>UELW01000389.1:156444-635591 GCA_900490495.1 Danionella dracula
ATCACAAAACATCTTATATGTCCTCCACATGCATTAACTGGTAGAACTAACCCCAGTTATGGTTGGAGCTTTCACAGCCGCACACAAAAAACTTTGGTCAACAAACTGGCTTTTAACAAGAAAACTTGTATGTGGAACATCCTTATCCTTGATCAGATTTTAATCTGGCGACTAGAATCTGAGTGCAGTCTAAACTATTAGTTTCACTGAAAACTAGGTAAAAAAAAATGGTCAAAAAAAACACTTGCAAATACGTTGACCCATAAAACACACAGCATGGTTAGTTTTTTATTTAATGAAATGTGTAATATCTAGAGGACACGTTTTGATACAATTCTCATTAAAAAGCAATTTCCACTATAAATAAATCAGGAGTTATTGTGTTTTGTTATGGTGCATTACTGGCAAACCACACACACTACTTAACCTGTATAATTAAAAACAATAAATTTTGCATGAATATAACAAACCAAGCAGCCTCTCGACTTTTAAAACAACAACCTCAACACAAAAGCATCACGAGCCTGTCGTTTATCTGCAAATACGACACATGGAAGCTGTTGTTACATGACTTTCTCCACCTATATGTAACTTTAACTTGTTATTTTATAGGAGGCCTCGCAGTGAAACAAAAAACACTGATGTTGTGGACAATAAGATGGTTATTACATACCTTACGATAAATGGTGTTGTCTAGAAAAGGTGAACATGTTCAGAAATTCATATTTTCATCCACCGCTAATGGCAACGTCGACTTTCGTGAAGCGCTGACCACCTTCTTGTAAGATGAAAGCTGATAGGCTAGTTTTGCTTTGTATGTGCTCGGTGATTGGCTAGATAGTGACGCACACTCCAATACAGCGATACAGTTTTCAGATCGTAGAAAATAATGATTGGACAACAAGCCCTGCTTAAAGTGACGCAACATGTCAGTGAATTTCATCCATACCGATATAGATAAGTTCTTTTCTATGAGTGTGTGTATGTTAAAGAGTTTTGGAGAAATGTATCTTCTTACATTCAAGAGAAAAAAAAAATTACACATAGATGTGAGTTATCGGCTAAGCATATTGTGGTGTATTTTGAATCTAGGAGTGTACCATTTGAGTATATTTCAAATTTACTAATTTTATTTGGGAAACTCCATACTCATAAATGTAGAATCTCAAATTCCAAACCTTGTTTGAAGGCGCTTTTGAGTGATTTTAGATTTTATTTGGAATCCTTACAGTTTGGTGAGAGTGAAAAATGCAAAAATACTTTATTGTATGTCAAAGAGTAAAATTTATACTAATATCCAGAGTGTAAACCTTTGTTGTATTTATGGTGTTTATTGTATCTTTTTGTAGGTTATTTTGTTAGTTTATTTTGGATGTCTTTATGTTTATTCATTATTTGTTGGCAATAAAAAAAACTAAAAAAACACCGATACAGATAAGTAAAAAAAAAACGATACAGAAGAATTTCATTACAAAAACACTTATTTCATTCCTTAAATTGTGCCTTTATTTCTATTTTTAAAATTAGCATGTCAAAGTCTGACTGCACCCTTGAAAGCAGGCTATACATTTACCCCTACCGCATAAATTTAGAAACCCGTTGACTGCAACTGTTATTTACTGTTTATTAATTAATTTGGTACTTAAGCTGAAAGCTTGATCTAATTGCTCATGTATTTCTAAAAGAAGACACAAGAGGGCAGTAGCAGAAAACATTTACATTTCGATTGAGAAATTGAACAGGAGCGTAAAAGATTAGCCATATTTCCTGATAAATGTTAGATATTTTTATAAAGCAAGCATTATGTCAGTGTCTAAAGTTATTGTAATGTTTTACTTTGTGATTTGATATTTTGACTAGTTCAAGATGACACTGTTTACGCTTCCCTTTTTCTTAATCTCAAAGTTCCACAAGTTCCTGGAGAGCTACAGTCCAGCACCTCTTAGCTTCAACCCAAAACATCTGATCCAGCGAATTCTACTGTTTTTAACTCCTCCAGACACCGCGTTCATTCCAATGGGCACCACATTTCATCAGATATTTATTGATTGTGGACAATTTCACCACAATTAAAGCAATTGTCCAAGGCTTAGACTGATTTTATGCAGTAAAATCTCAGGAAAGCTCTCTCAGCATGTTGTTTGTAATCTGGAGAAGTTAAACTCATTAAATAAATGATTTGACCTTAAAGAATTCCTCTCTGTTGCACATTGATTAAAAGTAAAGTTATACTCCTGAAGTTGTTTAGAACACCTTTGTATATTTACCGATGTGTGTTTTTTTTTCTCGTTAAGAAGGGTTGCACATTAACTGTGCAGAGTTGCAGCAATCCTGGAATTAAGGTTAACACCTGTAGTGTAGCTCAGGGGTGGAACAAAACATCACTGGAGGGTAAGAGACCCTGAAGCTGCTCCAACCCAACCCCACAGACTCCAGTACAAACAAAGCACACGTATCCTGATTAGTGTGATCAGGTGGGTTTAATGAAGGGTGAGTCTAAATGGTGCAGGGCCGTATTCCTTACACACGCCTGGTCTTACTGGTTGAGGATAAGAGGATAAGGATCTCTTGAGGATAAGAGCAGATTATAAACCAGTCCTTAGCTAGTTTTCTTTTATGAACCTTAAAAAACACACTTAAAAAAAGTAAAATATTGGCGAATCCAGACAAGTAATGGGACTTTTTTCTATTTTTTTCCTTAAAAAAATACATAAATACTTAATACATAAATAAAACCACCTGAAATTTCTATATTTCACAAAAGATAAACGTATACGTTTAACTAATATTTATGTATTTTTTCATGTCTAAATTATATGGAATTTATATGAATTTATATAACATTTTTGCTGATTATTTTGAGATAAATGTATCTCCATAGATAAAGCTCCGACTGAAGAGTTTCCAGCCCTTTACACTGTTTACTTTACCACAGACGGCAGGGGCTCCGGAAATAATGGCACCTTTTCAAGAAGCAGCTTATCCCATGTGTATACACACGATTCAAAATATTACTAAATCATCAAGCAGTGTTATAAATGAAGGTTGTCCTGTATGTATTTTCACAGAATTGTATAGTATAGCGTTATAAAATCTACAACTTGAACAAGCTTGAAAACCACTTTTATGATCCTTTACATAATGATGTCATAAATGAGAGCACGGTGAAAGAAGGTCACGGTCACAAGCAGAGCAGCTATACATTTACATGGACATCGAAGAGCAGTGGAAATGTATGTGAGAGAGTCTCCCCCAAACCATGACACTTCCACCAACATGCTTCACAGCCGGTACCTCATTTTCCTGGAAAACTAGCTGTTTAGTTTATTGAGATTAAAAATGCAAGAGGCTTTTTCTTCTCACATGGTGTCTGTGGTGAATATAAAGCTTCCTGTAACTGCTAGAAAATTTGTCGTACTCGGTACTTCCTGTGATGGTCTGGTGGTGTGTTTTTTTCCATTTAATGTGTTGCCTAACGTACATCACTGACAAGGTAGGTGAACTAGGTAACTAGCATTTTCTTGTGCATTATTGTGTAAAAACGCTGAATCGTTTGCAAAGTGTTTGCATACAATGCACTTAAGGCATTTCCTGTTTAAGAACTTAAATAAATTGACACTATTGCATGCTTTCTTTCTTAATCATTGTTCATACAATAACATCTAGCAGTAAAAGGTTCAAGCTCACGGTCAAAACACTTCTGCAAATGCTTCGCACCAAAACAGAAAATGAGTACAGCTCGTTTAACATGGGGACACCTTGTGTTTAAGAAATCTGAATGTCTTGAAAATCTACTCGAACAGTTAAAGAAAAATAAGAGATGCAGGTGTTTTTGGTTGTAATTATAATTCAGATTTCTTGATCAGTGAGAGGCGATGAGCAAGTGATGTCCATATCTCACCTTTAAGATGTTCTGGATATTGTCCATGTGACACCAAATTGGAACATATCAGGTCCCCATGATAGATGTGGTAGTCACACTACTAAACAAACTCTTTCTCAATTTTTTCAGTATTGATGGGAAATAGATTTGGGTGAACCGTGTTGCCATTTGGAGGATTTTTATGTTTTGAGTTTTATAAATTAAAAACCCTGCTTCATGGACGAGAATCATACCTGCTCTATGATCGTGAAAAGACTGTCGGATCTACGAACTTAAATCAATTGACACTATTGCATGCTTTCTTTCTTAATCATTGTTCATACAATAACATCTAGCAAAATACTAAATCTAACGAATAGTACTGTTTCTTACAAGACACACAAAACTCAAAGTTTAATACAAAAATCTTGATAAAATCGTATTTTTAGTTCAATGACAAAACTAGTCAACAATCTTTGGTCTCAAATTTTACAGAGCTAGAAGTCTATAAATATAAATATGACAATGATTTCTTTAAAAATAAAACCTCGTAACAACAAGAACCAGAATGCCGGATCGCATCCTGCACACGAGTCTTTCAGACCTGCTCGGGACGTCCCCTGATTAACTAGGAGCCCACTTTCAGAAAGAGAGCTTTAACTTCTAAAGAGTAAAGGTTGTTCAGAACAAGAGTACTACAGCTTGTAATCCTAAAAAAATCAGATGTATAACTGTGCTCACGTTTAATGTCCCTTTAGAGGGTAAAATGAAACAGAGTCAGTCAGAATGTATAGAGCCATCAAAACACTGTAGCTAAAACCTCTAGGGCCCCGAGCGCAGCAGGAACCCCAAACAGGAAGTTAGATGAGCAGTGAAAGTTAAACATATAAAAAAATATCAATGTGATGTACACTTTCAGAAAACATATTTATATTCATATTCAATTTATATTTATATAATAAATATTAACACAGAAAATTGTAAAGAGAGGAGGACGAAGTGAATACGTCGGGGCTCCAATGGTCCCTTAAAAAAACTAAAAGCAACAATACTAAATGAATCTATCTTCCACAAATATTTATTTGGAAATTGTTCCACAGAAAATGTTACGTGTAGTCTCATCATTTTATCTACTGAACACATTTTTGTTGTTTTTTTGACAGTTTTGTTGTTGTCTCAAAACAGTTTTGTGAAGACTAATTCTGAAAATAACCTTCAATTTGAAATTTGAGAAATTGGGTTAATGTAATTTAAAATGTTGATTTAAAAACAAACAAAAGCAAAAATTTTGTAAAAGAAGGTTTCAGCATTTACTGGAGTCTATCTTTTTTTCTACTGTTGCTTCGCCTTCTAATCTGTGAATCTGGCTAGATTTGAGTGATAGTAATAAATAGTAATAAAGTGTCTATATGTTATTTTATCCTTGATTCTGTATTATATTGAATATAGAGATCTGTTAGGTGCAGGTATAAGCACAGTCGGACCCAATTGCAAGTACTGAGAGTCTTTAATAGGCAGCACTCAAGCAACAAAAACAAGCGTGGCATGAGAAGCCGTAAAGGAAAACAGTTCAACCAAGGCTAGGAGATGGACTCCTGTCCACCGGACAAAAGAAACCCCACAGAAGGCAGGAAAACTGGCGCGCTCACGTTTGGTCCGTACGGTTAGCCGTGGAGCGCCTCCGGATCTGAGCAACCACCAAAACAAACAAAAGAAATCAAAAGAACGTAGGAGACCGGTCGGAAGACCCGATCCGATCCGACTTGACTTGGTTTGGGCAGACTGGAAGGCAAGGCAGACAGGTAAGGAGATTGAGCGGTATAATCATCTGACACAGAGAAGTCTGAAGGGGAGAAATAAGTAGGAAGGCTAATCAGTGCGCAAAGGAAACCGGTGCGCCCTAACGAGCCAAGCAGGTGTTCTGAATGAGGGAAGAAAGGGAAAGAATCAGCTTTCACAGACAGCGCCTAACAAGATCCTACAAACAACAACACTGAGAATGTAGAACTTCACTGAAAGCAGTGTTGAGGATTCCTTTCTATGACGTTTTCACTTCCTGGAGGTTTAAGTCATTGAGGAAGTAACTTTTAATCAAGGTTTTACTGTTTGATGTTTTATTTAAAAAATAACATGTATGTTTTTAAAATAAGTGGTCTAAACAAATTAAAAGAGGGAAAAAACTTGATTAATTAGCATACAATCTTTCTCAAAAGTTTTCTCTGTCAGTGAATGAGCAACGTCTCACTCTCTGAATCAGATTTACAGACTCAACATCATTTTACATTTACATTTATGCATTTGGCAGACGCTTTTGTCCAAAGCGACTTACATTAGGGGAGAGACAATATGAGATCTGTTACACCGTCAAAGTCTATCTCAGCTTCTCATAGCAGAAATTGTATCAACTGATCAATAAACCAAAGCAGTGAGGAAGAAGATAAAGACAGAGGAGGAAAAAAAGAAAGTTTTTTTTTTTTTACATTTACATTTTTTACATCAATTCATACTTTTTCTGAAATGACTCAAAAATGAGGATGAAATAATGCAAAATAACAGAAGAAAGAAGAACTCTAAGTGAAAAAATCTGACCAAGCAAAATGATAAATAATAAGGAAGTGCTAAAGAAAGTCAAAGGGTGAAGTGTTAAAACAACGAAACGAAAGAAGACTCCTCTGCTCAGTTGTTCATGACTGCTCTGACCTGCGTGCTTAAAGAAACTCAGTTTTCTTCTTCACTATCCCATCAGAGCGGAAAACACATCTTGCAACTATGTTAACTCTTTTTATTTGGATTAACGCATTTTCCCCTCCCTTCTGCTAAAAAAGATAATATGAAAAAAGCTTAAGAGCCATTGTTATAGCTTTATAACCAAAGAGAAACCATCTACTCCCAACTGTTAGAAACTACTTAGATCAGCATAAAATCAATCAAGCACCTGTTTAACATTCTATACATCCATTATCTTGTCTTTCCCTTTTCGGGCTCACCACAGCAGAATGAACTTCCACCTATTCCGTCATATATTTTCCGTCATATATTTTATTCTCAATTCTCTTATACCGCATGTCTTTGGACTTGTGGGGAAACCGGAGCACCCGGAGAAAACCCACGCGATCACGAGGAGAACATGAGAACTCCACACAGAGATACCAACTGACCCAGCCGAGGCTCGAACCAGAGACCTTCTTGGTGTGAGACAACCGAGGTACACACTGCACCACTGTGCCACCCCTGTTTGACATTCATTCAAATGTCTGCAATCAGTCTGCAGACCTTACCAGCGAAGGTGCCAGAAGTGTGTTTTTCTTTGGGTGGAGGTCTAACCAGGCATTAACACCGAAAATGGAAGTTGCGTAGTTTCATGTGTTAAGTCAATGACTAGCGGGATCATGAGCATCTACGACGGGTACCACGTCGCGTAAGGTGCGGTGTGGCATCAATGGAGAAAGCGGCATCGATGTACAAACAGAGGGAGTTGGAATTGTTGAACTTTTGACACCCATTTGCAACAAATATTGATATCGGGGTCTGCACCAGCCAATCAGGAGCTTCTTCTTTTGATGACGTGTTTTTTCTGAAGGTCCACAAAAATAAAAAAATAAACATGGCGGAGAAGTGAATACATTTACTTGATTGATAGGCGATCTGCGAGTAAAATCTAAGCCTGTAGTCAGCAAACAGCTGGCATATATTTTCTCTCGACTTTGGAAAAAGCCTACTGGAAGCTCCTCCCCTAGCACTCACGTCCTTGTTTCAGTGCTCCTTGGAATTCATAGTTTATAGCGTTGATTCAGCAACAACTCACACGTTTACCAATTCCCGATGCGAGTAGGACACAAGGCACATTGACTGTTCCGAGCAAGAGCAGTCCGTGTACAAGGTTCAGGTGTTGCTGAAAGGGCTCAAGTTTCGAATGAAAGTCAGGCAACTGTTATTCTTTGCATTATTCTTCACCTATCTTTTAAAGAGTATTTTGAAAAAATATTCCTACATGAACTTTTGTTCACATCCAAATGAAGATAATGAATGTGAACATAGAAGGGACTGAGTATCAATAGTGTCCTATGATTCCCTGTAATAGATCATACAGTATTTATATTATTATTTCTCATAGTTCAATTGATGTGTACTGTATTTTCTGTAACATTTATAATCTTCACATTTTCAGCGTCCGTCATGATTCTGGCGTGACAGTACAAGCTCGGCCCAGAATGTAAAGTCAAGCTGTTTATTGCACACCAGAGTAGGATTACCTCAAACTCAACTGGTAACGCTTGGATCACTGGTGGGAGCCGAGGGTGAGGGTAGTGCAGATCAATCCAGGTAAATATTAGTCCACCAGGCGTCCTCAGGGAGATTACGGAGGGTTTATCTGCTACCGGTAAGACGAAGGTAGCGCAGAGGTTGCGGTTCAGTCAGGAACTGGTGGGAGCAGGTAAAGGTAAGTTGTAAGCTAGCTGGGGTAGCTGGATCCCACACCGTTAGGGTCCGGGGTAAAAAGGAATTCCCCTCGTGGAAGAGGAGCAACCGACTTCTTCAAACTGATGACTTAAGGGAAATGCAGAGTACCTGAGCGAGGAACCAAACTGGACCAAACCTTCGGTGAAGAGAGAATCTCTACTCACCACGCTGTGGTGCCAACGTGGCTGATGTACTTTGCTCTCGACGAAGGCGTTCGCATCTGTCTCTGTCTCCTTCCCCGTATCTCTCGTGCTGGCTCCCTCTGTCTAGCGTCTACTGTCTGAGACTCTCCTCGTCCTGCTCTCTAAACTCTAACAAGTAACCATGGATCTGATCAGCTGGTCTCTGAATGCAATTGACACAATCTTCTCGACGAGAAGCTCGGGTTCGGGGGAACCCACCTGTCCCGAGGGAACGTTTGCAGCTGGCTACATGATGGACGGATGGGAGAAGTGGTGTGCCTGGCCGCTCTCTCCCTGGAGGATATTTCTGCTGATGGGATTATGTGGAGCCTTGGGGTATCTGCGATTGTTAAAAGCGGTCAGTGAAGCTCAAAACCCCACCAAGCTGACCGGCTGGTTTGAAACGGTGGTTTGCAGAGCCATCAGCAATCAGACAATGGGTTTATACCTCAAAGTGGACGACAACCGGAGGACGCTGGCGGCCGTGCATCAGATTTTGACCAAAATGGAGGCCAGTGATGGACATTATGGACATTAGAGGTCTGTGAAAGTGATAGATCTCGACCCAAAATTCAAATTTAATCTCCTTTCGGCTCCCGATTCCTCCAGGACAGCCTTGGCTGGACTGCTGCAGGAGTCAAAACAACTTCTCTCGGAGAACGAGATAAAGAGAAGCTCTGAACTCCCCAAGGACACCACTGCCTTCTGTGCTTTCTCCCCAGTCTGAGCGGACGGGGTTCGTTGATGCGCTGTCTTAGCTGCAAGGCCGGACATCTCCTGCTTGTGACTGAATCTATCTCCTACAATGCGATGTTATGTCTATGTGAATATGTTTTGAATGTGCTTGTTGCTATGGCTTTTTCTCCCCTAATCTCACGCTGCTCTGACTGAAGTACAGAGTTAGAAGGGCACGCCTCTCCTGTTGTATATTTCTTATTTCATTTGCCGACTCAATGACTTGTCTTCCCCCCTGTAATGTGTTGTCTATATCTTGGTCGGAGGGGTCGTATTTGGCTGCACGTAACAATGTAGTGACAAATACAGGCAATCAATCAATCAATCAATAAAACTGGACGTGAGGAGGAAATTCAATGATCGCAAGAACACCTTCGCACCCGCTCTGCAAGCTGCCTACTTCAAAGTCAGAGAACAAGGAGCTCGGGAAATGTAGACACAGCAGAGAAGTGTGGGTTTACAGTCCAGCAAGTGACTTTGACGCAGAACAGGAAGTGATGGGAGATGAAGTTCTTTTACACCGGAGAAACTGGTGCTGATTCATTGAAAAAATAATGGGTTCCAGGTGAGTAAATGAAGGCTTTGAGGGCATGGGCTCAACGTTTGGGAAGAGAAGCAGAGCAGGATTTAACAGCATCGAAGCATTTTTTAACAATTATTTAGCAAAAAAGGCAAATTTGATTGCATTTATAGAAAAACAAATGGCACGGATAATAGACTAGAAATACAAGCAAATTTAAACATTGAGCTCAAGTAATAAACCCTGACATAACCACTTGATTAGTTTTGGAGTAAATACTCAGACACTTTTAACTAGATAAGGCTTTGTTGTATTTATACAATAGCTTTGCAACATCACCTGGTTTAGTTTTAAGTCCTAGAGGTTGTCACCTTTCCCTAACAGAGAATCAAGAAGTGAAAGCAAGGAAAACTAAACGAGTGGTGGAAGTGTTTTGTGGAAGTGCAGCATGTGCAGTCATGCTCTTCATTGCCCAAGAGAGGGACAGAGCTAGGAATCTTCATAAGTGCTAATCTGACACTCTTTATGTCATATGGTTGCTGTGCCGTAATGCAGGAGACAGTTGTCTGAGGTAAGGTACATTTAGACACATGAACAATTTTGCCATTTGTGTATACTGTATGTATGTTGTTGTTTTTATATAAATATATATTTATACTTAGGTGTACATTCCAAACCACATAATTCAGTTGCTATGGTCTTTTTTGTTTTATTGTGTCTCTATGTCTCAATTATTTTTTCATGCTTTGGACTGTGGAGCTGTCTCAAATGTTAATAAATAAAAAATCTTGTTTGGAATAGCTTTGGTAGGTCAATCTACAGCTTTGTGGAGACTTTGAAAGAAATTTTCAACTTGACAAAAAATAACACAAAAAAGACTATAGAATACAGATGCTGATTTTTTTTAATTGACTCTTTGAAGATTTCAGTGTTTTTTTGTTGTTTGTTGTTTTTTTTTGTAATTCCATCTGTATTCATGTGAGTAGTATGTTGTTTTAGCGTCTTGTACCTTGCTTGAGAGAGGTGCTGTAAATCTCGCTCTAAATCAAATTTTGGGTCATGTCATAAAGACATCAGTAACCAGTTCCACCTATGTGTATAGAGAAGTGCATAATCGAACACCTAATAAACTCTTTATTTTCTCCTGACAGATAATCATCCTGTGTAACAATGGATTATGCAGATTTTGTATTTGAGTACCCAGACTACGAGAACACCACCTTCAGCAATTTATTGTATGATGACATTATCCCCCCCCCCCACATCCCACAGACCATGCTTCACTGAGGTCCTGTGCATGCTGCTGCTGGTGCTGAATGTGATCATCTGTTTTCTGGGTCTGGGAGGGAATGCAGTGGTCATCTGGATCGCTGGTGTCAGCATGAAGAAGTCTGTCACCACCACCTGGTACCTGAGCCTGGCCGTCTCCGACTTCATCTTCTGCGCCTGTCTACCTTTTAACATCACCTACAGCGTCACCGCAGACTGGATCTTTGGTTACTTTATGTGCAAGTTCACCTCATTTGTCATGTTCCTCAACATGTTCAGCAGCATCTTCCTCCTGGTCATCATCAGTATGGATCGCTGCCTTGGCGTGATGTTCCCCGTATGGGCCCAGAATCACCGCACAATAAGAAAAGCTTCAGTTTTGATCATTCTGGCATGGATTTTCTCTGCAGGTCTGAGTCTCCCTTCGGCGGTCTACCGTGATGTTCAGCATCACCTTGGTACAAACCGATGCTTGAACAACTACACATCCAGTCAGCACAGCCATGAAATCATCGCCATGAGTCGATTCGTTTTTGGATTTGTGATCCCCTTGATCCTCATCATCGTCTGCTACTCCATCATCATCCTTAAACTGAGAGCCTCTCAGATGGCGAGATCTAACAAGCCTTTTAAGATCATGACAGCTCTGATTCTGAGCTTCTTCCTCTGCTGGCTGCCGTACCACACGTTTGTGCTCATTGAACTCAACCAGAGCATCCACACAGAGGCCATCATTTTAGGGTTGAAGATAGGCACCACCGCTGCTGCTGCTAACAGTTTCCTGAACCCTGTCCTGTACGTCTTCATGGGAAAAGATTTCAGGAGGAGTTTCAAGAGCTCGTTCTTGTCTAAGATTGAGAATGCCATCGGAGAAGACGGACGGACCATCAGTAGATATCTCTCTCGCTCCAGCTCAATGGACACCAGGGCTTCCACTCATATCTAAACTTCTCTCGATTTAAAGTATGTTCTTGGAGACCTACAGCTCTTTCAAACCAGTAACACACCTGATTCCACTACTTGAGCTCCTCTTTTTGAAGCTACTGGTGTGTCTCTGTACACAGGGTTTGAACAAAAACCAGAAGGAGTTGAGGAATTGACTTTGAATTGGAATTGACTCGGATTTAAAGAATTGTTGATTATGGTAAACTTGGTTTGGAATCATGTTTTCTGTTTCGGTAATTAACTGTCATCTGTCAAACAAGATGGCTCTGAAATACTCATCTTTACAACATAGTTGAACTGAGTAAACTGAAATGAGGTTAACGCTTAAAGTTTTCTTTCCAGTAAATTTGTTACTGTAATAATAAAAAAAATGAATGATTGAAGATTTTAAAAAGCTCTTGATATGTATTCTGAAGATGGCTGGTACGAACAGACAGACTAACTGGATAAACTGACTAAACCGGATGACTGGTGTAGGCCCGGAGTGGGTTCTCGCTGCAGAACAAATGGAAAAAGTATTGATCTCTCGCCTTAGTTTCACCCACAAGATCATTAAAAGATGGTTTTACTAGCTGTGTGCACTCTCTTATTGAATATAAAAGATTGTTGTTCTATTCTTGTAAGTTTGCGTAACTTGTTGCGATCATAGACTGTGTGTAACATGGACGTAGCATGCGCACTGTTTCTGTGAATGGGAGAGCTGTAAAAAATGGGCGTGGCCAGCCTTCCCTATCATGGAACAGCATCACTTCCCGGTAACCAAAAATGGGCCCAGAAACGGTCGACTTGAGCGCATGAAAATGTCTTTCAGGTATTTCTATCTATGCAATATTTCTCAAAACATTTCTGAACTCTTCCCATTTCACTTGTATGCAATAAAACCTTAACTGAAATCCCAAACAACACTAAACAACAACAAAAACAGAGTTGTCTGAGATTTGGGGGCATTATAATTTATTGATCAGGAAATCATACACATCATCCAAAACTTTTCATGTGCGCACACTCCTATCAGATAACTGTTGTGATAAAAAATATTCTTCTAATCAATTATCTCTGCAGTGCTGATTAACAAACTCTTATCTTCTCAGGTATTTGGTAAGCATCCCTTACATTCACTCAATAGAAAATACATTCTGAAAAACATTTCAGTTACAGCAAGATCCTCTTTGAAATGAGAGCAAGAGATGTCAGTGTTTAAAGCTTTTTCAAAAATAGAGGCGATACTCTCTGGCGAGTTCATATCTCTCTGTGAGCGTTAGAAAAATAAACGTGCATCTACATGCTGACTGCCATTCGCTGGGTTTCTCGCCGACAAGGGAGCATTCACCAGCGATATGAAGATTTTACTCGGCTTTAAAGATTGATTTCAAAATACAGTCTTGGTTTTGGTGTTCATAGTTAAAGAAATAAATTAAATAAATAGTAAGGATGCACATGTCATCAAGGAATATGTTTCTGGTGATGCTTTGGGAGAAGTCGACTGATTTGGTTTGCAACAAAAAGCAATGCGAAGTTAATCAGTTCAACATATACAGCTTATATTCTTTAAAAACGGACGAACAGCAAAATAAAAAAAAGCTTTTGTTCACTGCGCATGATTGTATCCTGTATGTTAGAACATACTTACATGTCTTAACATAAATGGTTTAACTTATACACTTGTTAAAATCTATTTAAATGAAAAATAAAATTTTCAACAATAGAACATCAATAGTCATAATCAATAAAAGTGTGTCAGTGTTTCATTATAAAGTGAATATTTGTTTAGCAACTTATTGAGAAAAAGTCAAGTCAAGAGCAAACAGACATTACTAAAATGTCTTTACATTTTGGACAGAGTTCCATTATGTACAGTTTACTTTTCCACTTTAATTTAATTAAACTGTAATTTTCTGCAATGCATTCATTCGATTTAAAGATCTTTGAACAGTTAATCAAACCACCAAAACAAAACGATTACAGCAAATCCTTAATAAGATTTTATTCTAGAACACATACTAACTTAAAATAGGGACGAGGCTCTATTGGTCTAGTCAGAATTGTACAAAAATTTTGAATACAATGTTTAACTATTTACCGCAAAATATTATTGATTACTATAGCAGCACTGCTTGAAATGAGCAATCTTCTAGAATTTTAATTGAAGAATTTTGTAGCTCTGGGTCCAAACAAGACCACTTCTAGATCTGGCCTGCAATTCACTTGTTAGTCACCACTGGTTAGAGCTTCTAAGAGCTTTTCGGTCCTTTAAATCACTTTAAGGTGACGAATCACGTAAACTCAGCGTTTCTTGTGTGTTTTAGTATAAATAGTATTCAGGTTGGTTCCTAAATGTTTGTGTAATCCTACTTTCTTTTTCTGAGAGCTCCAAGCGGCTCGATGGTCAATGCCACGTCCATTAACGAATCAGATGAACCGCTGTTGCATCTCATCTTAATGAAGAACACACAGGAAGAACACGAGGTGTTTTTGGATGTCCCGAACAAAAATCTTTGGTGTATCTAAATATTAACATATTTGGAAATGGGAGGTTTTTCTGAGTGCCAACAAGAAAACCCCCAGCAGGGGGCATGGTGGAATGGTGGTAGTGGGAGGAACTCGTTTTGCAGAGCACAACCATTTGAGGAGATTCAACGACATTGTGTACGATAAACACTGCCTTTTGAATGTTTTCCAGTTGGATGGGGACTTCGCTAAGATCCTCTCAAGGGTGCCACTTCTAGCTACAACGCACAAGCTGAATAAATGAACCTGAAGAAGCGTTTTAATGGTCAAACTGCTACAAAAATTAATACAAAAAACCTTGAGAAACCCTAAATTACACCTGCAAACAAGCAGAATGTTTTCCAGTTTTTTTTGTCTTCCAGATTTGCCTATCCCAGAAAGTTTTTCAGCATCAGCGTCTTATTTGAGCTAATTTTCAAGCACAACGAAGCTCAGATTTAGCTGCATAAAAATGCAGCACGCTTTTTGGCTTCGTGGGACGTGTGGCGACAGGAAATTTAATAACCAAACACAGATCTGTGGAGAGGCTCTGAACATCGTGGGGGTGATGAGAGACTGTTTTAAAAGCCTGACAAACTGAAAAGGAGCTCAGCATGCAGTGATCCATGAGGATTCCAGTAAGGCCAGACAACACAGTCGTACAAATGAAGATTTGTTAGCTAAACATGGAAGAATAATCTGTTCTTTTTAAAATGTTGTACACACTCAGTCGTGAGACACAGGGTTAAAATGCAACATCAAAACTCAATTGTTCGGAAAAATAAAAAAGGATTGAAGAGAATATAGTCACATCTCTCTCTAGATTCTAGAAGTACTAGTTTCTCCTCAATAATAACTCTGGTACGCTTGGTCAATCAACAAAAATTCATTCAGTGATTTAAATGGTCAGAGAGTCAGATTTGAGACTCAAATGTCAGTTGTTGAATTTTTTATAATCTATGGCAATAATAAAAACATTTTTGAAAACCATAAGTAAAAAAATGGAAAAAGAAAGCAGTAATAATGCTGTGTATCATCTAGGCCTGTAATCCTCAGGGACACCGGACAGGTTTCTCTTCCTGAGCTCCGTATCCACGGTCTTAATGAGTGCATCGATGGTGGCCCGCATCTCCGCCGTATAAGGGTCGTACTCCAGCTTCCTCAGCCCTGAGCGCTTGAAGTTGCCATCTTTCTGTCCTTCCACACACAGCAGACGGTCCTCCGAGACTTCCAGGCCCAGAAAAATGACCATGTTTTTTAACCGGGAAAAAAGATCCTGCTTTAAATCCTCAAAGTGCACCACTTGAACTTTCTTTCCGTATTTGAGCCAGTCTAGTGTGTGGGACGCCCACCACGGAGCGTAGTTCTTCACGAACTCTGGCCACTCTGGAAGAAAGAGAGCAAGGACGAGTGTTTAAAGAAAAAATAAGTTAGTTCAACAGGATTGAGGAATTAAATTAAAACGTTAAAAGAAGGTCGTCAGATGTTGGGGCTGATCATCAAGATGAAACGGCTGGTAAAGGTTGTTAAAGATTCAGAGAAGAAGAAGGTTCAGAGAAGGTCGTTGGACCATCGTAAAGATTTGCAACAGTTAAGCAGTAATACGTTTTAACATTTGGGTAATCACTGCCTTAAAAACAAGGTTGCCAAAAGAAGATGCAGAAATTGTGATGTTGAACATAGTTTTGTGCATTTGGTTGAATGGCTACAGAAAATCAAATAAAAATAAAATTTAAAAGTGAAAAAAATGCAACGGTAATGGGTATTTATAGCATTATTTATAATAACTACACTACTAATCACTAATCAAGCATTACCAAATAGTTAATAAGTGAAGAAAGCATTGTTTATATGTTATTACACATTGTAAACAGCTTACAAATAACAATTTAAAGTATTTAAACTTGGTTTATAAGCATCTATATAATATGCTTAATAACATGAATGTCATGCTTCAATAAACAGGATAAAAAGTCCTCACTTTAGAAGAGCTCATGAAAAGT
Source organism: Danionella dracula (assembly GCA_900490495.1). Taxonomy (NCBI): domain Eukaryota; kingdom Metazoa; phylum Chordata; class Actinopteri; order Cypriniformes; family Danionidae; genus Danionella; species Danionella dracula. The sequence continues at coordinate 172,909 of UELW01000389.1, forward strand.
TAACAAATAAATAGTTAACTTTTAAAAATCGTGAGTAGGAATATGTGGTAATAGAGCATCTATTATTGCACATTACTGGAACACAGCAACCCCGCCCAAATCTGACAAAAGTTTGGTGATTAAACCAGAGACTATAACAAACCTGTAGAATCCCAAATAAACTGGACATTTTTGGAGAGTGAAATATTTGTGGGTAAAGAATGATTGAAGAATGGAAGAAAACAGCTACTGTATGAGATAAAACTGACACTGAACGGAAAACTAGTTTGGAAGCTTCTGAATAAACTGCCACCTAAAGATAACCACAGATACAGATAAAGGTTGTTTTAGCATTTTAGAGTGAACTGGGATTTTTCAAACCTGTGCTCTTGTGGAAGCAAGAACATTTCCCAGGTATTTGTGGTCATGGCCTTAGATTAAAAACTCATACAAAGCAAATTGCTCTGAACAATCTTCAAGCATTACTAGTGATATCTGTTGTGAAATGATGGCCTGGGCTTGTAGAGTGGAGTGTTACACCACAGAGGACTTTCCTCCTCGCAGCACAAGCCGACTGAGGAACAAGCGAAAGAGGATTTGAACACAGACGGAAGCGCTGCAGTTGTGATGGACTGGAGACGCTGGATGCTAACCCCCCCACAGCAGGCCAGCAGCCGTTTCCCAAGGGTTACATCGAAGTATATTTTAACTTCAAAATTTTTAAGTTTAACTTGAGCTTGTTTCTTAAATAGTCATTTTTCCTAAATAGCATCACATAAACTTAATGAATCATATAAACTCAGCATCTGACAACCCTTTTGAAACTAACATAGAAACATGCCAAAAAGTCACAAATCTGAAACAAAAACAGAATTAAAGGGTTTCTGTGGGTTTCATAAGGTCAAATTTAAGACTTTTAAAGACTTTTTTGAGATAGTTAACAATACAATTTAAGACCTATATCACAGTAAAACACAAACCTTTTTTGCATAATAAATCGTTTGCTTCAAATACATTGTTTGAAACCCTAACCATCACTTTTATGTTTTTGAGCATTTACAAAGGTTTTCTGAAACTCTGGCAACCCTAACCATATCTCTCAGAAGGTTAAGTGTTTGAGCTTTTATGTTTTTGAGAATTTATGAATTACATGATTTACTCTGGCAACCCTAACTATCATTTACATTTTGTCTAGCATTTAGGAGCATTTCTGGCAACCCAAGCAACAAAAAATAAATATCCAAAGAGCTTTACACGTATGTCAGTAAAATAATAATTATTTAACACCTAAAACAGTGAATTTATGACTTTTTGAGGCCTAAAACTCGAGCTTTTAAATTCTAGACTTTTTAAAAAGCCAATGGAAACCCTGTATGCAAGGTCCTCTTTTGCAGTGTGTTGGGATAGTTCGATATCGTTATGTAAAATGTTCATGGATCGACATGATGTCATTGATCGACATCAATCCAACAACCCTCTTGTTTCTTACCTTTTCCCTTCCAATGAGCCTGTGATGCAAACCCAATATGGCCGCCATACTTTCGATTGAATTCAGCCATTAAAGCTTTGTAAGGGTTTCGGATCATGAGGATGCTTGTGTCGAAGGCCTCGATCTCCTTCCTGCCACTCTCGTGGGTCTTGATACAGATGGTCCTACCGCTGCGCCAGTGATCCCTCTCCCCTTTGAAACCTGAACAAGCAGAGCCAGGTGTGAGCACAGACTAAACCAGTGGCTTCCGATGAGCAATATGCAGAAGATTAAAGTTTTAAACCTTTATTGTAGAGTGAGCCATCGAAGTAGTAACTCCCGGTATAGTAGCCTGTGGCCAGCTCGATCAGATGGCGGGCCCAGGTGTTCCCTGCTCCAGGAAAACTAGCGAGTGCTATTAGGTGCTTGGAACGAGTGGGTAGAAAGCGCCGATCCATGCATCGATTATCTGTAGAGGGGAGGAAAACACGCCAGAATGAAATGGTAGAATTGCTTTAAAAACATCTAACTGTCACGTTCTCTGGTTCCTGTGGGAGGATGACCATATTTGGTCTTCGTCTTTTGTGCCGGTGCCTCCTCACTCTGCTCTGCCTGATTGTCACCTCACACACCTGTGCACATCTCATCAGCCTCATTGTCTCCACCTGGCTTCAGCTCCATATAACCTGCTTCCATCCCTCAGTTCTTCGCCAGATCTTCATGCATTGAAACGTGTTTACTGCGCCACCTGATCTTGCGTGAGTTTCTGACCCATATTGCTCCTCTGTGTCACATGAGTCTCTCTCACTTCAAGCCCAATCTGTACCGGACCGCACCTCAGTTTTTGCCAGCATTCACCTTCCTCGGCACACCGCACCTCTTCTGGACTACATCACCCCAAAACCCGCTGCCTCGAATCACTTCCTGGTATCCATCCCACTTGACCATCTGTGAGTACCCCTTACAGTATTTTGTTCTTGTCGTTCCATCAATTCCTTTTGATTAATCTTGTTCTCTCGTTTTTAGACTTCTCCCGACCGACCGTAGCACCGACCCGGAAGCATTGTCACAGTTTATTATTTTGTCTAAATAAACTTCTTATCATTCCAGACCTTGTTTCTCTGTTTGTGTACTCAAGTCTTCAAAAAAGTTACACTAACAGAATGTGTTTTTAAACAGTGCGCTGAAAGCTTAACTCCTTGTTTGGTGTTCGGATCTGTGGGATTGTTTCCAGTTTTGTTCTAAAGAAAAATTATGCAAGCAATTATTACTTTAAACTGAGATTAACTGACCGAGGCTCATTTCCTGTGAAAAACATTTATCAGAACAGATTTTTTATGACCCCACACGTACGCCCCCTACACATTTATATTACACACAAGGTGTTCGGCTCTACTGGACCCGGGGCGTGTTAAAGTGTGAAAATGGTAGATTCTTTACCTTAATTCTCTCTTCCCACACAAACATAAATCACACATCAACATGTGATTTTAGTATAAAACTCTATGATTGTGTGAATTAAAAGGCCCAAAATGCAATGGGTCTAGCAGACCCACGAAAGCAACAATAATAAGAACACCACACATGGTTTGAATTGTAGTTGTGAAGAAATTAGGTTAAAACATTATATATATATATATATATATATATATATATATATATATATATATATATATATATATATATAATATTTGCTGTTTCAATCACTTGTTTCCTGGCCAAAGTAAATATTTTCTTAGTATTTTAACATAAAATGTCTTGATTGGTATTAAAAATCAATGGGTCCACCAGATCGACAAACACTGCCTGAGGAACAATAATATGAACACCACACAAGGGTTAAAGAAAAATAAGTTTTGAAAAAGACTTGAGAGAAGATGGCCAATGTTACAAAAATGAAGCCTTCAAAAGTACATTCAATGACATTCAATAATTGGTGGTCAAGCTTAGAACTAAACAAACACAGGAAACACATCAGCATGTACGCCTGCTGCAGCTTTGAGGAAGTGAGAGTAGTTGAATCGGCTTTTGTAAACACTGCTTGCTCTGTTCTCAAGATGATGTCTTGCTTACAATTACAACTTTGGTTGCAAATGGTGCGTGGTACATCTAGCACCCTGAACCACAGAGCAGATGACTGTCAATGCAGAAACCAGTGATGTCAATCAAACCGAATGAAATGTGGGAAATGTCATTGGTTTGTGAGTGGTGCTCAGCATAAGACATTAAACCGAGCTCTTGACTCTCTGTGGTTAATCTCTGGATGTTTATTTAACAGATAAGATGTGTCAACCCAACAGAGGTAAAATATGCCTACTAGTCTGCAAGCTCCTAATAATATCTGTATTCTAATAGGCTCTGCCTCCTGTGCAACACTAGCAAATAAGTTCTTTGGTAATTAAATTGTATTTTTGAACTTTGTGATCCGAGTGGATGCTGCTCACCGGTGATGACAAGACCAACCCAACTTGAGATTTAAAGTTCCTTTGAGGGTCTAGAAATAAAGATATTCATTTCAAGATTTATGCTTATTACTATAGTAGCTCTTTTTATAAACTGTAGCTCTTTTTTTACATTTTAAAGTTTGTTCTTATTTGGTGGTGGAGCAAGCTTTCAAGGTTCCATCCTTGATCCCTCAGAGTATTCTGTTCTTTGGCATCAGGTGATGGTGGGGTTCCACAAGGTTCAATTTTAGGTCACATGCCTTCTATTTACGTTCAGTCACAGAGATCTTGAATACATTTATTGTGCCATTTAATACATATGTGGATGATTTACAAAGTTATGTTCCAATAGATTATCCTGCAGTGATAACCAAATGGCAGCCCATGGGCCAGACCCGGCTCCCCAGATCTGACTGTCCCCTCACCTGGACTGTACTGTAGACTTCTGAACCTGGCATTTTATGTTCACCGGTTGTTATTTAATATCACGTAAATATTGCGGTCAACACAGAATCCACCCTGCTGGTCCCATACTGCCTCTTTTTGTCTGCCTTGAGTTTTGCGCGAACCTTGGGGCTCTTTAGACCGTGTGCTTAGGTTTCCGGACAGTGTAGTGCGAGCATTTTTTTTCCAGCTGCGTCTACTCAGAAAAGGGATCAATAGATTTGGCATAGAAAACAAACTGATGGAAAAACTGTGGTAGATTCTGCATGTGTGTATGTCTTACAAAATAAATGTTTCGAGTTTCTTAATGAGTCTCTAAATTGCTCAAGTTGCAATGTTTAAACAGTTGGAACCTGATAAAGTAATATAGAAATATATACAGAAAATAAGTTCTTTTGTCTTTCATGTGAAAGCAATTCACCCTGAACCCCAAGCGAAGAGGTGAAACGTGCTTTGTGAGCTTGCACGATGTAGATTTTAGCCCTTGGTTAAGCCTTATATACTGCAGATGATGATAGGTAGGTGGGAGCATATGTCCGTTATCAGCCAAGCTCCTCCTGAACTTAAGTTAGTTAGATGATTAACCTCATATAGCACATTTCACCACGAGTACTCATCCTGCTTTATCTACAAGCAAAAAGGGTTTTTATGTTGCTTTACGTCCCTGAGTATCTGTATTATATTGATGTGTTTTATTTGTTTGGGTCTGATTTATGTGTGGATTCAGAAAATTTTTTCATTTGTTATTGCCTATGTGTACCAGCTGCTGGAGTTGAACGTGTCAAAAGCTCCATTTGCATCTCGCTAAGCTATTGAAGCGAATCTGTTGTACTCATCTCCTGCCCCAGCTTGAACTAGAGCGTCGGCGAACTGAGAATTAATATTCTATTGCTTTGGAAGAGCTCTATTTTTACAGTTTGTTGGTGAGTTGTGAGTATTCTAGTGTTCCCCATGTTTTGCTAGGCAGGGAGACAGGGATGTTTGGTGTATTTTGAGGTTTTTATATGGTAGGTAAATTAAAAGGTAGATAGTTTACATTTTTGTGATTAATTGCTGTGTGGAAAAAATAATTAAAATACAAATAAAATAACTTTTTGTTTTCAAATTGGTGTGAGCGTTGAGTTGATTTCTTACGTTAAAAACGCTCTCCAATAATTTCTTAAAAATAATTTTATTGCGATTTAGAATGGCAAACATAATGGTACAAATGGTTGAATTAAAAATAAATAGTGATCTCTAATCTGGTTTGAATAAAACTGCAAATATCTCTAATGGCAACATTTATACTGCTATAATTGGGTAATGTAAATGTGAGCGTAAACACAGATAAAACAAAGACTACAGTAACAAAAAGAAAAAAGATATCATCCAACATCAGGAAGGTCCAAAAGTGTAAAACTTGTCAGTGCCTCATTATTCTACTGAATCCGGCGTCTGCTTTATGCTTTGGTTACCTTGCACTTGAGTCTGATACACAACAAAGAAGTCAGTGTTTCCGCAGCTCTCAAAGTCTTCTCCTGCACACCTCTGGAGACACAGCTCCTCGTCCTCATGCTCGTGCAGCGAGAAGAGGTGAGTAGGAAACCCACAGTGGCATTTCTCTCCAGCCAGCGCTGCGAGAGAGAACTCCTGCGCCCAGGAACAGAAGAGTTCAGTCGGACACACTCTCGCAGAAGTACCAGAGAGAAGAGTACTTGTGCTGTACTCACCTTCTCTGTGCACGTGTCCACACACTTATCCACCGACATGTTCTGAATCACAGCACTTGCAGGAAGGGCCAGCGTCACGTTGTTGGGCCTCCTGAAACATCCCTTAAAGATCGCACTTCCATCTAAAGTGCAAAACATGAACGCTTCTTTACAACAAAGCAAAACTAAAGCAAGCATACTCCTAACCCTTCTGTTCGAACCCCGTAACATTGATACATTATTAAAAACATAAATCTAATTAATGGAACTTGTTTGAAACTGTGAGTTTAAAAAAAGTTTGCTCCCTGTCCTCACACATCAACAAGCAGATGTCTTTCGAAACAGATTTTTTTTGTTTTAAATACATACAAAATAAAAAGACTCTGATAGGAGCTTAAATAACACTTATATTTAGAGAGTTGTGCAACGAGTTAACATCACGGGAAGTCTGTCCAGAAAGCTCTACAGAGATTGTTCAACGCGAACTTCAGCCAGCAGAGACGTCTAGAAGATAAAGGTTAAAGCTTACAGCCGAGCCGCGTCGTCGAGCGATTATCTCGGGGCCGTTAGCGAGAGTGATTTAGACAGGTTTCGGTTTCGGGTGTGCTGGGACGAGCCGATAACGATCGCTCAGCTGCTGCTCATAGTGTAGGACCTATAAAGTAGTGCAGGGTTGCTGTCGCGGAAGCGTTCAGCCTCCTCGCGTGAAGACCAATCGCGTAAAGACGTTCAACTCTATCTGTGCGACGCCACCGAGCAACGCCACAGAAACGACGCCCAGTAAGCTATATTCTTGTATCTGTTTCTGTTTTATTCTTATACTTTTTTTCCCTTGCTACTTTCCTCATACGTCTGCTACCATGTGCTTCCAGTACATTCCAGTCATTCTCTCAGCTGCACATCGCTCCGCCCGTCCTCGCGGAACACACTCCAACCCTTCAAACCTTCGCTCACTTCCTCTTGCCTCACCAGAACCGTGCTCTCTCTCTGTGGGACTTTGGAACTGTCAGTCTGCTGTCAACAAAGCTGACTTCATCCCTGCTTTTGCTCTTCAGTCTTCACTGGACATTGTCGGCCTGACTGAGACATGGATCCGCCCAGAGGACACCGCAACACCTGCAGCCCTCTCCAACAACTTTCTCCTCTCCCACACTTCTCACGAGGCGGGACGGGGTGGGGGTGTTGGACTTCTCATCTCTCAGACCTTCAGATTCTCTATCTTCACATCTTTTGGTAAGACATGCTCATTTGAATATCATGCTCTAACTATCACTTCCCCTCTTGTAATGCACATCATCACCATATACCGCCCAGCTGGAGAACAGCTCTCCACTTTCCTGGAGGAGCTTGATGGTCTGCTATCCTCTTTTCCAGAAGATGATAGCAGCCCACTCATTGTATTTGGGGACTTTAATATACATCTTCACAAACCAAACGCTACCGACTTCCATTCACTCATGTCCTTCTTTCACATGTCTCTTGTCCCTACCACAGCCACACACAAATCAGGAAATCAGCTAGATCTCATTTACACACGCAGCTGCTCTCCGGATCATCTCACAGTTACTCCTCTGCACACATCTGATCACTTCTTCATCACCTTCAAACTCACACTGCCTACAAGCTCACACTCAACACCACCCCCTGTCACCTTCCGACGTAACCTTAAATCCCTTGATTCCTCTCTCTTTTCTTCAGCAGTGTCCTCTTCTCTTTTAACACCTGGAAACTTTTCCTCTTTAAACACTCACGATGCAACTAACCGTTTCTGCTCCACACTCGCTACATGCCTCGATCAACTATGCCCTCTCTCTTCCAGGCCAGCCAGAATAACACCATCAAACCCTTGGCTATCGCACGCTCTCCGGGAACAGAGGTCCACCCTCAGATCGGCAGAGCGCAAATGGAAGAAATCAAAGAGCATGGCAGATCTCAAAGCGTACCAAACTGCACTCTCAACCTTCTCAAGCAAGGTACAAGACGCAAAGACAACATACTTCCACGACAAGATTGAACATGCCAAGGACAGCCGAAAGCTCTTCAGGACTTTCAACTCACTCCTCTGTCCACCCCAACCTCCCCCAGCGACCTCTCACACTGCAGATGACTTCGCTGATCACTTCATAGACAAAACCCTCACCATCAGCCGGCAGTTTGCACAAACTTGCACCCAATTTCAGCCACAATCTCCGACACCTTTCATGTCCGCATTCACTCCACTCACAGAAGATCAGGTGTCCAAACTCCTTCTCTCAGCGCATCCGACCACCTGCCCCCTCGATCTCATCCCCTCTCACCTTCTACAAACCATCTCACCTACCATCACGCCTGCCCTCACTCACATCATCCACTCCTCCATCACTACCGGCATTTTCCCCGACACCTTCAAGGTGGCCAGAGTCACCCCGCTTCTCAAGAAACCCACACTCGACACATCACTAGTGGAAAATTACAGACCTGTCTCTTTGCTGCCCTTCACTGCAAAACTCATCGAGCGAGTCGTCTTCAATCAACTCTCTACCTTAATGACTCAGAACAACAAACTTGATGACAATCAATCAGGCTTCAAGAACGGACACTCAACTGAAACAGCTTTGTTGTCTGTAACGGAAGCACTACGAGGGGCCAGGGCTAACCACAGATCATCTGCCCTCATCCTACTAGACCTCTCTGCAGCGTTTGACACAGTCAACCATCAGATCCTTCTCTCCACTCTTTCTGCGATGGGCATCACTGGAACTGTACTCGCATGGCTTGAGTCCTATCTCACTGGCAGATCTTTCAGTGTCGGGTGGAGGGGTGAGGTCTCAAACACTCATAACCTACTCACCGGGGTTCCCCAGGGTTCAGTCCTTGGCTCACTTCTCTTCTCCGTCTACACCACCTCCCTGGGCCCTATCATCCTCAGACACGGATTCTCCTACCACTGCTACGCTGACGACACTCAACTCTATCTGTCGTTCCCCCCTGATGACCTGTCAGTAACTACCCGCATAACTGACTGCCTGAACGACATCTCTACTTGGATGAAGAACCATCACCTACAGCTCAACATGGCCAAGACGGAACTTTTGGTAATCCCAGCTCATCCCTCTGTGCATCACGACCTCACCATCCAGCTGCAATCCTCTACAGTCACCCCTTCTCCTACAGTCAGAAATCTTGGAGTGATTTTGGATGAACAGCTGTCCTTCAAAGACCACATCACAAAGACAACTCGAGCGTGTAGATTTGCACTGCACAACATTCGAAAGATCAGGCCCTTCTTAACTGAGCATGCAACTCAACTCCTGGTTCAGGCTCTGGTCCTCTCACGTCTGGACTACTGCAACGCTCTCCTAGCAGGACTTCCATTAAATAGGCTCAAACCTCTGCAGATGATCCAGAATTCTGCAGCTCGTCTTATCTTCAAGGAACCGAAACGAGCTCATGTTACTCCCCTCTTCATCACTCTTCATTGGCTCCTCATTGCAGCTCGGGTTAAATTCAAATCGCTAATGCTGGCATACAAAACTATCTCCAGATCAGCCCCTGTCTACCTCCATGAGCTCATACGCTCCTACATGCCCTCCAGAAGCTCCTGCGCTCAGAGAAGGAACAGCGACTTGTGGTTCCATCCCACAAGGGCAGAAGATCTCTCAGCAGAACCTTCTCTTTCACTGTCCCTGGTTGGTGGAACAAACTCCTGATCCAGTCAGGAGTGCAGCAACACTAACAGCTTTCAAAAAGCAACTGAAAACTCTTCTCTTCAGGGAACAACTACTATAAAAAAAGAAACATTATTTTTCCCTCCTCTGTCTTTATCTTCTTCCTCACTGCTTTGGTTTTTTGATCAGTTGATACAATTTCTATTATGAGAAGCTGAGATAGACTTTGACGGTGTAACAGATTGCATATTGTCTCTCCCCTAATGTAAGTCGCTTTGGAGAAAAGCGTCTGCCAAATGCATAAATGTAAATGTAATTTAATTTTGAGTCATCGTTATGTTTTGACAATATTTATGATTAATAATAATTTGTGAGATTTATAAAGCGCTTTACATCTTGAGGGGGCTGTCTCTGAATCCAGCAGCAGTGTGAGCATCCTCCGGATGATGTGATGGCTGCCATTCTGCGCCAGAACACTCACCACACACCAGCCAATCAGACGAATCGTGCCAATTAAGTGAGCAAGTTTGGCCAGGAATGGCTGGGTTACACCACTACTCTTACTGTCAGGATCTGCCAAGTATCTTGTTTGTAGATCTTTGTCGCCAGGAGTCAGATCACTGACAGTTCTTCCCTCAGTTTTGATTTTACCTTTTCAGTTATCACTCTTTTATTTTGTTTCTGTCAGGCACGGAGGGCAAAAGAGGAACGCGGACCCCAAATGCGTGACAGTCTTTAAATAATAATTTATTTAATAAACAATTATGAAGCCCAGGGAAGGTAGAGCAAACAAAGCAAAACCCACGAGGGGGAAAATAACGAATAATATACAAACTGAAAACTAGGCTAAACAGGAAGACAAAATTACAGCATTACAAAATTACAAAAATGAACCGGAACCAAAAGAAACCTGAGGGAAGCTTATAAAGGGAAATCAATCAAACATAACGAGGGAAACTACAAGTGTACTAACTGAAAGCTCTAACTAGAAAATGAGAAGAGCGGGAAATGGAGGAACAAAACTAGAACATGTGAAAAAACAAACAAAACAAATCAAAGATGGCCACCGTCAGTCACATGACCTGACCCATGTGGCTGGAGGTGGCAAAACAAAATAAGAGAGATAACTGAAAACAAGGTAAAACCAAAACTGAGGGAAGGACCGCCAGTGATCTGACCGCTAGTGACAAACATCTGCAAACAAGATACTTGGCATATTCTGACAAAACATCCTGGAATTTTTAATAACCACATAGAGTCAGGACCTGGATATTTGGATTTGTGTTTGTCGCTTTAAATGTGTGTGTGTAATATTTAATTATAGCATACAATACAGGTATATAACTCTATTATTGTTCCATTCATTGTCATTGGGCTTTATGCAAAGTAGACAATATTATTTAATTTATTGGTTAAAAGTAATCGCAATTCAATTATTTTCCAAATTGTTCAGCGCTACTGAGGAGTTCCTATATCGATGAACAATTTCAGCAAAATTCTTCTCTATTGACTTGTGTACATCTGAGAAGCTTAAGCTGAGCTTAATGATGTAAAAGCCAGATAAACAGGTCGCAGACATTCAGATTGAGGTCGCTTTGTGAAAAAAATCTGATTCTTATCAGATTCAGGATATCTTAGTTTGGATTTGAAAAAATCTGTTCAAAAATATCAGACATGTCACAGATGAGCTAAAAACAAGGGAGTAAGCATCACTACGGGCTCTTGAGTGTCACTGTTCTGATTTTTCATCAAAAAAAGAGGTTCTCTCAATGATTTCACCATGTTTTTTTTATATCCTGCTAGTACTTTGACTTTATCTGACTCGTAGACTGTTTCATTGTCTTTAATCTCCTATTCTGTTGTAGTTTGAAGTCATTTTCTTCTCTCAAGCTACTTTGACTGTTTTGCTAGCTTCAGTGTTCTGTGGCGTGCAGGGATGCAGACGCGTGTTCCCTCACATCGCCGCGCAGACTCCTGGCTCAGCTCCAGTCTGTATATGGAGAGTCGATTCGGTCCGCCACAGATGTTGCTCTTCTCCCCTTTACACTCCATATTGCATTCGCCCTCGGACACATTGAGAGCCTGGATCTTATGGCCACAGTAGCACTCAGCTCCAAACTCCAGACCCGCATAGAGGTACCCCCTGAGGAAACAACCAGCACCAAAATAACTCACCGCGTTTGAAAGCATTGAGAGCAAAAAATATATAGATTTTTTTTATTTTTATTACAAAGAGACGCAATTTACAAACATATTTTAATTACACTGACGTGTGATAAAAGTGCATCTCCTTACACTTTTTTGGTTACAACTCTATTAAAGGAAAATAACCGTACAAAAAGAAAAATTAAAAAGTATGTCTATCATACTTCGTGCAAAGATAGAAGAGGATAAAATACAGTTTTGTAAGTCACTACCCTTTAACCCTTGTATGGTGTTCGGGTCTGTGGAACCCATTTTCAGTTTTCATCAAAAGAAAAATTAAAGAAGCATTTATTATTTGAAGCTGAGATTCACTGGGCTCGACTCATTTCCTGTGAAAAACATTTATCAGAACAGATTTTTTATGACCCCACACGTACGCCCCCTACACATTTATATTACACACAAGGTGTTCGGCTCTACTGGACCCGGGGCGTGTTAAAGTGTGAAAATGGTAGATTCTTTACCTTAATTCTCTCTTCCCACACAAACATAAATCACACATAAACATAACACTTTACATTTTAGAATAAAATTGTGTGATTGTGTGAATTAAAAGCGCCAAAATGCAATGGGTCCAGCAGAGCCACCAACCCTGCCAAAGTAACAATAATGAGAACACCACACACGGTTCAACTTCTAAACGTGAAGAAATCAGGTTAAAGAACAATAAATAAAATATATTTGCTGTTTATATCACTTGTTTCTTGGCTAAAGGAAATATTGTTTAAGTTTTTAACATAAAATGTTTTGATTGGGTGAATTAAAATCTGCAAAAGGCAATGAGTCCATGAGACCCGCAAACACTGCCTGAGTAACAATAATATGAACACCGCACAAGGGTTACTCAAACACCGCCTGAGGAACAATAATATGAACACCACACAAGGGTTACTCAAACACCGCCTGAGTAACAATAACATGAACACCACACAAGGGTTACGCAAACACTGCCTGAGTAACAATAACATGAACACCACACAAGGGTTACTCAAACACCGCCTGAGTAACAATAACATGAACACCACACAAGGGTTACTCAAACACCGCCTGAGGAACAATAACATGAACACCACACAAGGGTTACTCAAACACCGCCTGAGGAACAATAACATGAACACCACACAAGGGTACCAACACCCTATACCCACAAGGGTTACTCAAACACCGCCTGAGGAACAATAACATGAACACCACACAAGGGTTACTCAAACACCGCCTGAGTAACAATAACATGAACACCACACAAGGGTTACTCAAACACCGCCTGAGGAACAATAACATGAACACCACACAAGGGTTACTCAAACACCGCCTGAGTAACAATAACATGAACACCACACAAGGGTTACTCAAACACCGCCTGAGGAACAATAATATGAACACCACACAAGGGTTACTCAAACACCGCCTGAGTAACAATAACATGAACACCACACAAGGGTTACTCAAACACCGCCTGAGTAACAATAATATGAACACCACACAAGGGTTACTCAAACACCGCCTGAGTAACAATAATATGAACACCACACAAGGGTTACTCAAACACCGCCTGAGTAACAATAACATGAACACCACCACAAGGGTTACTCAAACACCGCCCTGAGTAACAATAACATGAACACCACACAGGGTTACTCAAACACGCCTGAGTAACAATACTATGAACACCACACAAGGGTTACTCAAAAACACCCGCCTGAGTAACAATAACATGAACACCACACAAGGGTTACTCAAACACCGCCCTGAGTAACAATAATATGAACACCACACAAGGGTTACTCAAACACCGCCCGAGGAACAATAACACGAACACCACACAAGGATACTCAAACACCGCCTGAGTAACAATAATATGAACACCACACAAGGATACTCAAACACCGCCTGAGTAACAATAATATGAACACCACACAAAGGGTTACTCAAACACCGCCTGAGTAACAATAATATGAACACCACACAAGGGTTACTCAAACACCGCCTGAGTAACAATAATATGAACACCACACAAGGGTTACTCAAACACCGCCTGAGTAACAATAACATGAACACCACACAAGGGTACTCAAACACAGCCTGAGGAACAATAATATGAACACCACACAAGGGTTACTCAAACACCGCCTGAGTAACAATAATATGAACACCACACAAGGGTTACTCAAACACCGCCTGAGTAACCATACTATGAACACCACACAAGGTACTCAAAACACCGCCTGAGTAACAATAACATGACACCATCACAAGGGTTACTCAAACACCGCCTGAGTAACAATATATGAACACCACACAAGGGTTACTCAAACACCGCCTGAGTAACAATAATCATGAACACCACACAAGGGTTTACTCAAACACCGCCTGAGTAACAATAATATGAACACCACACAAGGGTTACTCAAACACCGCCTGAGGAACAATAATATGAACACCACACAAGGGTACTCAAACACCGCCTGAGTAACAATAACATGAACACCACACAAGGGTTCATCAAAACCGCCTGAGTAACAATAACATGAACCCACACAAGGGTTACTCAAACACCGCCTGAGTAACAATAATATGAACACCACACAAGGGGTTACTCAAACACCGCCTGAGTAACAATAACATGAACACCACACAAGGGTTACTCAAACACCGCCTGAGTAACAATAACATGAACACCACACAAGGGTTACTCAACACACCGCCTGAGTAACAATAACATGAACACCACACAAGGGTTACTCAAACACCGCCTGAGTAACAATAACATGAACACCACACAAGGGTTACTCAAACACCGCCTGAGTAACAATAACATGAACACCACACAAGGGTTACTCAAACACCGCCTGAGTAACAATAACATGAACACCACACAAGGGTTACTCAACACCACCGCCTGAGTAACAATAACATGAACACCACACAAGGGTTACTCAAACACCGCCTGAGTAACAATAACTATGAACACCACACAAGGATACTCAAACACCGCCTGAGTAAACAATAACATGAACACCACACAAGGGTTACTCAAACACCGACCTGAGTAACAATAACATGAACACCACACAAGGGTTACTAAACACCGCCTGAGTAACAATAACATGAACACCACACAAGGGTTACTCAAACACCGCCTGAGTAACAATAACATGAACACCACACAAGGGTTACTCAAACACCGCCTGAGTAACAATAACATGAACACCACACAAGGGTTACTCAAACACCGCCTGAGTAACAATAACATGAACACCACACAAGGGTTACTCAAACACCGCCTGAGTAACAATAACATGAACACCACACAAGGGTACTCAACACCGCCTGAGTAACAATAACATGAACACCACACAAGGGTTACTCAAACACCGCCTGAGTAACAATAACATGAACACCACACAAGGGTTACTCAAACACCGTCTGAGTAACAATAATATGAACACCACACAAGGATACTCAAACACCGCCTGAGTAACATTAATATGAACACCACACAAGGGTTACTCAAACACCGCCTGAGGAACAATAATATGAACACCACACAAGGATACTCAAACACCGCCTGAGTAACAATAACATGAACACCACACAAGGGTTACTCAAACACCGCCTGAGTAACAATAACATGAACACCACACAAGGGTTACTCAAAAACCGCCTGAGTAACAATAACATGAACACCACACAAGGGTTACTCAAACACCGCCTGAGTAACACCACACAAGGGTTACTCAAAAACCGCCTGAGTAACAATAACATGAACACCACACAAGGGTTACTCAAACACCGCCTGAGTAACAATAACATGAACACCACACAAGGGTTACTCAAACACCGCCTGAGTAACAATAACATGAACACCACACAAGGGTTACTCAAACACCGCCTGAGTAACAATAATATGAACACCACACAAGGATACTCAAACACCGCCTGAGTAACAATAACATGAACACCACACAAGGGTTACTCAAACACCGCCTGAGTAACAATAACATGAACACCACACAAGGGTTACTCAAACACCGCCTGAGTAACAATAATATGAACACCACACAAGGGTTAAAGAGCAGCTATTACGAGTTTTACAAATTATCTCTCAAGTGGTGTAAAACATAGCTTTTGAGTAGTTTGAGGAACCATCTGCTGGAGTTTTAAACCTGGAAGTGTTATGTGTATTCAAATATACTCAGAGTAGCTGAAACGAGTCCTAGTTGAAAGCGAATCTTTTAGCCCACGAGCTACACATCACTCTGTACTACCTCCTTGTCGTTAATGCTGAGAACCTGAACTCAAGGGAAAAAACATTGAGGTAGCAGCTCCCGGATTGCTACAATTTCCTACATACCCTCCAGAAGCCTGCACTCAGAGAAGGAGAGAAGTTCTACAAAGGTGGAAGATCTCTCAGCAGAACCTTCTCTCTCACTGTCCCTGGCTGCTGGAACAAACTCCTGATGCGGTCAGGAGAGCAGCAACACTGACAGCTTTCAAGAAGCAACTGAAAACTCTTCTCTTCAGGGAACACTTACTATGAATTTTTTTTCCCTCTTCTATTTCTGTTCTTTCCACTATCTTTGAGTGAACGAAGTTAGACTTTGACTGTGTAACAAATAGCATATCGTCTCTCCCTAATGTAAGTCGCTTTGAACAAAAGAATCAGCTAAATGCATAAATGTAAATGTAAAACCGGGCCAGATAGATTTAATTCCGCAGCTCCATAAACTGCTCCGGTTGCATCACGTAGAGGAGGGGTTTAGTACGAACAAGTCACTAATCTAACCATTTGGGAATCGTGACCAGAGCTTTTTTTCGACCTTGCAACTGTGTCGAAAATCTCAAAATCCCAATAGGGGACCTTTTATATACAACTTGCTGTAATTTATGAAGAAGAGACATCAGCTTTGTTTGAACGATGGACAATGGATCACATAAACATGGACAACCAAAGTTATCCGTTTTTCAATAGATTATTGGGTTAAATCCAACCGTCTTCTTCTTTTTTTGCTCAATCAATAAACAAAAGAAAGATGTCTGATCAAGATTCGCAAAGATGCTATATTTTACACATGACAACAAACTAAATATTAAAGGTGTAGTGTGCTGCTAGAATATCCACAGATATTCACAAGCTATATAAAAAATATAAATCTACAGAAAATGATATAAACATCATCAAGATCGACTAAATTGCATGTAGGTGGATGTCGGTTTGTATTAAAGATTTGGGCAGCATACCTCTCAGCACAGTTGTCCTGGCAACGGAAGACTGTCATTTTTTTGTAGTCAAAGAAGGAGACCCCTCGGAGAGCTCGCTTCTGCGTGTCGTCAACATAGCAGCCGATGTACTTTGCTAAAGAGAGAAAGATGAAGGATTTAAAAGTCAAATCAAAATAAATCTAAAAAGCACGTTTTTGCAGGCCTAATGTGGACTAAGAGAATTTAAATTAAAGTTAAAATTGGTCAACTATATGAGGTAGAATAGCTATGAGCTTCACTTAGAAACCATAGAGTTCCTTTTAAATCAGGAAATATAAATCCTTGTTCGATCTACGGAGACCAGGTTAAGATAAGAAAGACAGGAAATAATGTTGAAATCATAATCAGAGCATCCAATTCACTTAGTTGCATGTTGAAAATGATTTATTGCTTGTTGAAGATATCCAAGCGAAAAACAAATCACACGTCCATCTTTTGAGGAGCTCTACATCACTTTTGTGGAGACACAGGGCCACCTTCTGTCCATTCAGAGAAGTCACCTTGAGCCTCCAAGATCAGCCTAATACAAAACTTAAAACAAAAAAAATCTGTTTATATTCTCCACACTCTCCAGGAGTTGAGCAATCCATGACAGTTTTCCTCAACTGGAGGTTCTGGAGTGCCTTGTTTATTTGTTGTGTTATCATGTAGCAATGATATTTTTCTTTGAATGTTTGATTATGTTAAACTACCCTCTGATATCTTTTCACTCATGTAAAAACATTCTGGAATATGTTTATGAGCCCTTTTGTCTGTCTCTTAGCAAGCGGGTCGTAGTGTGAAATAAATGCTTTAGATTTAAGATGAAACATTTTTCTGAGTAATAAACTCATTTTGATTTGATATGTTTTTCAATTCCATTGAGCATTCAAGAATCCAAACTCACACAAACAAAACATGGACAACATTCATAATAATTGAAATTAATCTTTAGAAGACCGTGTGATTAATAGATTTTATTTGATCAACATCACATTTAAAAATGACCCGCTATATCTTCATTGTCCACTAGATGTAGCTCTAAATTCTCTGTTTCAATGTAAGAATTTTTCAAAAAAAAATTTACTTAAAGAGGTTATTTGTGCAGCTATATTGACCATTTCGTACTGTATACTAACATATAAGACTACCATATAAGGTGCCTTTCATGTCGCAATTTGTAAATAACAAATATTGCATTGAAATATATAAAAAGTGTTTAAAATATGTTTTTTTCCAATGGCCAATGACAGACTTTCATTTCACATTTCTGCATATGTTCATATGTCTGATTAACAAGGAATTATGGGGAGGAGCTAACAGTAAGATTTAGCCCTTTAACCCGATCTCAAGACAAGAAATCGCAAAATTAAATCTATTTATAGATTTACACATAAATATCTATATATGATCTGAGATACGAGACACCTCTCTCCTGCCTTTTTAAGAGTGACAACCTGTTAATGTCTTTACTTTGTTTTGTGTTTTCAATGTTAACAAACTTTTTAAATCCCAGATCATCTTTGAAAAAACAATATCAGGCCAGAAAATAATTACACAAATAAAAATCCTTTTTTTAGATGGATTTTGCTCCATAACTATAACAATTCTGTTTCTATTGTTTGGCTCCTCATTAAAATGCATCTCCAGAGAGAAAGCGGGAACATTGCTCTTGGTGTTTTTCTCTCACAAACACAGTCTGGCGCACTGCTGCTGATGCGTCCATCAATCTCATCAATTATGACACACATTCACACACACACAGAAAAATGACCCGAATGCCCTGTTGCATAGCATCCATTCTTTTCCTATAATCTCATCTCTCCCATTAGGATTTACAGTAACATGTTCTCTGACAGCGCTGATGGGCTTACGAAAAGGCTGGGTGCGGGTGGGGCTGGTGCTCAGTACACACACTGGGCACTGTGGGCAGTGACATTAAAGTAATTGCAATTGTCTAAAATGCAGAGAGTGGGATGTTAATCGTACTGGCAGGCGCATGAGGGCAGGGCGGCTTAATCTGCGTCCTGTAAAAGTCGCGCTCCATGCGTCTATCCACTGGTTCTTTCAGTCACTGAGAGTCATTCGGTTAGCATGGTGTGGAAGAGCTCATGGGACCAAAACTAGGATGGAGATGATGAAGCTCTGCTTTACACAAACAAACAAGACTTTGGACACATAAGAGTGAGATTCAAATGAATTAAAACTATCACTGTTGGAGCCAAAATGTGTTTTGTGCTTTATTTGCTGAAAGTTCGGAAGTGATTACTGTCTCTTTAAGAAATATCTTACTTAGCCACTAGGGGCAGAAGGGTGTTTTCAGTGTCTTTGAGTCTCAGTTTGATACAGAGTAGGAGTGACACGATTTTGTCTTGCCACACTTTTTGGTAGTGATCAACGAATGCAACACAACTTCGAAACCTCCTGTATGAAGACCAAACAACAGTGAAATCAATGTATGTTTCACTTATACGTAGTTCTGTCAAAGTTAACACCTAAGCAATCCGAGGCCCTGTCCACACGTACACAGTTATTTTATAGCTGCACTTTTTTATGCGGTTACGGGGTGCGTCCACATGTAACCGGAGCAGCGCTTTCACTTTAACCGTGTTAATTTGAAAATGGCCAAAAGTGATTTTTTGGGAATGCTACTGATTCGTTCCCGTGTACACATGATAGCTACGCAAATTCTGGTTCAGGTGGAGTTTGGATGAGTTATCTGAGCTGTTGAACTGATGCAGCAGCATTTGCTCAGAGCTCCATGTGGTTAAAGAGGACAGAGCGAGGGTTTGCAATCCGGCTCTCTGTGCTAAAGCAGATCTTCGGAGATGTACACGAGCACACAACATATTTAATAATGTGTTTAATCACAGAACAGACGCATCAAATCACAGCAATATATGTGTTATTGCTGCAGACACACTCACCTTCTACAAACGCAAAAAGCTCCAGTTTTGAAAACGAATCGTTTGAGCCTCAGATAAATGAGGAAGTTTCGAGAGTGAAAGACTGGCGAGAGAATTTTCGTTTATAAAAGATGATATTCTTATCTTTGTGTGAGCTGTATTTCTCAACCATTAAATGGAAGCACTGAAGCCTGAAGTCTCACCTCGGAGGTGAGAGAAGTATCTGATTGGTTGATTTAAACTCAATGAGGGCAAGAGTCTGCTTCCCTCTACTGGGTAGACAAACTCTCTGCGATGTTTCAGATCGTTTTACCCAGTTTCGTGTGGACACCATTTTTGTTCTACCCGTGCTCATGTGCATGCAATTTTTTTGTAAACGGGTTGAGAAAAAAAAAACTTTAAAAGGATAATCAGGTACATGTGGACAGAGCCTGAGTTCACACAAATGTTGGTTTCTCTGCAGGGTGCTTTTTTTTTGCAAGCTTAACACCTCGGTTGTTTAAAGCGTTGACTGTATATAGCATGGACGTATCATGCATGACGTCACCTATAGTTTTTGTAAGAAGATTAAAGGAGGCTCTAAAAGGGCATACCCAGCCATTGGCATCATAAAAGTGTGTCCACAAATGAGTCTGCAGAGGCGGGAGATAGACAGAGCTGAGACGTCTGATTGGCTGAAGGTTTGAATTTTAATATATCTCAAACAAACACATTTAAAAATAACTTCTGGTTTATCTAGGAAAACAAGGTGCATCCAGCATCTTGTGCATTTGTTCGTGTCAAATGTTCTCTCTCATTTCACCTCACTGTTCCCGATTTACTCAATACGACCCCTGAAAACAAAACTGTTAACAAGAGTTCACACTAGAACTTACTTAAAGAGGCCGAATCAACTTAAATATCATTACAATGCATATTAAAATCTTCGGCTTCATCTCAAAGACTACAAAAGCTGCATTAAGAAAGCTTGAGTCTTTCAATCTCAGTCTGTTTGCTATCAGCCCATCTGGCGCTGCAGATATCACACATCACAGATATGATGAAGACATCACAGATCTGACTCGACAGATCTCACGCAACGTGATGTTGCATGGAGACCCGAGCTTATCCTGCTTTCTTTTATTTCCTGGATGATAAAGTGTGTTTTAGAATCATAGAAACAAAGCTTCCTCAAACGCCACACAGCTCTATTACAGCCGTATGAGCGATGAAGTCTGAGCCCTGATGAGCGCAGAAGTGATGTTTTACTGGAAGGTGTAGGGTTACGCTCGAGTAGCATCTGTTCGAGGGTCGAAAAGCTCACCCTGGACGAAGCTAATGGTCTGAGGCCTCTACTATCTACCGTTTTGGGGCCTCTTTGTTGTCTTTGGTGGAAACAGAGGGACTTTCTATCAATAAATCAGTCAATATAGAGCTCTTAAATGATTTCTTGTGGATTAATGGTTAAAGTAATTGGAACTTACACTGCAACAAATACTTCTCGTTTTCGAACATTTGTTCAAATTTTCAGAACAGCTTTTAGAAAATCCCTTAATTTGGAAAAACAATCAAAAGTATTTGCTGAACAAAGAAGTTAGAGTCATAAACATAAAAAAAATTCTACGTTACATTTTTTTTACAGCTATAAACATTTCTAAGTCTTATAAACCCTCATTAAAATGATCGAAAATAAAATATGAAACATTTAAATTTAAAAAGTAATTTTATTTTATGTTTTAGTTCAAATCTAGAATTGTGTTATTTTTAATATAACTATTTCTCTGAAGAGAAGCATAGTTTTACTGGACAGCTGTGAGCTTCTGTGTGTTGAAAAGTAAAAAAAATTGCGTTCGTTTCGGTGTGCTGCGCCCTTCAGCAAACACTCTGAGGCACTTTCCTCGATGCTCCAACATGACAGCGCTTCCTTCTATAATTAAAAGCATCACCTTAACAGAAAAAGCATTTCTTTCAAATATTAATGAGCACCTGGATGTTTATGCACAAGAATATGGTGGGCCCAACACATCTCTAGCGAAATAAGGCCAACTTAATAAGCTTTATATAAAGTATAAATAACTTCTTTAAAAACTAGATCAGCTGGTAAACGTGTGTTTACTACAAAAAAGATGTTGTGTTGCGTTTGCGCTGGAATATGGTCAAATATCCTGAACACTATATGAATTGCAGGAAAAATTATATATTTATAACAATAGATAAAAAACAAATACAGAAGCACACATATGCAGCCGTATTCCTTATTTATTCTTCATCTAGCAAAAGAGCACTTTATTCTAACAATTAACAAATAAGAACAAAAAGTATCAGAACCAAATAAATCAAAGGAACCCATAAATCAATCTGAGCCAACTAAACAAAAAAAACCACATAAATGAATCTGGAGCAAATTAATCTGAACAAAACAAACCAAATGAACACAAATCAATCGAAACCAAATGAATAAAAAACACAAATGAACACAGATCCAAATTCATCAAACACCAGAGAACGGAATGAACACAAGTAAATCGAACCCAATAATCCGAATGAACACAAAGATGAACAAAACAAAAAACACAAAGGAATCAGATCCAAATGAATCAAACACAAATGAATAAAGTGTTCATAATTAAATCAAACACACATAAATGGCATTAACAGAAATGAACCAGAACCAAATGAATAAAAAACATAAATGAATCTTATCCAAATGAATAAGAAACAAATGAATAAAATGAAGACATTCGAATCAAACTCAAATGAAAACATACATTATTCTAAACCAAATGAATCCAACGAATGAACACACATTAATCTGAGCTAAACGAACACATATAGTTTTGTATTTTATGACTAAATCAGTGGTATCATATATTGTATTACATATATTATATTATATTAAAAACTGCTGAATGTCAACAAGGTATACTGCATCTTTAAGTAGCACTAGAAGACAAACACACACACCTCGGGATAGCACACGCACAGAAGCACACACATGCATCCGCATTCATTATTTATTTCCACATGCAGCAAAAGGGCACTCTATTCCTCCAGCTTTGAGCTTTAAAGTCACAGACGGTTTGCCTTTCTCCATTCAGCTTCAGTCATGGTCTTTAAAGCTAGACTTCCTGTGCCATTTGACCTCTGATGTCTAAAAGATGAATCAGCGCATTTTAAATCAATAGATGCCTCCTCAAAGTGCTCAATGCTCCCTTCACCAAGAGCCCTCCACTTCATCGGACTGAAACAAGCAACAATTAATATCCAGCGGTGCTTCAGCCACTCAAACCAATCCATTCATGCAAATACACCAAATCAATAAAAGGAGTCAACTGAGCAAATAACGGAGTCTGAACCAGATTCATCACATGAAGAACATGATGAATCAAATAAAAGATTTCACCTGAACGGGAACAATTAAAGAAACAAAGGAATGAATCTGAAACAAATCAAAGACTCTGAATCAGTTGAATTGACAAAATGAGTCAAATAGTGATTAATCAGATGCATCAGATGCATCATGCACAAGTGAATGAATCTTAATCAGATACGCTGAGGATGAATCAAATGAGTTAATATGGGAATCTGAACTAGATGAATGGAAATAACAAGGAATTCAAGCAAAACCAAATAAATCAAATGAATCCGAAACAAATGAATCAAATGAATCCAAAATGAATTTGAACTACACGGATGAGATGAGCATAATAATAATAATCACAACCCAACGAATCAAAGAAGCACAAGCATGAATCTAGACCAAATGAATTAAATGATGAATCTGAGCCAAAATAAATAAATTAACATAAATTAATCTAAACTAAATTAATTAATCTGGAACTATTGAATTAAATGAACACAAATGAACACATAAATGAGCCTCAACCAAATGAATCAAATGAACACAAATGAACATAAATAAATCTGAAGCAAACGACTCAAATGAACACAAATTAACATATAAATGAGTCTGAAACAAACGAATCAAAAGAACATATAATTCAGTCTGAACCCAATGAATCAAATAAAGACAAACGAACATATAAATTAATCTGAAACAAATCAATCAAATTAACGCAAATGAATCTTGACAAAAAATAAAAAATGGGTTCTTTCTAACTGCATTTAGAATATATTTTATTTAAGTAAGGTAGAATAAAAGTTTTTCCTTTATTTTGTAATGTTTTATCAACATTTGAGCTAAATGTCCAACTGATTTGAGGAGGTACCCAGTGACCAATATGTTTCACTACAAACCCGATCAGGATCCAAACGTCATATATATCTTAGACTCTGGATTAAGAACCAATTAAGCCTCCATCTCCACAAGAGTTTGAGAGATTAGAGAGGTGCAATATTAATCACTTCTTTTCTGACACAAAACCATGCATCATGGCTGTGGAAGAAAGACCCTTTCAGTAACGAAAAAAAGACAAATCTAGCAAAAAAACGTTTATTAATAAGACTTAGACATGCAGCATTGTCAGGTTGAACTTGTGACCAGTTTTTCTTGATCATAGAAATAAAAAAGTCCAATTCTTGAGTTTAAAATGAGGCGATTGAGTTGGATAATCAATATGTAAATGACCTTCAAAAGCTAATATCATTCTGCTCGCCTCCCGGCTCGGGTGCGTCCCATGACCAATTTTTCATTTTCTTTCATCCAAGCCAGCAATACTTTAAAATGACCTTAAAGAATGTTTCTAGGAAGACTGTCTCTATTAAAGATGATCAGTGTCCTACAATGTTCACACATTTATTGATTATACACCAATCAAATACTTTCAACACTCACTTTGTTTTTTCTGCTTGTTTTTCTTCTCCGGATTAATTTGAAAGTAACTTTTTGCAATGAGTTTAATTGAGTCTCAAACAGAAGCACTAAAATACAGCTACTAGATGAGTTTTCACTTCGTGCTTTATTTTCACTCAGTGCACGCAAGAACAGCTTTAGCAACCTTATAGATGTTTTTCTCAACTAGATCCTTCAATAAATGTAATTCCTGAACCACAATAAAACAGGAGTTTAACAAAAAAGAAGTCATTTTATTTGGACTGAACTATTTATTCTGCTGTATAAAATAAAAGAACTTTCTTCCCTAAAAATCAGGGAGTTTCGAACACAGCTGCCTCGTTTGTACCAATTAAGTTTCGAAGCCCAAATGCAATCTTTAAAAATTTTTCTTACACTTTCACAATTTAATTTTAGCAGCTACGAAGGATCTTTCGCAGAAGGTGAATTATGTGCAATGTAAGCATGCTTCTAGAAGACTGCTCACCTCTCCCATCATCCATCTCTTTGGTGCTTCTTCCTTTGAGTCCATGGCTCCAGCTGCTAGTGTGTGCCCCTCCTCTCCCGGCCCACTCAGGTGCGTCCTGTGCCCTATTTTCCTTCATCCAAGGTGGTCCAAATCTCCGAGGAGCTCTCCGGGTCTCCTTAAACACCCTCCCAATGATCCCCAAAGCATCAGAGGACGAGCTGCCACCCCCAGCTTCAGCTGGGACAGGGTCCCGAGCGCTTGCAGAGCCCCCGGTGCTGGTTGTTTCACCCGAGAAGCCCGAGTGGAGAAAAACCAGGCTGCCAGCCGTCAGGTAGAGCAGGATGAAGGAAAAAAAGCGCACTGGTTTGCGCCGGAAATACCTGTGGATCTTCAGCAGCGGTCTGGCCATGATGGGCTCTCCAGCCACACACATTGGCCGTCGATGCTACACAGACACATATAAAAGCAGAGATCCTGCCTTCCTTAAATGGTCCATTGTGTCTGAAAGAATTCAACCAGGAGACAGTAACAGAAAAAGACACTGCTCTTCCCAGGCGTTCGTGTGTCCGCTGATCCTACGTCCCCAAAGCGCCTGCGACAGAGGGGAAGGGTGCTACCGCAGAGGCCATGTTGTGAAAAGCGAGTGGCAGTGAAAACTGAAAGATGATCTCGCCGTGGTGACGCTTTCACTCCTGTTATCGGACTCTCGCTCTCCCGAGGCCTCGTTCCTACCAAACCGTCAGTCAATTAAAGGCAGTGCTGAATCATTGCTGACTCAGCTCTCACTCGCAGACTGAAACAAAAAAACATGACAGCTACTGAACAGGAAGGAAATTCTGACAAGGCCTCGGAGCAAACAAAACCATTATGAATAAAAACTCAAAAGCAATAGGGCAGAGGGACTCCTGCAGGGTTTCTGCAGTAGGTTTCTAAAGGTCAAATTTAAGACCTATATCATAACATCAAAAACACACACACAAAATGTTTTTGCATAATAAACTATATGCTTTAATTAAATAGCTTGAACCCTAACCAGCACTTTAAGTTTTTGAGCATTTAAAAAGGTTTTCTCCAACTTTAGCATCCCAAACCATTCCTTTTACAAAGTTTAGCGTTTATGAGCATTTTCTCAACCCTACCCGTCCTTTTTTTTGTTTTAACATTTAGGAAGATTTTTTTCACTTTCTGGCAACCCCAACAATAATTGTTATGCTTTTGAGCAGTAAAAAAATTTTTCTTAGTCTCTGGCAACCCTTAAAATCACATTTGCATATTGTAATCATGAGTCTTATATCAATATCTGGCAACCCACTTTTATGATGTTGAGTGTAAATGAGTTTTTTCTCAAATTTTGTCAACCCTAACCATCAGTTAAACATATTTTTTTAGCATTTATGAGTGTTTTCTCAATCTCTGGCAACCCAAGCAACAGCAAAAAAACACACATCAACTGAGCTTTACATGGACATCAGAAAAACAATTATTTAAGACCTAGAACAGTGAATTTAAAACTCCTGCTCCTGAAACACTGTTTCTTTGCTCTGCAGATAGCAGAAATACAAGGACATGCAAGCATTCCGCGTATATAATCTGGGCAACACTTTAGCAACATAATTATATCCCAAAGTTCTTTGCCTTTAGGTTGCTTTGCCATTTTTCAGACTCCACCCAATGAGGCTCATATTTAATTAAAAAGCTCATCTTGTGGAGGTTAAAGAGTCAGTCAAAAAGAGTTTGTTCTTCATTGTATCTCTTTTACTCTGAACAAACCTTACTTCATCATTACATCACAAAGAGATGAAACCTAATTACCTTGATTAGGTTGAAAAAGGAACGATGAAACAATTAAATCGAGCTGAAAAAAAAGGAAATCAATTGGTGCAAGATTGATCTCTTCAGTAACGCTCTGAAAACAAGATTTCTGAATAAAGCATACACAACATATTTGATTTTAATGTGCCAGTTAAACATCCTTATAAAAGAAGACGACACAGAGAGAACACATTGAAGTTTAATCTATATTTAGATGCTGAAAACTAATTATACTGACAGAGCGAGGTGTGTTTATAATAACCACACACATCTCTGAGAAAATGACCGTTATCATCTTAATAACAGACGTGTGCACAAACACGTATTATCTTGATTTTTACACTGTAATATAAACAGCAAACACATACCGTTGGTGTTTTTTTATATTCTCTGAGCAGTAGTCAAGATTTAAGTTTTCTCCATTTGTCAGTTCCTGTTTTGTCTTTGTTTTGTTTTTGTTTTTTTTTGTTTTTTTTTTAGGTCCTGTCCGGCAAACCGTTCATCGGTGGATTTTAAGTTTGTATGTTCTTTATCCTGGGGAGGTGATTAGCACCTGCCTCAGTCAGCGAGAATCCCCTCACAGAGGAACTCCTCTCTACTCTACCTGATCCTCACGAGGACTTTGTGAAGCTGCTTTGAAAGCAACTGCTAAAGAAGCGCTATATAAAAACTTGATTGATTGATTGATTGATTTAATGATATTCTTTAGAACTACCTTAAAAATTTGCTTAAAAAACTCAACATCAAGTCATGTTCATTTTGGTTCTTGCATGTTTGTGTGATGCATTTGTCTTTTTCTGGGAGCTCAAAATGGCTCGAGGACAATAGCACCACACCCATTCGCCATAGCTCCGCCCACTAACCAATCAGATGAACCGCTAAACACCTGCAAGTGTAAGAGCAGTAGAACCGCGTCAGATAAACAATCAAAATAAAGTGTATTTTAGATGTCCCGGGCCCAAAGTGTTTTTTTCTGGCTAATGGGTGGATTTTTTTTGTGTGCCAACAAGCAAAACTCTGCAAGGGGCGTGGCAGAAGCAGTGGGAGGAACATGGGTACACCACTTGAGACGATTCAAAGACATTGTTTACAATAAATACTGACTTTTGAAGGGTATTAAGGGTACAGGGATCGTCTAGAGGGGTCAAATATTAATTATAAATGATTTAAAAGGGGGCTGATATAGCACCTTTAAAGAATATTCCAAAGCAAAAAGAGAAGCATTACATTTACTTGCACTACTGTAATTGTAATTTTTAGAAGCTGTATTTTTTCTTGAGCAGATTTTATTTGAAGTAAAGTACTTCTCTACTTTTAAAAAAGCTCTACATTTATGTACAAATGAATAAGTAAATAAATAATCAAATGGAAGAAAGGGGAAAAAGCATCCCAGAATCCCCTGTCACTGACTCCCAGATAGGACAGATCAATGATTGAGACCTGGCCAAACATTAAATTCTCCTTTTTTGTGTTTAAGCAATCAATAGATTTTAAGCATTGCATTTTAAATGTAAAGTTTTACATGTGACTACACCATCTAACTTGAAATAACAGACTAACCTTGTATCTTTTATACTTTTATTGAGTGCCTAAAATATTTTTGTTACATATTTCCCAAAAAATCAGAAATCTCAAAGTTGTGATGATAAGGCTATTACTGTCAGCAACCTACACTTGTATCAACTTGTGTTTTGGAAAACCCTGTACTATACCTTACCACTACGAGTAAACAGTTACTCACTAACCGCTGATATTTCATTAGCTATTTTTTACTTTCACTCAAGTATCTTTATAGATGGGAACTTTTAGTGGTAATTAATCCCATTTTCCTTGAGTAAGTGAAACCGTGGTGTTCTTGAGTACAGGTTTTGTGCACACTTACCACCCCGGAAAGCAACTGAACACAATCTCCATTAAAAACCATCAATGTTCTCCACATACTAAACGCCAAACAAACACTTTATGCATGGTCTCTATGTTTTTTCAGTGGTAGAGCACATGCTGTGCATGTAAGAGGTCCTGGGATCAATCCCCAGCATCTCAGCATCCCAAAAGCACAGGTGATTTCTCCTTCTGTAAGTCGCTTTGGACAAAAGCGTCTGCCAAATGCATAAATGTAAATGTAATGTAAATGTTTCAAAACGGTTTAATTTTGTCTAAATCAGAGGATCCTCCCATGTTTGTTTCGCTTGGAAGCTTTGATAAATGGATTTAGCAACTTTTTAAACTATTTAGCTGAGTATGTGGAACCTTTTTCTGATTGGAAACAAAAGCCTGACGTAACATCCTGTTGATCGCTGATTGTTCAATCGCTGAGCTCACTGATTGGTCAGAATAAAGGTGGTCAGCCTCAGGTGGCCAGTAGATGAACTTGCCTTTCACATACGAAGTGGTTTCACGGCTGAAAGTGCAGGAGTTTAATATTAAATGTTGTGTTAAAGCAGAGGTTATATTTTCAGGCGCAGGTAACTATTTTAAAAAGTGAGATTTTTCCATTCAGGTTGACTGTGAATTTCTTTTAAAAAAAGAAGCTAATTTAGAAATAGTAAGGCGATGTATTTTGGTCAACACAAGCATAGTTTGTGCTATAATCAACATAATGCAGAATGTTGACTCATCAACAAGAGTGTGAAACCTCGCTTGTGTGTGTGAGATCTTTTTTTAACGCCGTCTGTGAGGACATTGAGACTCAGAGTATTTCCCACCAAACCTCGCTGTACAGAGTAAGCATGCATGTGTGTGTGAGCATTACCTGAGCTCTGGCGTCGCACCTGTCAGTGGGGCTGATGTTATCCAGCGGACATGGAAAGGCAGCAGCGCACACTTCTTTCAGTCCTACAGAGAGGAGCAGAGGAAGGAAAATTCAATTCATGTAGCACACGACGCAATCCAGAATTTCACTTCGCATAGACCTTTATTTGCTTTAGAAATAAAGTTTTTTTTATTTACTTCATATATATATATATATATATATATATATATATATACCTTTTAACAAGTGCTTTGGTTTTTGTGTGTGTGTGTTTTTTATAG
Source organism: Danionella dracula (assembly GCA_900490495.1). NCBI lineage: Eukaryota > Metazoa > Chordata > Actinopteri > Cypriniformes > Danionidae > Danionella > Danionella dracula. The sequence goes on from UELW01000389.1 coordinate 203,016, forward strand.
CCTTTTGTTGTGGTAGAACACTTTGAAACTGGAGACACATGGCAGTGGTGATAAAAAAATCACTATAAAAATACTATAAAATTTAAGAACTAACCACAAAAAGGCTGTAAAGCCTAGTTTTTTCCAACTGTTCTAATGCAATGGCCAGACCTTTTAACTCTGCATTTACTCCGCTGTGGTCTTTCATACAAAGAGATGACAAATCAAAGATCGTAACAAAATGCTCAGATTTAAGAATGATCCTTTTGGGGATTTTTCTAGAGTTCACGAGTTCACTCTTAAGCACTTAAAGCTTTAGTATCTCAAGCGTGCTTTGGCAGGTTCGGAGAAGCGTACTAGACTAGCTGTCCGAGCAAAGGTCCTAAGTACAGGAAGTGACCTTTTATGAGAAGCGTTTCATAACAATAACTTCCTAATGCTATTACCCTTTCAAATGTTATTCTATAACTCTTTCTGTAATGTCTTGATGAGGTTAAGAGCTGGAAGGGCTCACACTTTCTTCAGTTAAATAAAGAGAAATCTGAAGTTATAGTTTTTGGAAACTAGTGGAGGTTCTGAAGGTGAACAGATACCAGAGCTCTAAGGGAAACTAAAATCAGGTTAAGAACGTCGATGTGATTCTACAATCTGATCTGAGCTTCATCAATCACATACTTTATAAGCAATAACTAAACGTGCTTATTATCAACTGTCACAAATTCAATGCATTGTCTCAAGTCAGGATCTAGAGAAACTAGTTGTAAACGTTCTGTTATGAGTCGAGTCGCTGGAGAAGTCATTCTTGTACTGAAATAGTTTCAGGAAGAATCCAAAGTTACTATGCTTCCCGCAGTTGGAACCAGCTTCCAGAAAAGGTTAGAGGAATGTTAAATCCAGACTAAAAACAGATATATTTAAATGTAATTTACTGACAGCCTTGTGCCTTAAACTTCTGATTTTCTTATATATATATATATATATATATATATATATATATATATATATATATATATATATATATATATATATATATATAAAATAAAATCTGAAGTTTAAGGCACAAGGCTGTCAGTAAATATATATATATATATATACGTATATACGTATATATATATTTATTCATGATCTGATTTGCCATTGTGTACAAAAATATGCTCTACAAATACAATTGCCTTGTCTTCCATTTCAAAGCCTGTTGATTTTTACCATTTACCTCTATATAAAATGTATGCTATAACTTTGGTATTTTACTTTAGGAACCTTTAAGTATTTCCTTATAAATAGCTAACATGTTTCTCCCATTATGTGTTCTTGCAGTATCTAGTTGTGTTTAATACATGATTTGAAATTTTAGTGGTTTTAAATAGATGACAAATGACAGCGAAAGACCTTTGACCTCTGCTTTTATCTGGAGTTTCATCTATACTTTCCCTATTCAGAGCAAATAAGCTTAAAATGTTCAGAGAATCATAAGCAAACCCTGTCAGATTTAATTGTGCCTGCTTGAGTTGAGGGCCATGACCTGAGGTTATGCTCCGCAGGCTTTTCCAAAAATACTCTCTCGATTACAGTGAAAGGAGGCGGGCCTACAGATCAAAAAACTGCAGACCAACCCACGAAGACACACAGGACCACGCTGTGCCTTCCAGGGGCTTCTTGATCACGAAATGTAAAGTACAACTGAAAACAAAACATAGATTGCCCTCCGTCACACCATTATTATCCCGGTGAAGTGTTCACTTTTTCTGGCAAGTACAAAAACAGCATCATCTTCCACTCATTGAAGTTGATTTTTGGAATGGCGTTAAAGCTTGGCACACTGAGGAACGTCTCCCTTCAGGCCTTTTTTGGACCCTGTTGGGTTATGATGTAGAAGTCACCAGTGATAATTCTGTTGATGAAAAGTTTTCCTCATAATTATCGTCAACGAAGAGTTTAAAAAAACTAAAATAAGATGATAACTAAATGAAAGTCACCTGAAAATAATTAAAACAATAACAAAAAAAAAAAATGTCATCAACTAACAAAAACAAGACAAAAACGCTATTGATTTTAAAATACAGGTTGATCGATCAGAATTTATTTTGGTTGCTGATGCTTGAGACAAGTTCTGGGTTGAAACAAATGTCCGTAATAGCGCGCAATCCAATAAATGTACACAAAAGGCAATGGAAACCACAGGACAAAAAAGCTTTACTTTATAAAAATGTACTCAAGTAAGAGTAGAAAGCGACTTTAAAAAGTAGGACACAAAGACCTAAAGTAAATTTAGTTCTCCTGCTACTTCAACAGTAGTATCAGCCTCAGACGTTTAGCAAACGTTCCGCTGGCGCGACTACGTTTCTGATTCCGATTCCGATGGCGTTTGGTACGAAAAGTTGGAATCACTTCAAGAATCCTGAAGTTGTGGTTTGATAAACTGATAAAAAAAATTTTATTTAGTTTTGATCGAAAATTTATCGTGTGTATTGAAAATGTGAAATTTTAAAGAAAAAGGCTAAAGTGAGACTGTGGATGTGATATATTGATATATTCAGAGACTGTTGATGTGGTATTTTCTTTCCCCGAGACATGACTCTGTGGAAAACAACAAGGGATTGGCTGTTTGTCATGTCAGTAAAACGGCCTCATGGGCGGGTCTTGACCCAAAACAGCTGCCAAAACCCCCCGAGCTTCCCTGAAGGTCTAGCTACGAGAGACTTCTTCAACCCATCTGCGTGGAGCCCGGAGCAGCTGCCAGGTTTCTTCACCATGTTGCAATGAGCCTACTCTGAAACCAAGACTCTTCGGGGGGAAACGATCTACAGTCTGTAAGTGGATCAAACCCTAAACGACAAACTTTAGAATAATGGAAAGATCCTGTTTCTTACAGGCAAACAATTAAAAGATTAAAAAATACTTTTACGGAGAAGGTTGAACCAAAACAAACTTTAAGCCAGTCGGCAACAGTTTTCAAAACAGGGACATTGGTCTAGGGATGTTTATTTTGATGTTCTGTAGTGTTAAACAGCCTTTAATATAAATTAGCTGCCTGTTTTAGAAGCAAAACTGTGCTATTGTTCCTGACAGTAAGCGATTCAATCCAGATGTGACTGAGGTTTGGCAGCAGCTCCACTCACAATTCAGAGAAGCTGTCAGCAACTTCCCAGGACGTGTAGTTTCCCACCAGCTCCGTGTAGAGAACTCCAGGTTAAGCTTTAAAATATTACTTTTAACTGCAGGTTTGAAAGTGAGGCATTTAATAAGATGAACTTGAATGGAAACTTGCCGAGCCCTAAGCTTTCCGACTTTATGTAGATTTAATGGAAGGAAGGAACTGGGGCGGGAATTCATGGATTTCACTAAAGGGAGAACTTCAATAAATCAAATCGAGTCTGAAACACATCTAGTAGTCTGTTAGCATTACAGAGAATAACCCAGAAAGATATTTTTTGTGTTAATATGCATAAAACAAGGTCTAACAAGCAACTACTGGTGCATAAACAACACAGAAACATCACAGAACACCCAGAGATTTATCTTAAAAGGAAAGAGACTGATTTCTAAGCATTGAAAAATATGCTAATGCAGTCTGTTTGATATGTTCAGATACAAACATGCTCCACTTGCCCTTAAACTGCATATAAGCTCACTATAACATTTACCAATAAAGCATACATGTATTTTCCATTTGTACCAAGACATGTCTATAAAATAATTCTGAATCTTAGCAACTTAGGAGTCTATAGCTTTTTTACAGGATTGTGTTGTTTTAAATTCAATTACATGTTTTACTACACCCAATTTAAGACTTTGATGTCTTTTTAAATCATTTTCTATAATCTACAACTGGCAAGAGTGTGACTCTTTTTGTATTAAAATGACTGATAAAGTATTAGCACTGGGATGATATTTAAATCAACACCTTAAAGTTCTTCATTTGTAAAGAGTTTTTCATATCGAAGGTATTATGCCATATTTATATGCTTTTTTTAGATTGCACACAGAATAGAAGTGAATGTGGGCCATAAAATGCTATCCAAATGTCAAAATTATTGTTGAACCACAAACTGCACCACTTATGCAAAATGTTTATTTTGTGCACTAAATTTAATGACATTAAAACAGGGATTGTAAAATAAACAACCCATCAAAGCCCACTGCAGAAGCTGACAGAAGGGTAATTTAGCCGTCAAATTCTTGTGCTAGATGTTAAAATAATTCCTTGTGAAAAGCAGACATTCTCGACCCCTGCCAAGAGATGAGATCCAGACCTCATGTGGAGTGTTAGAAGTGACAGCCTCAGCGTTTCTCCATTAAAGAGCCATGACCCCAGAATCACAGGGGCCCTTCTCTCGCCTCCTCGTGTTTGCTTTGCCTTTGCTCTCTATTCCGCAGCCATGACATTCGCGTCAGATTAAAAGAGGAATTCCTCAAACGGCATCAGAAACAACAGGACTGCGAGCATCTTACATCCACTAACCACAGAGAGTCAAACTTTAACATTTCTTTTGGAGTTGTTTTCCTCCACTTTTGAAATACATGTTACGTTTGTTACTAAATATTAATAATAATAGCAATAAATATGCTCCTGATTCCTGTGGGATTAAAACCCACAACCATACGCTCTGAAGATCAGTGCCATTGGAACTGCCCCACTGGCACAATGTTTACCTGAAGAGATTTTAGGGACACATTTTAGGTGACCATAATGTGGTGCTTTGCTGAAACTCTACAGCAAACAACATATCTTGACTATGATATCACGTACCAAGTTTTCCGTTAATATCTCAAAGCATCGCTCAGATTTAGCTTTGTGACCAAATCAGCAATTGTCCGCCATGATTAATAGTGAGTTGTTTTAAAATGGACTAACCAATCAAGTTTCTTTTCAAAATGGAAATTGGACATCTGTCTACTGGGCAAGTTTTTGACTTCAGGTTGAATATGAAAATGTGGTATCAGTAGATTTGGCATGAACCAGGGGCCAAGGGAGATGGCTCTACTACAAGATTTTTGAGTACCACCAGGGCATGGAGAACGTGCAAGAACGAGCACAAACATCTGTGTCAAGATTCTGAACTTTATCTTAATGCGTTTTGAAAATAGAGCAGTTTTTAAATTATTTCAATGTGGCCAACATCCAATATATATGGCTTACCTGGTAAAAAATAGATCTGACAGCATGACGGTCCAAATATACTGAGATCCATGTTTTACAATTTGGCCAAACTTCTAGGTAGCAATAGCACAAAAAGGGAATATTCTATATCTCCAGACCACTAGCTGACACTGTGCCAAAACTCTGCAGACAACCTCAAATCAAGTTTAGGATCTCATTTACCAAGTTTATTGTTAATATGTCAAATCAAAATAATTTGGTGAGTTTTTAGAAAATTCAATTGCTGGTCATGTGAAAACCGCTCAACCAATCAAATTACTTTCAACAACTTTTGGTCAGCAATATCCTGTTGATAGGGCCTAAGTTTTATAGAAATTAGACAAACGGTCAAATAAGCTTTAAAAAGAAGCTATATAAACCTTCTGCTGTGTATAAACCTTCTGCTGTGTATAAACCTACTGCTGTGTATAAACCTTCATGTTGCATGTGAAACAGCATGAGCCCTAAAAAAAACGAAAAATGAATTTATTTTCTATGACATACTGTTCAGTAGTTGACCAAAAACATAAGTGAAACTTGGAAAAAGTGGTTGCACCATGTGGCAAATTTGACAACTTTTCAGCAAGGGGATCATGAAGAATACAACCAGAATGATTCCAAAAGAGAACATTGCAATTTTGGTGCTGGGCCCCAATTAATAAAAATTATGAAACATTTCTGATGCCCATCCAATGACACCTTAAATGCAACAATGAAAACATTTACCAAAAAAGGCACAATCTTAAAACAAAGCGGATTAAACAGATAACAGGAATACAGTTGGTAAGAACACCAGGACACATCAGAATGCGAAAGCCATGAGTGACAGGGACTCTTCTGTGGATCTACAACCTGTATCCTAATTATGATTCATAAGTAGCTTTAAGGGATAAAATAGTCAAAATAACGATTTGGTATAAATAACCCAGAGCTCTAAACACACCCCTCCGATCCTACTTTACAAGGAAGCTCTTCTTTTCCTGTTTTTCACTTTGTTGATCTGCATCTTCAGGTTAGGAGTTTGTGTAGTGTTTACTGCACTGTTGTGTCTATCTCTATGGTTTCCTGGTCACTGTTTTGCTTTGTTTGTTTCAGACTGTAGAGCGACCTTGAGTTTGAAGGAAAGCACTATATAAAATAAACTTTACCTTTTAAGATAATCATCAAGTGTGGCCAAAATTCATTCAGCTAGTGCAGAAAATTCAACTGGTTACCTGCTGGGAGAATTTTCCCTTATTTCAGCATCATTGCACAGGCTGCTCTAAAGTTTAATTATGTGTTTTTTAGTCTCCAAATGGTCTCGCTCCTCTCTGTGTCTATGTGCATACATCACTGAGTTCTCTTTAAAATTAGTTTTTTAAACAGTGTGTACCCTGTTAACGTGTAGATTACATAACCAGAGTTTTCAGAGAATTAAGAGACTTTTTTGTTATTGGTGGGGTTTCCTTTATTTACAAAGACCCAAGTTTAGGGTGGACGTAGTGAGGATTGTGGTACTGTTCAGTGTGCTAGAGCAAGGTTACGACGGTTACAGGACTACATGAAGACTTCATGTATTTAGTCTTAGTACAGAGGCACCAGACCGCAACAATATGCATGTCACCATTCAACATCAACCTCTGACATTGACTCAACATTGAGCAGGTTTTAGGCAGACCGGTTACAACCTCAAGTTTGTGGAACAATTTTGAAAGTAAAATATTTGGTAAAAATGTCTGTGCCAAGGTCATCTATTGGTTCCAGTCCAGTATGCGTTTAATTGCTCGCCATATCACTTCCAAAGCTTCCGGTTGGCTGATATTTTGATAAAAATTAATACACAAAAAAGCACTCGTTACATTCTCAGACCATGAATTACAAGTATGTATTTCTCCAAAATTACACCATAACTCAATGATGACTGCTCAAGACGGTTTCTTGCTGCATTAAGAACACATACACAAACCCGTTAGGAGTCGTTTATGTCAGAGAGCATAACACAAGAACACTACGCCGAAGCCGTAACAGTGAACAACAAGAAGAGTGAGTGATGACAAAAACGAAAGCATACTAATTCAGCTCTTAAAACTGGTAGTAGATCAATATAAAGATTTTTCATGACTAGTGACCTCTACTAATGATGATGCATCTCTGAAAGCTACAACATCACAATTTGTTTTGTCACTGAATATTTTTTTTAAAACAGGAAGATCCAGTTTTAAAAAGAAAATTAATATTACAGTGTTCACCCATGTGAAACCAACATTTTAATTCTCGGGAACTAGTGCAGGGTTCCTCCTGTGACACATTTAAGATTGAGATACCGGAGGTCTCTGGGGGGTGTATGACCCTTTTATGAACTTCTTAAAAAAATTAAAAAAAAACATACATATAAATAGGCTTGTTAGCTATACAAATATGAGTTGACTACCAAAATGGGGCTAATTACTTAAATAAACCAAGCTCAGGAGGAGCTAGTCACATAATTAGCCAATTCATTAGGTGACTCTACAAATAGTTTATGAGCAGAAACCTACCAGACACTAGTCAACATATGTTTACGTTATTCTGCCTCCAATCCTTCCCTACTTTTTTGGAAGAGGATATTTTTTACTCAGACAGCTTGTTTAGTATGTTTCTCGGTTGCTCAATACTATGCTGTTATAAGTAATTGTAAATCATTTTTGTAACCAATTATTCAACATGATAAATTGACTGAATCCCCTTTGATTCATGCAGTCTTTGTTATATTTATTTTATAATTAGACCTGTTCAAAAGTAAAAAGGTACAACGTGACATGGGTGAGCTGACACTTTCCACAACTCTCCTCACATCATGTTGAGATTTTAATAGCTCAAGTCAGTTTTAGCCACAAAAGTTTCTTCGCCCCGTCAATTTTATGCTAGCTATTTTAATTAGAGAGATGTCTGATCTCCTCGCATGCGTCTATTAATGGCTCGAAGCCCAACTGTGGTTAATTACCGGTGAGCTGCTCAGGCAATCTGGCAGCCAGATAATCATTTCTGCAGGAGAATCTGCAGGGACTTCTCTCTTCTCTGTTTGATCCTGCTGCTTGGCTTTGTCAGCCTCTGGAGGAGTTTTCCTCAGCGTAGCAGGTGAGAGGAAAAGTGGGTTATCCAAGCACTTTGAGAGAATGTAAAGTGTGTCTAAATATTTAGTAGATGAATTCGAATAACTCCTTGTAATCCATGAACACTCGACAGGAGCCAAGAAAACAAGCATCCTAGGATGATGTACTATTCTGTAGAAAATCTGAAGTATACGGTGCGTATGTACTTTCCAAATCAATATCTGCGGCGGGTGGCTCTAGGTGCGGCGGGTGACTCTAGCCGCGGCGGATGACTCTAGCCGCGGCGGGTGTCTCTAGCCGCGGCGGGTGGCTCTAGCTGCGGCGGATGTCTCTAGCCGCGGCGGGTGTCTCTGGCCGCGGCGGGGTGTCTCTAGCCGCGGCGGGTGTCTCTAGCTGCGGCGGATGACTCTAGCTGTGGCGGGTGGCTCTAGCCGCGGCGGGTGTCTCTAGCCGCGGCGGATGACTCTAGCCGCGGCGGATGACTCTAGCCGCGGCGGGTGTCTCTAGCCGCGGCGGGTGGCTCTAGCTGCGGCGGGTGGCTCTAGCTGCGGCGGATGACTCTAGCTGCGGCGGGTGGCTCTAGCTGCGGCGGGTGGCTCTAGCTGCGGCGGATGACTCTAGCTGCGGCGGGTGGCTCTAGATGCGGCGGATGACTCTAGCTGTGGCGGGTGGCTCTAGCTGCGGCGGGTGTCTCTAGCTGTGGCGGATGACTCTAGCTGCGGCGGGTGACTTTAGATGCGGCGGATGACTCTAGCTGTGGCGGGTGGCTCTAGCTGCGGCGGGTGTCTCTAGCTGCGGCGGATGACTCTAGCTGCGGCGGGTGGCTCTAGCTGCGGCGGGTGTCTCTAGCTGCGGCGGATGACTCTAGCTGCGGCGGGTGGCTCTAGCTGCGGCGGGTGGCTCTAGCTGTGGCGGGTGGCTCTAGCTGCGGCGGGTGGCTCTAGCTGCGGCGGATGACTCTAGCTGCGGCGGGTGACTCTAGCTGCGGCGGATGACTCTAGCTGTGGCGGGTGGCTCTAGCTGTGGCGGGTGGCTCTAGCTGCGGCGGCTGACTCTAGCTGCGGCGAGTGACTCTAGCTGCGGCGAGTGACTCTAGATGCGGCGGATGACTCTAGCCGCGGCGGGTGGCTCTAGCTGCGGCGGGTGGCTCTAGCTGCGGCGGCTGACTCTAGCTGCGGCGAGTGACTCTAGCTGCGGCGGGTGGCTCTAGCTGCGCCGGATGACCCTAGCTGTGGCGGGTGGCTCTAGCTGTGGCGAGTGGCTCTAGCTGCGGCGGCTGACTCTAGCTGCGGCGAGTGACTCTAGCTGCGGCGAGTGACTCTAGCTGCGGCGAGTGACTCTAGATGCGGCGGATGACTCTAGCCGCGGCGGGTGGCTCTAGCTGCGGCGGGTGGCTCTAGCTGCGGCGGCTGACTCTAGCTGCGGCGGGTGACTCTAGCTGCGGCGGGTGACTCTAGCTGCGGCGGATGACTCTAGCTGTGGCGGGTGGCTCTAGCTGTGGCGGGTGGCTCTAGCTGCGGCGGCTGACTCTAGCTGCGGCGAGTGACTCTAGCTGCGGCGAGGGACTCTAGATGCGGCGGATGACTCTAGCTGCGGCGGGTGGCTCTAGCTGCGGCGGATGACTCTAGCTGCGGCGGGTGGCTCTAGCTGCGGCGGATGACTCTAGCTGCGGCGGATGACTCTAGCTGCGGCGGGTGACTCTAGCTGCGGCGGGTGACTCTAGCTGCGGCGGATGACTCTAGCTGCGGCGGGTGGCTCTAGCTGCGCCGGATGACTCTAGCTGCGGCGGGTGGCTCTAGGTGCGGAGGATGACTCTAGCTGCAGCGGATGACTCTAGCTGCGGTAGATGACTCTAGCTGCGGCGGGTGTCTCTAGCCGCGGCGGGTGGCTCTAGCCGCGGCGGGTGGCTCTAGCTGCGGCGGGTGGCTCTAGCTGCGGCGGGTGGCTGTAGCTGCGGTGGGTGACTCTAGCTGTAGTGACTCTAGCTGCGGCGGATGACTCTAGCCGCGGCGGGTATCTCTAGCCGCGGCGGGTGTCTCTAGCAGCGGCGGGTGACTCTAGTCGCAGCGGGTGGCTCTAGCCGCGGCGGGTGACTCTAGATGCGGCGGATGACCCTAGCTGTGGCGGGTGGCTCTAGCTGTGGCGGGTGGCTCTAGCTGCGGCGGCTGACTCTAGCTGCGGCGAGTGACTCTAGCTGCGGCGAGTGACTCTAGATGCGGCGGATGACTCTAGCTGCGGCGGGTGGCTCTAGCTGCGGCGGATGACTCTAGCTGCGGCGAGTGACTCTAGCTGCGGCGGGTGGCTCTAGCTGCGCCGGATGACTCTAGCTGCGGCAGGTGGCTCTAGGTGCGGCGGATGACTCTAGCTGCAGCGGATGACTCTAGCTGCGGCGGATGACTCTAGCTGCGGCGAGTGACTCTAGATGCGGCGGATGACTCTAGCTGCGGCGGGTGGCTCTAGGTGCGGAGGATGACTCTAGCTGCAGCGGATGACTCTAGCTGCGGCAGATGACTCTAGCTGCGGCGGGTGTCTCTAGCTGCGGCGGATGACTCTAGCTGCGGCGGATGACTCTAGCTGCGGCGGGTGGCTCTAGCTGCGGCGGGTGGCTCTAGCTGCGGCGGGTGGCTCTAGCTGCGGCGGGTGGCTCTAGCTGCGGCGGGTGGCTCTAGCTGCGGCGGGTGACTCTAGCTGCAGTGACTCTAGCTGCGGCGGATGACTCTAGCCGCGGCGGGTGTCTCTAGCCGCGGCGGGTGACTCTAGTCGCAGCGGGTGGCTCTAGCCGCGGCGGGTGGCTCTAGCCGCGGCGGGTGGCTCCAGCCGCGGCGGGTGGCGCGGCGGGTGTCTCTAGCCGCGGTGGGTGACTCTAGCTGCAGTGACTCTAGCATATAAGTGGTGAAAGACCATCTACAATACAGTGCAAATGTAAACATTAAATCTACAATACTTTTTGCTTCAATGAAAAGATGTTATGAAATGACAGAGGTTAGGTAGGTTTCACAGTATTTAATATATCACAATCTAAGACTCAGCTTTGTTGTTGTGATTTTCTTAAGAATTGATTTATTGAGTTTTTTATTTGACTTTTAGTCTGATGTTTTACACCCTCATGTCAACTTTTATTGCATTACTTATCTCGAGCTTATTTCTTTTCACTCTTCCTGCTGTTTTTATTTTACTACCTTGTAGTTATGCACTTTCAGCTGACAAGGTTGTGAAAGTGCTACAGCAATAAACAGCACAGAGGCACTTTTAAAGTAAATTATAATACAAAATTAAAATCCATATAAGTCTCTATTTGTGTTACAGACTGTAGAGTATGTAATACAAACCGACAACACCAATGTCTAATGATCAAACTTATACAGTGTTCTAAAAAAAGTCATTCCCTTAAAAGAAATCTGCCAAAAAGTCAGCTAATAGTGACCACGGCGTGTTTATTCCAAGCAAAATAAGAGCATTGGTTTTAACAGTCTAGATTAAAGCAAAGGATTGAAGAAAGTGCCTCATTGTAATCTTTATAATATTACATAGTCCATTACCCTCAATCCCCCTGCCTCTATTCATCTGGGAAAACAGAGGGAGGTAAGGACACAGAGGGAGGGGGAGGCTAACAAAACGGTTTAAAGATGATAATCCCTTCACATATTTGATGAAAAGCAAACTGGGGATTCCATGTGATATAATACCGTACCTTATGGCTAGTCATGCCATGTGCATTTGCAATTTATTATTTTATATAAATAAATTATATAAAAAAAATAAATTTCACACAAGTTATTTTGATGCTGATAAGAAACATTTACCATTATGCCTACTGGCCATAACACTGCCCACTAACCAATCAGATGAACCGCTAATGCATCTCAATGAAGAACATACATGTTTTTAGATGTTATGGGCCTAAATTGTTTTCTGGCTTACCAAAAGATGAATGTCTATTAGTATGAAATTAGTAGTTTTTCTTTATGCCAACAATAAAAACCCAGAAGGGTGCGTGGCGGAATGAGGAACTGTGGGAGGAACAGGAGGTGTATGGCTGGCTTTGTGGAGCACAGCCATTTGAAGTGATTCAAAGACATTGTTTACGATAACTACTGCCTTTTGTATTATTTGCATAATTCGGTTCCTTCCTTTTGCATTATGTTGAAATAACTGAAATATATTTTGTTTACTTGCATGTTTCTTTTAACACACTGATATCGTCCATTTGTAGTAAACTAGGTTCAAACAGGTTTATAACAATAAGTCAGTGGTTGTAAATTTTTTATGTTATTTTATTACTAAACTGAAAGCATTTCGTGTGTATTTGTTTCAGGAAACGAATTTGAGCAGGGAGCCATGTTTTTTTCTCAGATGCATAAAATATTGGTACTGCAAAAGCCCTGCTTTGATGTATTTTTAAAACTCCTCGTGTTTGACGTTCCTTTTTAGGCATCGGCAAACAAGACCAAATGGATCTGGAAACATCCGACCCATAACTTGATCGCTGTGCACCCAAGTAAAGGCTGGGTCTCAAAAATAACTGACCCGAAACTCCCTCCAGCTCTTCCAATCAAGATAATGAGCAGCACAGAGCTCTGAACCATTGAACTGATTAGATGTGTAGATGTTTTTCTCATTAAAGCACATCTATCCGCTGAAGCCTCACATGCAGTAAGCACGACTTGCCTTTAAACATTTTACACCGATCCCCCTGAGGGCTGTTGTTCACCCTGCCCTTCACATCAGTGGTTTAGCTTGCTGAGCAAACTTTGTTTTCATTGCAGAGATGGATTCAAGCTTAATCTCTGTTCTAAATATGTACAACAAGTGATAAGCTGGGATAAGTCAACACGAGCAGAAACAGTCAGTGATGGCTGAGATATTGCACACAGCTTCCTGCGTCACCTTCGGTCAACGGAGTCATTAATTAACTCAGAGAAAGCGTCTGTTTTTCCTCACTGAAGCGAAGGCGGAAGGAAGCTTCCCTGACTCTTCCCGAAAGGAGCGTGGCTCCCACTTCCTGAACGCTTTTCTCTGACTTCCCTTTCTCTTGTCTGAGACTTGAGTGAGCACATACCGATCAAAAATCAAATCGTTGGAACAAAGAAGCAGCTATCAATGGCAGAATTGAAATCAGTCACTGATTACAAACCCAAAATGCTTTTTTTTCTCTTTTCAAAAGCACAAAAACACTTCAGTGCCTTTGTAACAATTATATTTGACCAGTCAAGGTACTTATACTTCCAATGCGCTGCATTTCTTAAGCTTTGAAACAGACCCGGAGTGGGAGGAAATTCACGTTTGATTGTGTCCGGAGGATAAACAGAATCTTGGCACAATATTTTGACGCAATATTGCATATAAGATGTTCTTTAAACAAGAGCAACATTATACTTTTAAAGAACACATGAGGTAATAGAGTTTTTTTTTTTTTTTGAGAATCAGTATGCTCATTCAAGCACATATCAGAGTTGGGAAAATCCACAACAAATAAATATGGACTTCTCAAGTTATGAAGAGTTTCAGCTAGTGATTTTTAATTCAGTTTTACTGACTCATAAACATTTTTTTTTCAAGTTGTAACAAAAAAAACAACAACAACAACATGGTCGCTTCCTATTGGTAAAATATCGGTAGTTTATCAAAAATACCTCAGTGATTAACAATTTAACTTAAGTTTTTTAATAAAATGTATAAACTTTAGTTAACAATTTTTTTCTATCGTTAATAGTAAAACTTAATAAACACCAACTGCAATTGATTTGAATTGTTGTGAATGCTATGTTGGAGAAAAAAGGATAATGTAAAAACCCCATCCATCTAAAAAATCACAAGCAGCTGCAAATAATGTCAATGGCCACTATATTTATTTGTTTAACTCCCTCCCCAGCTCAGCTGAGCAGCTCCCGTTCCTCCATGAGAGAAGAGCCAAAAAGGTCTCAAAATACCTTTAGGAAAAAAGTTATTATATTTGTTGCTAGTTGAAAGATCAGGTCAAAGCTGTGCGCATTAGTACATAAAGCAGGTAGCCAGACAACACTGACTCTGGGGAAAGTGGCAATGAATCTAATAAATGTATTGTAAAAATGTTGTGAATTATGTTCATTCTGATTAATTAAAAAATTAAATAAAATGAAATAAAAAACACAGATTTCATTAGTTGCATTAAATTAAATGAGTACACACAATTTAATTTACACAACACTCTAAGTGTATAATGACATGTACGTCCTTGTAAGTGAATGCATTTATCAGCGCCCATTGTGATTAAATCCAGGAATCCAATGCTGTAAATATATTAAAGTTCCTACACACAGATACAGTTCTCCAAACAGTCAAAGAAGGTTCAAGACAGGACACGAGGATGATTGCAGCTCACTTTCAGTCACAGCAGAAAGAATGAAACTGGCATCACAAGCACCAAAGAGACAACAAACAACATGACTGAGCATGCCAGACACTCACAGAGACAACCATCTACAGTTTACATCTAAAGTGACTCCTGGAGGTTCCACCCTAATCCTGTCTGTCTGTCGCTTCTTAAGCCTCTTAGGTGCAGTCTAGACTGACTCTTAACAACAGGTACGAGGGGAGGAGACACAGGAAAAAGAGGAGAGGAGGGAAGAGAAGGGGGAAAGAGAGGAGAGGGAGGGCCAAAGAGATACGAAGAGAAGGGGAAAAGATGAGAGAGGAGAGGAAGGAACGTAGAAAGGGCGAGGAAAAAAGAGGAGAGGAGGGATAGAGAGGGAGAGAAGATGAGAGAGTAAGAGAGAGAGAAGGGGAAAAGAGATGTAGAGGAGAAGGGAAGAGAAGGGAGACAGAGGAGGTAACGATGAAGGGGAAAAAGAGAGGAGAGGAGGGAGAGGTTCGAAGGAATGAGACTGAGAAGGGGAAGAGGAGCGGAGGAATCGAGAATGGGGACAAAGAAGAGGAGAATCGGATGGGAAGAGAGAGGGGGAAAAAAGAGGAGTGGAGAGAGGAGAGAGAAGGGGAAAAAGACGCAAGAGAGGAGACTGGAGGGATGAGAGGGGCAAAAGAGGGAGAGGAGAGGAGGGACGAGAGGGGAAAGAGTCAGTGGGAAAAAGTAGGGTGAGAGGAGGGAAGAGAAGGGGGAAAAGAGAGATCACGAAAGAGGGGAACTAAGAGGGACAGAGGAGTTGGGAAGAGGATAGAGAAGGGGAAAAAACAGGAGAGGATGGTAAGCTGCATGAAGGGGAAAAGAGACTGAGGAGGGAAGAAAGGAAGAGAAGGGGAAAAAGAGAGGAGAGGAGGGGAAGAGAAGGGGAAAGAGGGGGGAGAGGAGGAGAGAGGGAAAAGAGAGGAGAGGAGGGAAGAAGGGGAAAAGAGGGGAGAGGAGAGGAGAGAAGGGGAAAAAGAGGAGAGGAGGGAAGAGAAGGGGAAAAGAGAGGAGAGGAGGGAAGAGAAGGGGAAAAGAGAGGAGAGGAGGAGAAGAGAAGGGGAAAAGAGAGGAGAGGAGGGGAGAGAAGGGGAAAAGAGGAGCGGAGGCGGACCGGGGAGACCGGGAACCAGAGGGCGGCGGGAAAAGAGGACAGCGGCGCCGGAAGGAAGGGGACAAGAGGAGAAGAGGAGAAGAGAAGGGAAAGAGAAAGGAGGGGGAAGGGCAGGGACGAGAGAGAAAGAGGGAAGGGAGAACAAGAGAAGAGGGGGACGAAAGGAAGGGAACGAGGGCGAGAGGGGGGCGAGGGAGGGGCGGAGAGAGGGGGCACAGGCAGAAGGTGAGAAGAGAGGAAATGAGGAGAAGGGAGGGAGAGAAGGGAAAAAGAAGAGGAGGGAGAGGGAACAGAGAGAGGGAGGGAAAAGAGAAGGGGAAAAGAGAGAAGAGGAGGAAGAGAAGGAGGAAAAGAGAAGGAGAGGAGAGGAAAGAGGAAGGGAGAAAGGGAGAGGGAAAGAGAGGAGAGGAGGAGAAAGAGAAGGGGAAAAGAGAGGAGAGGAGAAAGGTAGAGAAGGGGAAAAAGGGAGAGGAGGAAGGAGGGGAAGAAAGAGGCGAGGAAGGGGGAGGGAAAGGAGGAGAGGAGGGAAGAGAAGGGGAAAGAGAGGAGAGGAGGGGAGAGAAGAGAAGGGGAAAAGAGGGGCGAGGAGGAGCAGGGGGACAGGCGGAGAGGAGAGGAGAGCGGGGCACAAGCGGAGGGAGAGAGACGGGGCCAGAGAGAGCGGAGGGGCAGAGCGAGAAGGAGGACGAAGAGGAGAAGAGGAGGGAAGGAAGGGAAAAAGAGAAGAGCCGAGAAGAGAGAGGGAAAAGAGAGAAGAGGGAAGGGAAAAGAGAGAAGAGGAGGAGGGAGAAGAAGGGGATAAAGAGAGAGAGGAAGGAAGAGAAGAAGGGGGAAGAAAAGAGAAGAGGACGGGAGAGAAAGAGAAGGGAAAAGAGAGCGAGAGGAAGGAAGAGAGAGGAGAGGAAGAAGGGAGACGAGGAGAGGAGGGAAGAGAAGGGAAAGGGAGAGGAGAGAGAGGGAAGACAAGAGAAGGGAAAAAGATGAAGAGACGTGGAGGAGGAGGGGAAGAGAAGGGAAAAAGAGAGGAGGGGAGGAGGGAAGAGAAGGGGAAAAGAGAGGAGAGGAGGAGAAGAGAGGAAAGAGAGGCGAGAGGAGAGAGAGAAGGGGAAAGAAAAAAGAGGAGAGGAAGGAAGAGAAGGGAAAAGAAAAAGAGGAGAGGAGGGAGAGAGAGGAAGAGAAGGGGAAAAAGAGAGAGGGAGAGAGAGGTGAGAAAGAGGAGAGGACCGGAGAAGGGAAAAGAGAGAAGAGAGGAGAGGAGGGAAGGGAATGGAGAAGTGGGAAAAGAGAGAAGAGAGAGAGGAGGAAGAAGAGAAGGGGAAAAGAGGAGAGGAGGGAAGAGAGAAGGAGGAGAGAAAGAGGAGGAGGAGGGAAGAGGAAGAGAGGGAAAAAGAGAGGAGAGGAGGGAAGAGAAGGGGAAAAGAGAGGAGAGGAGAGGAGAGGAGAGGAGAGAGGAAGAAGGGAGAGAAGAAGAGAAGGAGAGAGGAGAGGAGGGAAGAGAAGGGGAAGGGAAAAGAGAGGTAGAGGAGAGGAGAGAAGGGGAAAGAGGAAGAAAAAGAGGAGAGGAGGGAAGAGAAGGGGAAAAGAGAGGGGGAAAAGAGAGGAGAGGAGAGGAGGGAAGAGAAGGGGAAAAGAGATGAGAGGAAGGAGAGAGAGAAGGGGGAAAAGAGAGGAGAGAGAGGAGAGAGAGAAGGGGAAAAAGAGAAGGAGAGGAGGGAGAGAAGGGGAAAAAGAGGGTGACGAGGAAGAGGGAGAGAAGGGGAAAAAAGAGGAGAGGAGGGAAAGAGAAGGGGGGAAAGAGAGGAGAGGAAGGAAAGAGAAGGGAAAAGAGAGAGGAAGAGAGAGGGGAAAGAGACAGGGGAGAAGAAGAGGAGAGGAGGGAAAGAGAAGAGGAAAAGAGAGGAGAGAGGGAAGAAGAGAAGAGGAAAGAGAGGAGAGGAGGAGAGAAGGGGAAAGATAAGAGGAGAGGAGGGATGAGAGAAGGGAAAAGAGAGGAGAGGAGAGGGAGAAGGGGGAAAAAGAGGAGAGGAAGGAAGAGAAGGGGAAAAGAGAGAAGAGGAGGGAAGAGAAGGGGAAAAGAGAGAAGAGGAGAGGAGGGAAGAGAAGGGGAAAAGAGGAGAGGAAGGAAGAGAAGGGGAAAAGAGAGAAGAGGAGGGAAGAGAAGGGGAAAAGAGAGGAGAGGAGGGAAGAGAAGGGGAAAAGAGAGGAGAGGAGGGAAGAGAAGGGGAAAAGAGGGGAAAAGAGGGGAGAGGAGAGGAGAGGAGAGAAGGGGAAAAAGAGGAGAGGAAGGAAGAGAAGGGGAAAAGAGAGGAGAGGAGGGAAGAGAAGGGGAAAAGAGAGGAGAGGAGGGAAGAGAAGGGGAAAAGAGAGGAGAGGAGGGAAGAGAAGGGGAAAAGAGGAGAGGAGGGAAGAGAAGGGGAAAAAGAGAGAGAGAAGAGGAGGGAAGAGAAGGGGAAAAGAGAGGAGAGGAGGGAAGAAAGGAAGGAAGAGAAGGGGAAAAGAGAGGAGAGGAGGGAAGAAAGGAGAAGGGGAAAAGAGAGGGAGAGGAGGGAAGAGAAGGGGAAGTAGAGGGGAAAAGAGGAGGAGAGGAGGGAAGAGAGAGGCGGGAAAGAGAAGGGAAAAGAGAGGAGAGGAGGGAAGAGAAGGGGAAAAGAGAGGAGAGAAGAGGTGAAGAGGGAAGAAAGAGACAAGATGAAAGGAGAGGAGGGGAAAAGGAAAGAAGATGAAAGGATATGAGATGAGAGGAGAGCAAAAGAAGAGAGAAGAGGACAGTAGAAGAGAGGAGGGGAAGGAGGAGAGAAAGGAAATAAAATAAGAAGAAAATACATTGGAGAGGAAAAGATTAGTTTTGAAGGGAATTTGGGAGGAAAGAAAGAGGAGAGGAGAGGAGAAAAGAACAGGATAGGAAAGAAAATGAGGAGAAAAGAGAAGTGGGGAGAAAAGGAAATGAGAAGAAAAGAAAGATAAGAGGGAGGGAAAGATTTGGAGAATTAGGAAAATTCTACAAGGGAGATTGGAAGAAAGGCAATGAAAAGAAGAAAAGAAGATGAGAATAGGAATGGATGGGTAAAGATGAGAAAAGTGGAGAGGGAGGAAAAAAGGAAGGAAAGGAGAGAAGAAAGGAGAGTTTAAGAGTCTAAAGGAGAAAATGGGAGGAGGCAAATGGAAAGGAAAGAAAAAGAAGAGGAAATAGAGGAAAAGAGGGAGAGTGAGGGAAGGAAATGACATGACATGAGAAAAGAAAGAGAAGAGAAAAAGACAAAAATTAGAAGAGAAGAGAATCCCAGGAAAGAGGATGAGATAAAAGAAGAGGGAAAAAAATGAGAGGGGAAAGGAACTGCTCAAACTTGAGGAAAAATGAGAAGAGGAGAAGATAGGAAAAGAAAGAGGAGACAAGAGATTGTTTGTGAATGGTGCTTAATGACAATAGTGAGGTCTTGTCTATTTCAGCTAATCTTTAGTTAAAGCGGGTTAGTCTCATTATAGAAAAAGAACAGAAGGAACAAGACAGTCTGGCTCTGTTTTTAAATGTGTCAGGAGTCTCTCCCTCTCTCTCTCTCCCTCTCTCTCTCTCTCTCTCTCTCTCACTAATTACCACTTTCCTTTTTCAGTGATTAAGTCTTCACCTACCAACTATAGTCTATTGTCATGCTGTGAAACTATTTCAGGAAACACAAAAGAAGGAATTCAGAAAAGAACCTTGTGTTTTTTACACACAGTGGCAATACAAATTAAAGTCTCAACCTTAAAAAAGAACACAAGACTTTCACAAAGAAGGTTTTGAAGTGGTAACATGATAGCTGCAACATAATAGTTCTGCAGCGATGAAATATAATATGGCAACCCAACACCACACTATGAACTGAGAGAAGTAGCTATCTTGAATTAACGAGCAGCCTCATCATTTACGTTGCCTCTTTTTTAATAAAGCAATTGACCTGATTCATGAATGATGCATTCACATCAAGCCTGAATGAGTAGCAATTCTAGCCTTTCAGCAGAACTGGCTCCACATGAAACATAACCTCTCTGACAGAAGGTGGTCGGTTCGATGCGGGACTGGGGACCGTTCTGAGCTGAGTGTTCAAGCTCTGCCGGTTTTAGCCTCGTCCTTCGACACAAAGACAATTAGCTCAAAAGACAACGTGAATGTGTGATGGCAAGAGTTACTTTAGTATTAAATGAACTAGTGAATAGGAATATTAACACCCACAAGATTCCATGTTTGTGTTTCACCAAGGTCTGTGCCCTTGACTGCTGCCCAAAGCACAATTCACCATGGCCCCATCGCTGGGTGGAGGGCCCAAGAGAAGCCAGCCCCATGCTGCCTTTTCGAGGTGAGCCCGGCTAGGACCCGTGAAAGATGTAACGTATTGTTTTTAAGGGGTACTTCAACTGTTTTTGGTCTGACCCATTACCTGGGACCTACCTCCTCAAACTACTCCACCTCATTAAGGTTGCTGTTCCAAGGGTGGTTAAGGAGGAGCTTGGAGTACAGCTACTGCTCCTCGACATCGAGAGGAGTCAGTTGAGGTGGCTCTGGTATCTGTTCTTGATGCCTCTTGGACCCTAGGGAGAAGTTCTAGGCATGTCCTGCTGGGAGGCAGCCCCAGGACTTGATGGAGACTTTATATCTCCAGATTGATTGAGGGAGGTCTGGGCTTTCTTGCTTAGACTGCTGCCCCCGATCCAACCCTGGACCAATATGGATGGATGGAACTCTAAGATTTGCAAACCAGTTTGAAGATACTTGGCATAAACAGAAAAAAACATTTCTTTAATTCAAGTCATAGAGTCATATTTAATTGTGCTGCACTCATTTTATTAAGGGGAAAAAGTCATTAGTAAAAGTAAAAGTAATGCTCAAAGAGTTTAAAACCGGTTTAAAAATTCTATAAAAAAAGTGTTTGATTAAACTAGTTCTATGAATGTGAAAACCCTGATGATGACATGAATGTTATTAATGCAAGTGGTTCAATGTATTTGAATAAGTGATCTCCATTATTTCCAAGCATGCAACAGAATAACTTCTCTTTTGGTGTTCTAGTCTTCTCTCAGGTGCTATCAGAGGAGAATCGTGATGTCACCTTTCAAATTGTATTCACCCCCATAAAACAATCTAATTAACTCTAACTATTTAAAGCTTAACATAAACAATCTTATTAACATAAAACTTTAATATACTTTTATTCAACATAAAGCCGCTTGTTTGTAAGTCTAGTTTGAAGTAATTGTAAAAAAGCGCTCTATAAATACTTTGGACAACTGAAAGGAATGATGTCACAATGTCTTTATTTTATTAGTCAACTTTCAAAATCCAAGAGCGTTGCAGCACTTCAGCAGGAAACTAACACCTAATATATTACATTAGGCTCTTATGCAGCAGCCTTTCCACAGCAGCACTTATACTTCTGGGATGATCAGAATACGGTTTCAGAGATGAGTCTGAGTTTGCAGTAAATTCACCCTCTTATCACTAAACGTTTAAAGTGTGTCCTTGAATCCATGCATTCCTCTAACACTGCACATTTGCTACTTGGCTAATACTGGCTAACGTGTACTGAAGTCAGGTAGAAAATAGCAACAACAACAAAAAATGGATTTTGAAGCACTAAAAAAAATACATAAAATATATGCTTGATTTGGTTTTGCTTAACTTTGTTAAAACTGGCAGACCAATAAGACAAAAAGGACATGCTTCTTGATGCAATGGTATCTGTCTTTATTTAAAATTGGGACACACGAGTGTGTCTTACTATTGGGCAATTTAAAGAGAAATTGAGTTGGGAAGAGGCTTGCACTTGAGTTTCCACGAAATCAAAAGTGATGGCAAGAGTAGCAGGTGAGCGTAACCAGCTGTAACGAAACAAAAAGCTTAACTTGTCCAGGTATTAATATTTTAGCAAATCAAGTTTAATAAAAATACCAACTTCCAGTTTGTAAAAGTTTCTTACGGTTCACCGTTCATGAGAGTCAACGAGACATGCGAGTGATTAAAAAGCAGCAGAATCAGGACAAAAATAAACAGCAAGCCTGTGAGGGCTCTCAGAAAAAGAGGCAAAAGTTATCTAATTCAGGTTGGAAAGCCTTTATTATTCTTAATTTTTTTACATGATCTGTAGTGAGTTAATGCTAAACTCTAACGTTGCAGTCTGTTATAACTTTAAGGATGAAAATCATTTAGCGTTTTAGAAGTGGACAGCAATTGTTTTTTTATTCTTATCTAATCTAATGTGCTGTACAGAAAGTATGCTGAAAGATATAATCTATTGAAAAACTCAACTACGTTAGTTGCTTTTGAACATGCCTATCTTTTTAGAATGAAAATATGGAAAATGGAGGCTCTGAAGAGAAATTAAATATGTAATGATATAGTATATGGTGCTTCAATGCTTTAACCTTCACACTATTTTTTTGTCATAATAAAAATGTTTTATTGAAATTTTTATTAGTATTTCTTTAGATGCGTATTGCATAAATTTGGGAAGTATTTACAAGGTGTAAAATAAGCATATACATTTCTGGCAAATTCAAAACTTTAATGCCAGTCCTTCAGTATAAATTCTATACACTTTTTACTTGTCTGTAAAATAAAATATAAGGAGATGAAAAAACGAACAGCTCTAACTATGAACCAATGAACCAGATATGCTGCTGCTATGAAGCACCATTTATTTAGAGTGCTGTTGGAATTGAAAGTGTTGGTAGTGTTGAAGAGCTTCACGGTGGCGCAGTGGGTAGCACGGTCGTCTCACAGCAAGAAAGTCGCTGGTTCGAGCCTCGGCTGGGTCGGTTGGTATCTCTGTGTGGAGTTCTCATGTTCTCCTCGTGATCGCGTGGGTTTTCTCCGGGTGCTCCGGTTTCCCCACAAGTCCAAAGACATGCGGTATAAGTGATGTGAGAAAAAACAATAGTCCATAGTGTTAAAGTGTGAATGAGTGTGTGAATATTTCCCAGCGATGGGTTGCGGCTGGAAGGGCATTCGCCGCATAAAACATATGCCAGAGAGTTGGCGGTTCATTCCGCTGTGGCGACCCTGAAAGGGAAGAAGCCGGAACATGAAGATGGATGGTAGTGTTGAAATGAAATGTTTTTTAGAATAAAAAAATTATCTTCTAACAGGAAGCTGGGGTTCAATACTACATCCGTTGAGGAGCCTTCAGCCTGCATAATTTCCACACTGAGCCACACAAGCTTTGAGCATAATGAGCTGCATGCCAAAATCCAACTTGCAAATGGATGCAACAAGCATTCAAGCAGTGTCCTTCTGAGTAAACATCAAGAATTTCAGCATTCAAGCAATCTAACATCATGGCCTGACTCACTGCTGATCTATGCCAGTGGAGAGTGGACCATTTAAGATGATTTGGGTCACCAGCATGACTCTGCTCCTGCAACTTGGCCAGAGATCAGGCTACCCATTTAGGAAGCACCCAAAGGGTTTGGCACTTGGAGCTCCCTGAGATAAGGCTAACCCTGACTGTAAGATGAACACCGCAAAATAGGCAAAACAAGTCTGAATCAAGCAACTCTACCTGGCACTCCCTGGAATATTTGGGGAGCTAGTGAGGGAGCAATGCCAGAATGCCATCTACATGATATACAGGCTGCGGTCAGGACTGTAAATTTGGTTTCCCAACATTTAAGTTGGATCATTTTCCCTGCCCCGTACTGCTTTGGCGTTTATTTAACCCATATGATGCACAGCCCCTTTAGCTCCGCATCTGTGCATCATTTGACTCACAACATTCAGTCCAAATGGACAACCCTGTGTTCACAACAGAAGACAAATGAGTACATATTACAGGCTCCTCTTGACATGGTGGAAATGCATCAAAACATAAGCAGAGAGTGGCAACACAAGCCCACTCTTGCTCTAATCTCAATGCAAAAGGGTGGACGTGGATTGTTATGGAAAGTAGCTTAAATAGAGTAACATTCCAGATGATTTCACTTTCTAAAGCATTTTCTTTAAAAAAAGATCTCATAAAAGTCCTGTCTCATCTAACTTCTGTTGTCCAAAATTGGCTACTGAGCATTGTCTGTATATAACATGGTTACATGGAGAGAGTGTTCGTGATGTCGCCCATAGGTTTCTGGGAAAGTTAAATGAAACTCAAAAAGTACGTAGCCAGTACTCGAAAACGGATACAGACCATTGGACATGGCCGTAGTGAAGGTGGGTCACTGGCTGGAGGTTAAAATTTTAAATATCTTAAACATTCATCTTCATGTCAGCTTTCTTCCCTTTCGGGGTCGCCACAGCGGAATGAACCGCCAACTCTCTGGCATATGTTTTACGTGGGGGATGCCCTTCAAGCCACAATGCATCGCTGGGAAACATTCACTCTTTTAACACTATGGCCAATCGTTCTTACTCAATTCCATCTTATACTGCATGTCTTTGTTCTTGTGGGGAAACTGGAGCACCCGGAGAAAAACCCAAGCGATCACGAGGAGAACATGATGCAACTCCACACAGAAATGCCAACCGACCCAGCCGAGCCTAGAACCAGCGATCTTCTTGACCGTGCTACCCACTGCACCACTGTGACGCTAATATCTTAAACAACAAACATTTAAAATAATCCACTCACCTCATAGAGTGTTCATGAAGTTCAAAACTAGAATCAACAAACCTAATCTAAATTAACAAACTTAATCGAGCTAGGAGTGGAAACGCGTTTTTTTAGCTCCAAAGTTGGCCAGTTTTAACATTGGAGTAAATGAGAACCTCCTCACTTTGGGAATATTTAAGCGGCCACTCGAGGTACTGCAGTTCAGTCACTTCCTAGCACGCAGTGAGACGGAAAGCAGGAAAATATTGCTACTGAATGATTATGCTATCAGTTAGTCCTAGATTCCCCTTCTTGATCATGTCATCTACCCCACCAAGCAAGTATGATGTGTCCTGCTGCACTTGATTGGTTGGATTGTACATGCACATCAACCAATTAAATATTCTAGCTTGAACGAGGTGTCTAGATTCAATGCTACAATCACGCCACATCATTTACCTCCTTCCTGCTGCTTTATTTATTTGTAGCTATGTGCAGTACAAGATTGTGTGTTCTTGTACATGTAAATCACTCGCTCCTCCCGCATCATCCATGCCTGGGGTGAACGTAGGATTAAAAACATTTTGAAAAGAATTGTTGGATGAAAATATACCTGATGTCTATCAGATGTTAAGTGCTGCTAGTACAGCGATCCAAATTGCGTTAAATTCTACCTCAAGGCCTAAAACTGAGATCAATGCCCGGTCCAGGAGGAATAACTGGCTCCGAACAGGCATGCATGAACACTCAATTGTGAATTCTACAAGCGACGAGCACACAGGGAGATCTGTCAGCGACTGTGAGTGGGTCTCCTGTGCAAATGTCCCTTTTTCAGAGCGCCTGCATGCAGCACTGAGTTCTGCTCTCCTTTTCAGAAGAGCATTCCGAATATAAATATGAATAAAAAATGAGCTGAAGAGTGGTAGAGGGAGGACTGCTGAAGAAGACAAAGAGGTGGTGTGTCTAGAGAGAGTGGGTGGAAGATAAACCGCAGAAGCTTGGTGAGTGATGAGAAGAACGCGAGAACACATATGGGAGGAGTGAACAAGAACAGTGCCTGCATGATAAAAAATAAATAACTGCTGCTGGCTCCATTGAGAGCGGTGGGGGAGTGGCTTCAGCACATGCGAACTATGAGATTTAGCTGAAGGAGTGTCTTAATGTTCACTTTGAATTTGAAAAGCAAACCTTGGACGTCGAATGGAGTTTGTGCTTCCTCTCCGATGGCATTTTAGAAGCGCTTCTCAAAATATTCTTTGGTGTAGAACACGTATGCAGGGTAGCTGAGCACTTCACGGAGAAATTAATTATTAAAATCATTTTGAAAAAGGGGGGTGGCTTAAAATGTTAAGTTTAAAGCCAAATACTCATGCTACAAGTTTGATGTGTTGTGTTAAAATGGCTTCTTACTTTCTAATCTTCATAAACACTATTTATCTATTATTTTAATGGCTACGATTAAACTGTGTAAAAATGTAGCTTTAATTTGAAAATGAGTGTTTCTGTATAGTTAAAGACCTGCATCTGATTTTGAGACTTTAAAAATATGTTAAACATTGAAAATATGGATTGAATAAACGTCTGAAAATGTATTTGATGATTAAAAATGGAAAATAATTAAAAAGAGATGGATATGTGGAACAATTTTATTCAGACTGCTGCTTCAGAAACTGATTGATGCTGGACTTCAAATTTAAATGGTAACATTTATTCTCCATATTGTGCTCCACAACACTTGTTTGCTTTGTCTAATTCTTAATAAACATATTGATGAGATTCTGTACTGGTATGATTTTATGTACAATACAATACAAACAATCAAATAAAATATTCGTCAGTATTAAATTGAAACTGATTAAAGGTGCTTAAATGTGAATGTTTTTTTAGATAAAGACAGAATTTAAGAGGTACAGTTGAATATTTTATATTCGTTTTCATACTACCAGCTTATTTTTAAAAAGGTTTTTCTCTTTTTGGTTACAGTGTTTGTCCACAAGTAAACTGAGAAGCATCTCTGTATTTTTAACAACAGTCCTCCCATTGTTGTTGTGTGGACAGCAAAAAAAAGTTTTCAGGTGGAATTAAGGCAGCGCTTATTTTGTTTACAAACAACCCTGAATAAAATACTCAGGACACGGTTATTCTGGACAAGACCAGGCTGAACCTCAAGTTAATGGTCAGGTAGTTGTCGGTAAATATGGTAGAAAATTTGTGTTTGTAAATATATTATTAACCTATTAGAATGATGGTACAGCTTTTAAGAGGCCGTTTTTATAATTAATCATATATATATATATATACAGTGCCTGAGTGGCTACAATTTTTTCATTGCGGTTCATTAAATATTAAACACAAACAACCATCTTCACTTACGATCTAGTGAACCAAAAAGAGAGAAGTTCTCAACCCAGTAAATTTCACTATGTTTTAGGGCTGGGGTTATTCCACGTGTAAATGGCTAGTTTTATTTATGGGGAGGATTTTAAATTAAAAAGGAAAATTTTGACAGGGAAAATTTATGTGAACACATCAACATACATCCTAAACCGAAGGAATGAATAATAGAACAGGTTGTAAAAAAATATGAATCATTCTAAAATGTTATAAAATCAAGCTTTTATTTCTTATTTTTCACTAAAGGAACAGGTGCAGACTCCACCTACTGAAATCCTTCAGTAGGTGCGGTAGGTAGATATCCAATAACTGTAACATTGACAAAACAGACTACAATCAAACTTGCTGTTCAATCATAGAATGATTCTGCTCTACCTATAATGTCGAGAAACCTTTTTTTAATTTTGGGGATCCCCTACAGCAGCGGTCCCCAACCCCCGGGCTGCGGACCGGTACCGGTCCGTGGGTCATTTGGTCCCGGGCCGCACAGAAAAAATAAATTACTTGAGTTAATTTCGTTTTATTTATTTTTCGGAATCTGAATGAGGTGTTATTTTGAAAAATTACCTGACTTTATATCCGTCTATGTGGGGCGTCACGGTGGTGCAGTGGGTAGCACGGTCATCTCACAGCAAGAAGGTCGCTGGTTCGAGCCTCGGCTGGGTTGGTTGGTATCTCTGTGTGGAGTTCTCATGTTCTCCTCGTGATCGCGTGGGTTTTCTCCGGGTGCTCCGGTTTCCCCACAAGAACAAAGACATGCGGTATAAGTGAATTGAGTAAGAACGATTGTCAATAGTGTTAAAGTCTGAATGTGTGTGTGAATATTTCCCAGCGATGGGTTGCAGCTGGAAGGGCATCCGCTGCGTAAAACAAAATGCCAGAGAGTTGGCGGTTCATTCCGCTGTGGCGACCCCGAAAGGGAAGAAAGCCGACATGAAGATGAATGAATATCCGTCTATGTCACTTTTGATGCCGATCAAGGTGTTCTTCACGATTATGTGATGGGCTACCGCTGAAATTAAGCTCAGGAGCTCACAAATGAGTAAAAAACGTCTTTAGAAAGTTTCTTTACCATGGAAAAAGCCCCAGCGAGGAGACAGAGGAAGAGCCTACTGCTATCCTACTTAAAATATGAATTTATATCAAAAGGAGATTCCCACGCACCAAGCCCACTCTGCATAAAATGCAGCAACCGGCTCTCAATTGAGGCGATGAAGCCTCAAAACTATTGTTAATGGGACTCTGTACTAGCAAACAGCTAGAGTGGATTCACATTTATTGTTATGTTTAGAAAATACCACCGTTTACATGCAGGTCGTATTATATTATTTAGTTGTATTTATTCACCACGCCTCAAAGGCCGGTCCCTGAAAATGTCGTCTGACATTAAACCGGTCCGTAGCACAAAAAAGTTTGGGGACCGCTGCTCTACAGCATAAATGAAACCTACTGCACTTCTCTGAGATGCCAGTAGGTGGAACAGGTTCTTCCTCCCTCTTCTGAATGGCTTGATAAACCAATCAAGCAATTAAGCATGGCATGAAATCAAATTTGTAATTATGGACAGTCTAAATCCTGTTTTGTATTTAATCAAGAAAGTTGAATCATCTGCTGAGTTGCTGAGCGTCCCCTGCTGACAGTATAATTACACAAGCTGATTGTTTACAGCCGCTTCAAAAAGCCAAAGTGCTCATCTAACTTCGGAAGAGCCATTGACATTCCTAATGTGCCTGGCAGCATTGTTTGAGGTCCTCAATTAGTTCAAAGTAAAGCCTTCTACCGAGATATGAGAAATGTCTCATAGCCGTGTGAGCCGAGCCTGGCTCATTAGATACACACTGACACAACCGGGGTTTACAAGTCTGCAGCCTCAATGGAGAAAATCTGAAATCCTGTTTATATAACACTCTGCTAATGAGGTTAAACAGAGTGCTACTGACTGGGATTTCATTTGCTGACTTGGAATAAAACAAGTTCCGTCTGTAGCAGCTGTGCATGAAGAGTTCATCGTTTAGCTTTACTTGTAACAGACACCTCTTTAACTCATTTAAGGGTTGCGATAGAAGAGACTGCTGAGGACCGATTCCAGAGACCGAACCCGGAGCCACCGTGTATGGCAGCATCCGAACACTAGGAATGTATCCACATAGGTTGAGATCCAATGACTCTTAATAAACCAATAAAAACATTCCCATTACATCAAAATTTACAGTTTTTCACAATTGCTAAGACAGTTTTTTCAATACATTTAACAACTTTCCTAAACTCTTAACACAATTAGCACAACATCGGTCTAGGTAGACGATACAATTAACACATTTTTTGTTGCTTTGATACAAAACACATATAGTTAACACACATTTCAAATGCTTGAACTTCTTTTACACTCGAGCTCCACCAAACACCAAAACTGTGTCATTTTAAAACCAATTTTATTCTCAATGTGTTATGATTGACTAAATGTTGCTGTCGGAAGAAAACATGTGTTAGTGTTTTGAAAACAGTATTATTGTATTTTGAAAATAAGTTTTGGGAGTTTTGTTTACAATGTGGGAGTTTTAGAATTTAATTAACTGTTTTGCCAATTGTGTGTTTTAACTGATTTGGTGCGTTAAGAGTTAAGCAAACTTGTTAAATGTATTGCAAAAACTGTCTTAGCAATTGTGAAAAACTGTAAATTTAACCAATTAAAATGTGGTTGAATGTGAAAAATTAGTTAAGGAGCTACATTTAGAGATTCTTCAGGGTTTTTTGGGGGGGAGATTTCATAGACAAAAAAAATATATTTATAATATTAATATAATATAAACTCACTAACAATTCAAAACAATAAAGAATATAAAGAATAAAAGAATAAAGAGTAATAGACAAAGAATAAAAGATCGACTACAAAGAAAAGCATTAAGAACCATTCTAAAAGTCACAATATTTTGAGCAGAAATGTATTTAAACAAGACGAAATTGAAATAATAAACCAATGTAAACAGCTTTCTTTTGCCAAAATCCGGCAATACATATTTTAAACATAAAACTCCTCGATGGAAAACCATCTCCCAACTCCTCCAGAAAGAAAACGATGGGTTCAAGTTACAACAATTAGACTTCAAAAAGGTTCTAAAGTTACTACACCTTCTATAAAACACATACTAGATAGTGGTAAATTGTAACTAAATATCAATCATGTTAAATGTTTTGTCAAGGGAGTCTATTTTAACTACTGAAGAAGTTCAAACCATGCGCATACACAAAATGGATTTGCGTACAGCTAGAATGTTAACAGATAATGATAAATTGGCCCTTTTATGTCTTGTCAAGGGACATTAAAAAGTTATGGTCATTTAACTCACTTACATCACTGAAAGTAGCAGTCCAGCCAGAATATTCACAATTGTAAATCTAGGTTACAGCCCTGAAATAATGTTTATGTTTTTGCCTGATGTGCTATCTCTTAACTTTCAGTCATTTCAGTCGTAATAGATAGTTTAGAAACCCTAAGCCTGGAAACATTTAGTCCGAAAAGGACAGGAATGAAGCCATGTCCTAATTAACTGATTAATTGGGTGCATTCCTGCCAAAACCCTGAATAACTCACACAGAAACAATCAGAAAGGAAAAAATGGCTTTGAAACCTGAAACATGAAGTCCAAGCCTGTTTTTCTGCCGTGTATTGATCACAACAAAGATGTCCTCGTTACAAACGGAACCTAACGACTCTCAAGAGAATTCCGCACCAGGATGCAGGACAGTATTGTTTTAAACTTTGTTTTCAGTGTTCTTTCCCAAGTAGCTGTGCTTAACTCCATGGAACAATAAATGAAAGTTGACCAACAAATCCGGTAATTTTATGAATATAATAAAGTTCTTACGGCTGATCATTAGTTTGGAGGATTTCAGAGATGTAATCCGTCAGCATAAACAGGTTATCACGTTTAAACACGTTCTAATGAGAGCATTTAGAAAACAAACAGCAGTGGTTGCAGTCGTCAGAGGAAATCATAAAAGCAAGAGCGGCCTCTTTATCATTCCCTGTAAGACTCCCTGATCACCCCCAGAGCACATTACTCTCTTCAGAACAGGATTAATGTTGAGAAAAGAAGCCGTATGCAGCTAAACTCCACAAACCCAGAGTTGTACAGTGCAAGCCAATACAGCATCCTAACTGCTTCTTTATTCCCAGCCCTGCATTCAGTTGTCGCACGTAATATGCTCCATGCTATTCAATTTCATTCCATTATACAGAGTGCCATTCCAAGACATTTACTTCATCCGCTTTTTCCAATTCTCTTCGAACCCATTGCGCTGGTGAAAACTGAGCTCACATTGCCGCCATTGTGGCCACAGTAACCGCATCCAACATCCTGATTGGATTGAAAGTGGGAGAGAACACTGGCGGGACCCCAGAGTGCGCTGGCCCTGTGTGCGCCCACCCTCGCAGGTTCACACACACCCACAAAGGCCATCCTTTCACCGGACACTGAGATTCGCCGTGGAACAAGCGCAGGTCTGCCGGTCCCACTGGGTAGTTATTGTTTGCAGTGAGCTCACTGACATGCTCAATGTTATCTCAGGACCCCGTTTAAGTCGCTATTATACACTCTCCCGCGACCATTCAGGAGACGTTCTCAGGGTCCTCTGCATCACTAGCACACCATCCTTTCTTCACTTTGCCAGGTCACATTCAGAAACGCTCTCCTTTTCAGTTTGGAGACTGAGGTGGAATGGAGGGAGAGCTGCTTCGGAGCTAAGAACAGGGTTTCTGCATGTTTCATAAGGTCAAATTTAAGATTAAAAAATCCAAAACATAATACACGGTGTGCTTGAAATCCTAACCATCGTTTTTGTGTTTACGAAAGGTTTTCTGAAACTCTGGGACGCCCAACTAATCGTTCTAACACTTTTAACTTTTAAGTGCATTTTCTCAATCTCTGGCAACCCTTACAATCACATAAAAATTGTGGCATTTATGAGTCAATATCTGGCAAGCCCTAAAAAAATCACTTTTAAGAGTATTTATGAGTATTCATGAGCGTTTTCTCAAAGTCTGGGAACCCTAATGATTACTTTTACGATTTTGAGTGTGTATAAGCCTTTTCTCAGACAAGGAATCTCAACAAAAAAAAAAAACAGACACACACATATTAAATGAGCTTTATGTGGACATCAGTAAAATAAGACCTAGAGAAATTATTAAGACCTAGAACAGTGAATTTAAGACTTTCAAATTTGAGACTTCTCAACTCATAGACATCTGCACTCAAATTTTTTTTTTTTAACTTGAAGTCCCTTTTTAATGTCTGGTGTATCAGTAACTGATGGAGTAAAACATAATCTTATTAACACTATTACAGTTTTTCACAATTGCTAAGACAGTTTTTTCAATACATTTAACAAGTTTGCTTAACTCTTAACGCACCGAATCAGTTAAAACACACAATTTGCAAAACAGTTCATTACATTCTCAAACCCCCACATTGTAAACAAAACTCCAAAACTCATTTTCAAAATAAAATAATACAGTTTTCAAAACACTAACACATGTTTTCTTCCGACAGCAACATTTAGTCAATCATAACACATTGAGAATAAAATTGGTTTTAAAATGACACAGTTTCGGTGTTTGGTGGAGCTCGAGTGTAAAAGAAGTTCAAGCATTTGAAATGTGTGTTAACTATATGTGTTTTGTATCAAAGCAACAAAAAATGTGTTAATTGTATCGTCTACCTCGACTGATGTTGTGCTAATTGTGTTAAGAGTTTAGGAAAGTTGTTAAATGTATTGAAAAAACTGTCTTAGCAATTGTGAAAAACTGTAATATCTATCTTTAAACGAGTTGATCTTGAAGTGAAAAAAAAAACTGGTTTGTAACAAAAATGTTGTAGTTGACATCGAAACAGTAGCAACTGATCTGGGATCATTCGTTGATTGGAACATAATGAGTAACATCTTCTGTCAGTGTTGGTCGGGGGCGGAGCTTGAGACTAGATTTTGCGTTGTGAATGTGGAGCAAACAACTACTTATACCAATCCAGATCATGCTGACTGTGCACTGCATTGAGCATGAGCTACGTGGATAACAGGGATTTAAGTCTTATTTTAGATTATTTCACTATCAGAAATGTTTTCTTTCGTGATGTTCAATTCATATCTAACCTCCGATGGTAGATGGAGACATTCAATAATGTTTTAAATGCTGTATTAAGGCTTGAAAAGTTTTAACTTAAGAACACAAGAAGGTACCGGTTTGTCTGTATTTGAGACTCAGAAAATAATCAGCATATGAAGGGCTTAAAAAAATTCCAATATTTCAGTTATTAAGGGATTAAAAAATACCAATATTTCAGTTATTAAGGGGAAAATTTTTTCCAATATTTCAGTTATTAAGGGGTTAAAAAATACCAATATTTAAGTTTTAAGGGGTTAAAAAATTCAAATTTTCCAGTTATTAAGGGGTTAAAAAATTTTTATATTTCAGTTATTAAGGGGTAAAATATTTCCAATATTTCAGTTATTAAGGGGTTAAAAAATTCCAATATTTCAGTTATTAAGGGGTTAAATATTTCCAATATTTAAGTTATTAAGGGGTTAAAAATACCAATATTTCAGTTATTAAGAGGTAAAAAAAAATCCAATATTTCAGTTATTAAGGGGTTAAATATTTCCAATATTTCAGTTATTAAGGGGTTAAAAATACCAATATTTCAGTTATTAAGGGGTTAAATATTTCCAATATTTCAGTTATTAAGGGGTTAAAAAATACCAATATTTCAGTTATTAAGAGGTTAAATATTTCCAATATTTCAGTTATTAAGGGGTTAAAAATACCAATATTTCAGTTATTAAGAGGTTAAATATTTCAAATATTTCAGTTATTAAGGGGTTAAAAATACCAATATTTCAGTTATTAAGAGGTTAAATATTTCAAATATTTCAGTTATTAAGGGGTTAAATATTTCCAATATTTCAGTTATTAAGGGGTTAAAAAATACCAATATTTCAGTTATTAAGGGGTAAAAAAAATTCCAATATTTCAGTTATGACAAAAAGGGGTATTGTGTGGGGCTTTCAATAGCTGCGACTGCAAAAGCTTTTATCTAATCAAGAACACACTAAAATGCTTGTTTGAATTGCTGTGTTCTGATATGCACCATGAACCCAGAATGCCTAATACGCCCTCCTAGAAATACACCCCTGTCCATGACAATACCCTTGAACAAGCCTTCTACCTCCCTTCCTCTAAAAAACACAATCAAGGCTTCTCTAAACACATGAAGACCATGGAAGCCCTTTGCATTAGTCAAGTCTCCATCATGAAGAGCAGATCTTGAGTTATGGCATGATGCTCTCAGGCTCCCCTACCAACCTCCAGATGTCAGCAGCCAGAGTCTTTATCTTAGTTATGTGTGATAAAGTCAAAAAGCCTATAATTATCCTGGCCAAGGTCCCATTAACTACACTTTGGACTTTATGAACCACCAGAGTCCTTGAGTTAACAACCCTCAGCTTATCTCATTATCATAAAATAAAACAACAGACAGTGTTATATTCAGGTCTAACAGTCAACACTTTTAAACCCGATTTTACTTCTTCCTCCATAAACGACTTCGTCCTCTGTGGGCACTACTGATGTTTTTCAGTGTTTTCAAGTATTCCATAATCATTTTGAGCCGAGTACACCGTGACCTTGTAGGCTTTCGGAAAATAACATGTCCAATAATTCAGAGTTATGATTAGAAAAAGGGTCTTTTGTGGTGCTTTCAATATTTCCAGCTGTAACAGCTTTT
Organism: Danionella dracula; assembly: GCA_900490495.1. NCBI lineage: Eukaryota > Metazoa > Chordata > Actinopteri > Cypriniformes > Danionidae > Danionella > Danionella dracula. The sequence goes on from UELW01000389.1 coordinate 237,429, forward strand.
AAATCATCAAGAAAACATTTTTTTTCAAGCTTTCTTTCTGTTGGATGGTAAAAAAACTAAAAAGGGATCTGTTGATTTTAGATATCGGCATTGCTTGAATTGTGGCTGAGAAAGGTTAATACACTACACAAAATGCTTAAAATAATGTCAAAACTAAGAAACCAACATTTGACTTTAGTATTATATGCAAGAATGCAGGGAACAAGGGATGCACCAATCATAAATCAGCATCAAACGTAAAAGTGTTTCACCATTTTAGATTCTGTTCAACCGCTCTCCTAATCACCAGCATGCCGACCCAAGGCTTTCAATATTTTTTTCTGTTTAAAACTTAAGTCTGTTGCTTTATTGAGACGTAAAACTAGAGGAAATTTGAAAGCTATTTGTGGTAAATTAATAGCTTTTCCTGCAACGGTAAAAAAGGGGAATATGTGTAAAAGATATCGCTCCATGCCGGAAGAGCGGCTACTGGAACCTAGAGACAGGGTTCAAAATAAGAACCTCAATTCATAAAGAAACAAACAAACAAATAACCTTGTTAATAATTGATATTGATATGTCCAAATATATACAAGCTATGTTGTTTGTTTCTTTATAAAATATAATAGAAACTGGAAAGGAGGGTTTTCTAAAGTGTTTAATACAAGTTTTTTTTTTTACATTGACAAATTTGAGGTTTACATTTGTCATATTTGTATGTAAAAAAAAAAATAAAACAGGTATTAAAAGGGTTTAATCTTTCAGTGAGTTAATTTAACTTTTTGCCTATTTCTTTAGCTTTTACAGATTTATAACACACATTTACGTTTAGCTCTGTATGTAACGATTGTATTTATATGTGGAAGCTTTATCAACGCATTTCTTCAGAATGCTCGCTTTTTGATGTCATTAATTGTAATATTCACTCCATGGAGTAAAGAGAATAAGAGATGGTTAAACTTTCTGATCCTGACATTCTGCACAACGATGTAAGTTCAGTATGATCTGTCAAGTATGAACTGTTTGATTCAAGCATTCCGTTTTAAATTAATTAAACAAAACAAAAAGCATCTGTATTCGCAAATACTGCAGAGAAATACAAAGCTTTTTTTAAGTACAGTTTATACTTAAAGACTGTTTATTTTCCATGACATCCAGAGTGGAGGAGGAGGTTGTGGTGGAGGAGAATGGTGGAGGGGTGGTGGAGGAGGAGGTGGTGAAGGAGAATGGTGGAGGGGTGGTGGAGGAGGAGGAGGTGGTGGAGGAGGTGGTGGAGGGGTGGTGGAGGAGGTGGTGGTGAAGGAGAATGGTGGAGGGGTGGTGGAGGAGGAGGTGGTGAAGGAGAATGGTGGAGGGGTGGTGGAGGAGGAGGTGGTGGTGGTTGAGGTGGTGGTGGTAGAGGCGGAGGTGGTGGTGGAGGAGGAGGTGGTGGTGGAGGAGAATGGTGGAGGGGTGGTGGAAGGAGGATGGTGGTGAAGGAGAATGGTGGAGGGGTGGTGGAGGAGGAGGGTGGTGGTGGTAGAGGTGGTGGTGGTAGAGGCGGAGGTGGTGGTGGAGGAGGAGGTGGTGGTGGAGGAGAATGGTGGAGGGGTGGTGGAGGAGGAGGTGGTGAAGGAGAATGGTGGAGGGGTGGTGGAGGAGGAGGTGGTGGTGGTAGAGGTGGTGGTGGTAGAGGCGGAGGTGGTGGTGGAGGAGGAGGTGGTGGTGGAGGAGAATGGTGGAGGGGTGGTGGAGGAGGAGGTGGTGTGGAGGAGAATGGTGGAGGGGTGGTGGAGGAGGAGGTGGTGGTGGGTAGAGGTGGTGGTGGTAGAGGCGGAGGTGGTGGTGGAGGAGGAGGTGGTGGTGGAGAATGGTGGAGGGGTGTTGGAGGAGGAGGTGGTGGTGGTTGAGGTGGTGGTAGAGGCGGAGGTGGTGGTGGTTGAGGTGGTGGTGGAGGAGGTGGTGGTGGAGGAGGAGGTGGTGGTGGAGGAGGTGGTGGTGGAGGAGGTGGTGGTGGAGGAGGTGGTGGTGGAGGAGAATGGTGGAGGGGTGTTGGAGGAGGAGGTGGTGGTGGTTGAGGTGGTGGTAGAGGCGGAGGTGGTGGAGGATGGGGTGGTGGAGGAGGAGGTGGTGGTGGTTGAGGTGGTGGTAGAGGCGGAGGTGGTGGAGGATGGGGTGGTGGAGGAGGTTGTGGTAGAGGTGGAGGTGGTGGTAGAGGCGGAGGTGGTGGAGGATGGGGTGGTGGAGGAGGTGGTGGTAGAGGTGGAGGTGGTGGTGGGGGAGGAGGTGGTGGTGGGGGAGGAGGTGGTGGTGGTGGTGGTAGAGGTGGAGGTGGTGGTGAGGGAGGAGGTGGTGGTGGTGGTGGGGGAGGAGGTGGTGGTGGTGGTGAAAGGGAGGGGTTGGGTGGAGGGGTGGTTTTGATGGCAGCACCAAAGCTATAGAATGCTTTACTTCCAACTGTTTTAGAACCTCTTTTAAAAACACAAACTTTCCCTCTTTCTTTATTATATATAATATTTAATACTTTTTATTTTTATGTATTATGAGCACTTTGTGGTGACTTTGTTGTGTTAAAGATTGAGTTCCATTAGCTGCAAAACAACTCCGATTTTTGTAGGCCATTTCAATTTGAACTAAATGTACAAAACTGGCTTGATGAATTGAACTCACCTAACATGAGTGTGGGTCCATTCACGTGTGTATGTCTAAACATCTTCCAAAGGTTGATTTTCATAACAGGCGAGCTTTATTGGCCAGCTTACGCGCTTGCTTAACATTGTCCAGCTATGAACAAGCCTCCATTCATCACAACAAAGGTGTAAACAAGGACTGTCACACTACAAATGAGCAACCTCTAATGTGACACCCCGTCCTCAATCATCATCGAAAACGGATAGCTTTGAGGCCCATTACAACGTCTTCTAACATGTCCATTAATCAAACTGACCCATGGTTCCTCAGTTCTTCAGTGCAACACATTCATCATGGCTTCAACCTGGTTACAGTTTTTCACAATTGCTAAGACAGTTTTTTCAATACATTTAACAACTTTCCTAAACTCTTAACACAATTAGCACAACATCGGTCTAGGTAGACGATACAATTAACACATTTTTTGTTGCTTTGATACAAAACACATATAGTTAACACACATTTCAAATGCTTGAACTTCTTTTACACTCGAGCTCCACCAAACACCAAAACTATGTCATTTTAAAGCCAATTTTATTCTCAATATGTTATGATTGACTAAATGTTGCTGTCGGAAGAAAACATGTGTTAGTGTTTTGAAAACTGTATTATTGTATTTTGAAAATAAGTTTTGGAGTTTTGTTTACAATGTGGGAGTTTTAGAATTTAATTAACTGTTTTGCCAATTGTGTGTTTTAACTGATTCGGTGCGTTAAGAGTTAAGCAAACTTGTTAAATGTATTGAAAAAACTGTCTAAGCAATTGTAAAAAACTGTATTGTATTTTGAAAATGAGTTTTGGGAGTTTTGTTTACAATGGGGGGTTTTGAGAATGAAATGAACTGTTTTGCCAATTGTGTGTTTTAACTGATTCGGTGCGTTAAGAGTTAAGCAAACTTGTTAAAGGTATTGAAAAAACTGTCTTAGCAATTGTGAAAAACTGTAAAGCAAACACAACTTAGAAGCTAGAAGCCCGTGTTCAAACATCGCACTCCACAGAAGAAAAACATCTCACCGCTGCAGGACTGTGGAGTGGGAGGAGCCCCGATTGTAGTAACTGCACGACTCTCAAAAATGACCTGGATATAAATATTTTATAATCAATAAAAGCATGAAAAAATAAAACTATAAATATATTAATTAATTAATTAATTAAAGTAATAAAATATTTTTTATATATATAAATACTTAAAGTAAATAAATATACTGCTTGGGTAAAAGATAACATAAATCAATACATTTATTGGTAAATTAATAAATGGCATTATTGTATTTCTAAATTAATTCCAAACGGTGTGTATTTCTTCATGTCTAATTTTCCATTTATTACATAATTTATTTATTTCCACATGTATACATTTATGATTTTATTTTCCAATTTGTCTGCCCATTTTAGTCTTTTAGTATTTTAGTGTTAGTGGGTTAGCTTTGGCCTCCTCAAATTATCTGCAAATGAAACGTAAAATTTTTCAGGTATATTGCTACAATCTTAAAGGTTTTATATCATGCCCCTTTTTAGTAATGTATTATAAATATTTGACCCCTCTAGATTTGACCCTTGAGAAATAACCCTCAAAATGCTATATTTATCATAAACAATATCTTTCAATCGCCTCAAATTGTTGTGCACCACCAAATGAGTCAAGTATTTCATGTCCCTCCCACTGCAATGCTTCCACCACGCCCCCTGCTGGGTTTTTCTTGTTGACACTCAGAAAATTCTCCATTTTCAACAAATACATAGATCTTTTGGTAAACCGAAGAAACACTTTTGGCACAAACACTTTCTTTTTATGCTGTTCTGCTACTCTTACACTTCCGGGTCAGTCAACGTGTGCATTCTTCATGTAGATGAGCTGATTAAGTGGTTAATCTGATTGGTTAGAGGTAGGAGCTACAGCAATCAAGTCGTTTTGAGCTCCCAGAATCACAATCAAACAATCTGAACATGACTTGAGGCATGTTTTGATGAAATAAGAAATGTCTAAAAAGTCAGGGTAGGTTTAAAAGACGGAAGATTCAGCAAAATCGGTCAACAGTGTGATCGTGTTTGCTACATTTCTTTCTGGCCAATCCGTGAACTCAGCTATTGACCTATCAGAGATTAAAAGGCTATCACATCCTGCTTTTCCTTCCAATTAGAAAAAAGTACCGCTTCTTCCGACTCACTTTTAGAATGATTTTCAAGCTAACAAAAAAAGTAGGAGGTAGTGAATACCAGGTAGTGAATAAAGTAGAAAAACCCACCGCATCGAGTTGTACAGTTACAGGACAGGTTGGTGTAAAAGCAGTTTTAACTAAGTATAAACTTATATTCTGATGAAATCAACATCTTCCTCGGCCAACCAGAATCCGGCCCTGTCCAGCGCATGCATGGAGGAGCCCATGCTACATTAAAAAAGAAAGAACAAAAAGAAACTATTGCTCTGTCCTCTCATTTCCCACCACCTGTCCACGCAGAGATTACTCGAGTATTATTTACTGAAAAAGCTCAGTGTTGCTGATAATCCGGGTCTAAGCCGGAAATCTGGCTGAGATGTATCTGGCTCCTCTGTAGCCAACCATTCTTCGGGCGTAACAGGTAACAGATAACAGAAATTGGTTAATTGTTTGTTTGAAACCGGACTGCACTCAAATGGAGATGTTTTGTTGATTAGTTGATGCAAAACTAAGAATCTTGTTGGGTACAAAACAATATTTTACAGTTTTTTTTTTTACAGCAATACATTTAACAACTTTCCTAAACTCTTAACACGATTAGCTCAACATGTGTCGAGGTAGGCTCTACAATTAACACGTTTTTTTGTTACTTTGATACAAAACACATTCAGTTAACACACATTTAAAATGTTGAACTTCTTTTACACTCGAGCTCCACCAAACACCGAAACTGTGTAATTTTAAAGCCGATTTTTTTTTCTCAATGTGTTATGATTGACTAAATGTTGCTGTCGGAAGAAAACATGTGTTAGTATTTTTGAAAGCTGTATTACAGTTTTTCACAATTGCTAAGACAGTTTTTTCAATACCTTTAACAAGTCTGCTTAACTCTTAACGCACCGAATCAGTTAAAACACACAATTGGCAAAACAGTTAATTAAATTCTCAAACCCCCACATTGTAAACAAAACTCCAAAACTTATTTTCAAAATACAATAATACAGTTTTCAAAACACTAACACATGTTTTCGTCCGACAGCAACATTTAGTCAATTATAACACATTGAGAATAAACTTTGTTTAAAAATGACATAGTTTTAGTGTTTGGTGGAGCTCGAGTGTAAAAGAAGTCCAATTATTTTAATTTTTTGCTAACTATATGTGTTTTGTATCAAAGCAACAAAAAATGTGTTAATTGTATCGTCTACCTCGACTGATGTTGTGCTAATTGTGTTAAGAGTTTAGGAAAGTTGTTAAATGTATTGAAAAAACTGTCTTAGCAATTGTAAAAAACTGTATTGTATTTTGAAAATGAGTTTTGGGAGTTTTGTTTACAATGTGGGGTTTTGAGAATGAAATTAACTGTTTTGCCAATTGTGTGTTTTAACTGATTCGGTGCGTTAAGAGTTAAGCAAACTTGTTAAAGGTATTGAAAAAACTGTCTTAGCAATTGTGAAAAACTGTAATCGCATAAACACTATTTTGTTGAAGTTTTCACATCACGCAACCTCTCAGTCAATAAAACAAACATTCTTCAGCACCCTTGTTGGTTTTCTTCCTGTTTTTTGACAGCATATACCTGGAAACCTTTTAAGCAGACCATTTCCCCGAAATACAGAGTTAACAAAATCAGAGCTAAAATGGCAAGCGTCCACAATGTCAAGCTGTTGAATATTTCAGAGAAAACCCATTTTGTGAGCCAAGCATTAACAACAGAATTCTGCTTGTGTTGGCATGAGTGCACGTCCCCCGACAGAGCAGGCATCTTAAACGCAAACACTGTACAGAGGACACACGAGTTCAACTCAAAGAGCTTAGTGTGCTCTTCTTCTGGGTGATGACATCAGTGAGGGTATGGTCCAATAGGGAATGGAGGTCCTCAGACTAACCAGCTCATTGAGCTTTAATTTAGTCGTTTTCATGTGATTTTCTGTGAAAGTTATACCCAACATTCATTCATTCATTCATTCATCTTCATGTTGGCTTTCTTCCCTTTCGGGGTCTCCACAGCGGAATGAACCGCCAACTCTCTGGCATATGTTTTATGCAGCGGATGCCCTTCCAGCCACAACCCATCGCTGGGAAACATTCACACACATATTCACACTTTAACACTATGGACAATTGTTCTTACTCAATTCTCTTATACCGCATGTCTTTGTTCTTGTGGAGGAAACCGGAGCACCCGGAGAAAACCCACGTGATCACGAGGAGAACATGAGAACTCCACCTGAATGAGAACTCCACTAATTCACCTGAAGGTGACCCCGAGGGGACTAATTCACCTGAAGGTGACCCCGAGGGGACTAATTCACCTGAAGGTGACCCAGAGGGGACTAATTCACCTGAAGGTGACCCAGAGGGGACTAATTCACCTGAAGGTGACCCAGAGGGGACTAATTCACCTGAAGGTGACCCAGAGGGGACTAATTCACCTGAAGGTGACCCAGAGGGGACTAATTCACCTGAAGGTGACCCAGAGGGGACTAATTCACCTGAAGGTGACCCAGAGGGGACTAATTCACCTGAAGGTGACCCAGAGGGGACTAATTCACCTGAAGGTGACCCCGAGGGGACTAATTCACCTGAAGGTGACCCCGAGGGGAAAAACAGCAACAGAAAGAGGTTTGAGAGGAGCACTGTCCAAGAGGAGAGAGACTGAGCGCCGGCGTGCATAAACTCTCCAGGAAGGAGCAGCGGTCTGCTGACTGAGAGCAGAGGTAAGGCTAGCTTCTTTCGGAGGATAAGATAGACGAGGGGCGAAGATGAGACGTCACAGCACAAGGGTTATAGATGTGGATTAGAGACCGCATAGATACGAAAGCAACTCACCATCAGACGGCACAGAAAGTGAGCTTAAAAAGCAAATCAATCACAAAGACTAAATTAAAAGACAATTATAATTAACTTCAAAAGGACTCAAACCCCACTTAATTAGCAGAATGAATCTCTACACCTCACCAAAACCAACCTGAAGATCCTTCTCTTCAGACAATGTTCCTCAACTAGCTGCTTTTAAAGTCATTTCTCTGTTTTAAACTATTTTTGTGTTGCTCACTTCTTTTAAATCATGTCCGTGAGTGCCCTGACAGGTGCCTTTAAGTTCAATTCCTTATCATCATTAAAAAAAGATATGCTTTGCGGTAAATATTAATAAAACAAAAAACAGACAAAAAAAATTGTGGCCACAATTCCTTAGACTCTGAAAGGTTAAAAATCTGAGTAATTTGTAGTAATTAAAAAGCAACTAAAAACTCTTCCCTTCAAGGAACACTTACAATGTTAATAAAAATAAAAAATGGCTGTTTCGGTGGTTGTTTGATCAACTTCTATTGTGAGCAACCTGAGTGTAGAGTTTGGCTTTGTAACAAATTACATAATGTCTCTCCTACTTTTGTAAAATATAATTATTTGCAGGACTCTCACATTACTTAAATGATAATGCTCATTGTTTAAATATAGTAAATAACACGTGTTACGTGTTAATAATAATAAAAGTTGTTTAGCTACTGCACAAAATCGACAAGTAAAATAAAAAGGATTTACAGGTATAAGGTCAGAAGTTAATTTTCATCATTTGTAGACTTCATTCCCCTTCAAAAGCCCTGGCAGCGAAGAACATGCTTTTCCTGCATGCATATGTCAAGTATTTTGTAGCTAATTCAGCAATTTATTATCTACATATGCTAAATATTAAAATGTGCCTATGTAGATTTTAATGCTCAAAGTTTGAAGAAGAGAAGAATGGCAAAACACAGGCTTTTCTGAGTACCCTATCTGACTAATAAACATTGATTTTTAGTTTTCCCATTTACACTGAACATCTAAAAATCCAATTCTGCAATCCCATGTACATAATTCTAAATAAAATGCAAACAATCATGCTTAATCCAAGCTCTAGGAGATTCATTTGTTTATTTGATCATCACCACTGGTTATAATCCCTCACAGCGCTGATCACTGACCCATTCGACGTCTCGCATCCTATGTTCTGGCTTTGAACACTGCTCTCATTTTAAGGGCTGAAAAGAACTCTCATGAAGAACTGTCTCAAAGATAAATGCATTTGTATGCAGACCAAGACACCAGTCTGCAGCAATACAACCAGCTTCAACTCTCCAAGGTCAAGAAGGGAGTTCTGCAACACACTAATCTCAGGAAATCATAAGCCATACGTACAGCACCATACAGACAGAACGCTCAAAGCAAAGATACGAATGCCTTTCTCATCAACGTTCTTCATCTTTTTTTCTTGTCCGCAGAAACACTGCAGGGAAGTAAACCCTGTTAGGTGTAAAACAGTGTGGCCTGTTTTTAAAGCAGCTTCAGACGATGATGCAATAACAAGTGTTTAGACCGGGATAAATGACTCCGGTGTTTATTCTTGCGTACTCTTTGCTCTCTACCATCCCGTCCTGCTACCTGCACGAGGAAACTGACACCTTGCACTTTTTGGAAGCTTAATTTTTATGCATTCTGTTTTTTTATGGGGTGATATTTGTTTCAAATGTTTAAATAAACAATTTCATTATCCACAAAAAAATATGAAGAGATTGATGAAAATAAATTAAAACCTGCCATTTAAAATACACTTTACTAAAAAAAAATGTTTAACTCACAAATACAGATTTAATTGGATTTATTTGTGGATCTCTTCAGCATTTGTTGAGGGAATGCTATGCCTTCATGACACACTGTTTGCATTTGTGAGTCTTGACTCAAATCTTTCATCAAGATAGCCTGGTGAACCAATCCGAATGCTTTATAACTGGTTTTATGAGGAATCCGATGAATGGTTTTTTTTTTTTATCTAGTTAATAAGCACACAGGAATCTTTATCATAACCATAAATGACAACTCTGTGTTACCCTTTTTGAACATATGAGCACTAATTTTACCTAGCAGCAGTTTTTGTTCAATGTTACATTTTTGTGTTGCACTGAAGTACTTCCCCTTTACTTAAAAAAATTTATGTGGATATGGATATGTTAAATATGTTGGTGGGCAGACGGGGTGCTAGTGAGCAATCCATGATCTTGGCATACTCTGTGCATGCACCTACAGCATGGACAGCAGTTAAAGTTGAAGCTATTGAGCTCAGACTGCGTCATAAAAGGTGTAAAAGATGAAGACACAGAGTTCACATTCAGACGAGCGTAGATGCATCGCTCGCCCCGGAGCCAGAGATACCAGCTGATGATGGATGAGTCCACCGAGAACCAACCACAAACTTTATTCTACATTGGTTGAGTACTGATTTACTTTATGATGAATATTATGGTTTGTAAAATATAAATTAAAAACAATAAATTTAAATAAATGTAATTGATTGCAATTACTGACTATCAAGTTTTTTATTTAAAATGTTTTAAGGCTTTGAGATGCAAAAGCTTTGAGAGAACAGACCACAAAAGAGTCTTCAGACCAAGTGTTAAGCAAATAATTGTTTAAGACTTACAAATTTTGAAGATGCAGAGGACTAATTTCACACCATAGAGCTAGAGTTATTTGCTCATTTATTTTCTGTTGTTTTGTTGGTTGTAAAATTCAAAGGGTGTAACAACAAATTAAGGATTCTAAAATATTATTTGGAAAATAAGTTATGTTAAAGTTTGGAAATAAAGTCACAAAAATCAACATGAAAACATCCCTCGCTAAGAGACCAGGATGTTACGATGGTGAACTACAAGAAATTAAATCATGTGGAAAAGCTCCGTCTGTTCCACATCTGGCTGTAGACACATGGGTTAAGTTCAATATGACATCCAATGTGCACACAGCAAATACAGCCCCCAGGACAAATGGATTGATTTCCTCCACTGGACAGCGGAATGCTGCTTTGGTTCCTCGCCCAATGGTGCAAAAACAGAGATCTGACACCATCAGGTCAGATTAACCACTCCAATGTGAATAGTAAAAGCCAACCGTTCCTGTCAAGCACAACACTTGAAAAAAAGTGCTCCAAGAGGTACAGTCCAAGCCTGAACTGAAATCATCATGACCTGGAAACAGTTTATTAAGAACACAAATATATTAAGCAAAAGGAACAATTAAATTCTTGTCTGAACGAAACGGCAAGAGGCATTTCAGAAACGATCCACAGACGGGAAGCTGCTAGAAGTAGCAAGTGAAAGGAGAAGCTCAAAAGTGAGAAGACTTATCTGAATACTAAACCTGTAAAGTAGGTACTCTTTTTGAGGAGGGTAAGTGAGTGTGCAAACCTGTGCTTGTTCTACACTACCTCTTCTTCAGCTGTAGTGTAGTTGCCTGGTAACAAGCCTGTCAATCGAGACAAATTTCCAAATTATATTTTCTATTTTTTTTCCTGTCGCCTTGATGATAATATCATACGTAAATCAGGTACCTTTTGTCCTCTTGTAAATGTCAAATGAAATATGTGATGTTACAGAACATGGAAATCAAAACTTAAAACATCTTTAAGTAAGACATAGATATAACTCTAGAAGTTGACAAGATATATAGTTTAAATACATTTCTAGGACGGATTAGAGAAAACGTAAAATCTACACAGTAAAATGTAGAGTTAAATTAACTTTTTTAAATTAAATTAATTGCATTTAATTAAATTAAGTTTTTTAAAGTGGTGTGAAACTTTCCTGTTGTTCCCTGCTGGAGTTTTCAAACTTTGTGTATGAAAATATTGCCTTCAAAAAGAAAGAGTCGATTCAGAGTTGCTGAAACGATTACTAGTTTAAGAGGAATCTTTAGCCCGCGAGCTCACTCATCACTCCGTACAACCTCCACGTCATTCAATTATGCTGAGAAACCAAACTAAAAAAAAACCTCCACCCCCCCAACATCGTGGTAGTGGCTTCGGGGTATTACACAGTCACATGAGGGGAAGCAGGGTTATGCAAGACTTTCACAGAGATTAGCATGCAGGAAAGGAGAATGTTATAGTTTACCTATGTCTGATTGCTAGAGAATTAATTTATTCTCTGTGGAGTGGGGAACTGGAACCATATTTTCACCCGGGATTCTGAATGCTGGACGCATTTACGATGAGCCTAAAACGTGTCTGGCGAGCTCGACTCAAACCTTGACTCTTTATTCAATCAAGAGCAGTTTGATGATGGTGTGGTGATTGTTCTCTCTTTATTGGCTGTCATTTCTGTCAACACAGTTTCTCTAAACACGGTCAAAACTAGGCCAGATAGAATTCAGCAGCCCAATAAACTTCTATGGTTGCGTCACAAAGAAGAGGGGTTTATTACTAAACGAATTGTAACAAGAAAACAAAAGCTTTTTTGACCTTGCATGTGTGTCAACCTGTTGCTGGAGACCTCCAAAATCAAATAAGGAACTTCTCTGCTAACTTGGTAAAACTTTAGATTGAGAAGTTGTGAGTACTAAATAGGGAGCAGATTGTATTAAAAATGATGGGGTTTCTTTAAACAATTGAAATCTTTACTCATAGTGGATTTGGTCCTACCCTGGATATACTTTTAGGAAATATTATGGTTGATATTAACAAGAACACGCTAAATTATTCACTTGTGTTCTAAGCCACATACAGTTTTAGCACTAATTAGCAGGACGTGGGGTTAGAACGCAGGGGAACAGCCTTAACAGGTTTTCATTCCATCACTCGGTGATTAAATAATTAAGAGAACACAATGTGTTAATGTTACGAGGCTGAAAACATTCTGGAAGGTTTCCAGGGTAAAATATATTTTTCCATTCAAAAGTTGTGGGAGTGTATTTCATGGTAAACTTTACACAAATGAAATGCAAATGAAACAGCAGCTACAGCAGTCAAATAAAAGCTTCTAATACACACAGCAATAATATAACAGCTAAAAGTTAGTTTTAAACAGAAATCCTAAAATCATCTTTGATCAACTAAATGAACTACAAAATGTTAAGAGAGAAATGTCAAGGATGAACACTGTTACAAAATATTCTGTGTTCAATTGTTGAGTGAAAAGTACCACAGACATTTTACATTGAGTCACTTTTGTCTCTCTAAAATTGACTCAAACATTTTTATAATTGGCATCACAACTTGACACCACAATGAACGAACATACATTTTTCAATCAAGTCAACAATAATAATTGAGCCCAATAAAAATTATTCGTAAAAAAACTTTTTTATGCCCAGTCAACATTTCATTAGTTGTGTTTTGTTTTTTTTGTTTTTACAGAAAAAGCCATTATAAATTCTCTACTACATTCTCAGATTATCAACAACATTAAGCGCTTAACAGAACAGAAGATGCAGCTCAGGACAGGAGCTCTTGGAGTTCTTGCGGTCTCTGAAATGAGCACGTCCCAATGACCGCGGAAACTCAAGTCACATGGAAAAAATGCTCCGATCCGATGAGTTTCATGCCTACCAGATGCAGAAAACTAATTAATCTCACAGGCTACTGATCAAATCAAAACTAACACCCCTGGGCGCTGACTCTGACTAACACACGACAGATTAACAGAAAGCATCCTCGCAGCTGCTCAGTTAGGACGAAGCCCTGCAGCAATCTGAAAGCTAATGTCAGCTACGTTAATTCTCTGACTCTCCTCTGCTGGTTTAGTTTAGAGCGGGAAAACAGACGGTATTATATATATATATATATATATATATATATATATATATATATATATATATATATTTATTTATATACAAACAAACCCAGTAGTAGTAGTATTTTTTATTAATTTTGGAGAAAATATAAAATGTAAATTTAACGGATTTAAATTAATGGATGTAAAAACAAAATAAGCAGAGCAAACAGACTTATTTTCTAGCAGTGTACACTAACTAAAAAAGCTTTTATTATTTTGGAGGATCACTTTTAATATAATTGTGGCAACTAAACTTAATCTTTAATTTCATTTGACATAGTTTTTTCAAAATTTCAAATATTTAATTTTGAGTCTGACTCCAAATGCATATTCTGTTTTAGTGAGTAGTCTAAAATTTTTTACAGAAAGTCTGAAGTGTGACTTCAAGATCACAAAAAAGTTCCTTTTTTGGAACGTAGGCTCAATCTCCTCCTTTGATTTTGAGTGCTTTTAAAATTTTAACAATCTAAGAAAGGTCTACAGTAGCTGCAAAACATAACACTAACCCTGAAATCACTTGATCCTCGTGTACCCGAGTCTGTTTGCCAAAGGGCACTTATTCAACAACAGAATTGAAACAGAATCAATTAGCAACTCAACTATACAAAAGCTGAGATTGCATGGCTGAGAGCGCACATGTTGTTGCAGTAAAAAAAATGAGACAGAAGAAGGTTACTTCTGAGCCAAATATTCCTTTACTTCAGCATTTATCAAACTAATATTTTATAGAATTATTGATCTTAAACTAACATCAACATGCCATCATCTTTGGGGCAATACATAAAGTCTATTAACTGTATATAACATGGACGGAGTGTTCGGGAAGTCACCCATGGGTTTCTGGCAAAGTTAAATGAAGCTAAAAATGGGCGGAGCCAGTAATAAAAATGTAGGTGGGACATGCCCGTAGTGAAGGTGTCTGATGGACTGAAGGTTCAGAGTGTCATGAAGATCAAACCTATCTGATTCAACAAACCTAATGGAGCCAGGGGTGGAAACATGCTTTTTTCAGCTCCAAAGTTGGTTTTAACATCGGAGTGAATGAGAACCTGCTCTCTTTTGGAGTCAGCCTCAAGTGGCCACTTAACTGCAGTTATGTTCCTTTTATGCACTCTGATCACATGATATTCTTGTAAGGCGGAGTCTCTCGTGATCCTCCTGAATGTCTTAATGTCTGATTCTTTTGGCCTTTATGCACCGAAATGCATCCGAGAACAATCTGGCTATTAAAAGATAAGTAGATTATAGAGAACATGCTTGCAGCTTTCAACAAAAACCTAAAATACATCAACTAACACAATTTAACTACTATAAAAAAAGAACTTAATATTTCGAGGGAAACATGAGCCAAACTCTAGAATTAATGGCGTAAAACAATTCCTTTACATGCTGAGGTGCTTCTCTTATGAATTATAATCACTTTACCCATCATTAAAATCTAAAATAAGTTCTTGCAGAACAAGAGATCCTGATGATAACTGAGTAATGAAAAGAGCTACTGCATTTCAAAAGAATCAACACACACAAGGCTGCAGGATTTAACATTATACCCAGCCACATTCATATGGGGGTAAACTATAATCAGTAGAATTATGAAATAAGTTTATGATCTACAAATATTTATAAAGAGGTACACCAAAATGCATTTGATTCACAAATAAATATACATTTATGATTTAAAACACAATCCACAGATATGTTTTCAAAAGTCACAAGTACAAGTTCCTTTCAATTTCAATAAGGTGCTCACGTGTGACTCTTGACTCAAGAGAGCGAGAAATTCACAAATAGGTAGCTCCGCCCACCGCCCGGTTATCAGAATGCTTGACAACCAAAACCAGTGTTAAGAGAAATTCAGTTTTACATCCTCGCGCCGTCCGGGACTGTTCCGTTTCAAGCTAAACTCTTGTGATGGCAGGAAAACTAAATGAATGCTTTCAGAAAGGTAATTATTGTTGCAGCGACGATCCATCCACACATCTTCATGTTCAATGACTCGCCAACTCTTCTGGTAGCCGAAACCCATCGCTGGGAAACTTCCACACACACTCATTCCCACTGATATTCTCTATGGAGAATTGTCTTACCCAATTGACTTGTACCGCTTGTTTTTGGACTTGTGGGTAAAACCGGAGCACCCGGATCACGAGGAGAACACGCAAACTGCATACAGAGATACCAACTGACCCAGCTGAGGCTCGAACCACCGACCTTCTTGCTGTGAGAGGTCAGCGCTACCCACTGCGCCACCGTGACGCCCCGTGATAATGTTAGCATTTATTACATCAGGTTATAGTTTTGAGAATGTTTAGAACACACACTGTTCACAAGTATATTATTGTTATGTTTATTTTTGTTCCTAATCTTTATGCAATAATGTTAAATATAAACATGTTTAGCTGCTCTCTTCATGGAACAAAGGTGCTTTTGCACAGAATTCATTCAGAGCACAAGATTTACATGCGCTAAAAAGATAAAATGAAGGAGGGAGAAGCGAGGGAGAGAGAGAGAGAGAGGGGCAACTCGGTTCACTTTGAAATGGAGAGAAAAAGCAAACATTGACGCAGATACTGAGTGTTTGTGCACTGCTCATACCTGGCGCAGAGAGCCTTTGGTGGTCCAAAGCTCATGGATAGCCCCCAGAGGAATCCAGATGATGGAGACCAGAGAGATAAACCACCCAACCACCTCTGCCCACAGCGGGTACCGGTAGGACTTGCCGTAGCGAGCCGGCGTGTACTGAATAATGCTGGAGATCAGTATGCCCTGCAGGAAAAGAAAGGGAATAAAGTTGAATAAAAAGAGGTTTGAACTGGATTTGTTATTTAGGCCCTGTTTCCACCGACAGTCAAACGTGACCCAATACCGATTTTATGCTCAATTTTCAGTACATCATATCTGGAGAGCGTAAGAAACAGAATGAACAGTGCAGTTTCACTCGCCATGCATTAAAACCCGCATGCATAATGTGCAACATACAAAATCTGCTCTATTAAGCTTTAAAATCAATCGTATTCATTCATGTTTTATATAAAGTAAAGTGAAAGTGAGCAGTTGGCCAGATACTAGTGATGTGTCGTTCATGAACGATTCATTCTTTTTGAACGACTCTTTAATGTGACTCCGTAGGAAGGAATCGTGTCGGCTCATATTGTGTTGGTAAATATCAGGGAGCGTCACGTGACAGAAGGCCCCGGGGCCGGACTGAACTCGTTACCATCAGAGAGAAGAAATGTGAGGAACGATGAGACTTTAACCTAAAGACAGATCAGAGCTGAGCTGAATCAGACTAAAAGACCCAGGTAGGCTTAATTAAAATGTTTTTTTGTCTTCTAGCATTATAGTTTTGTCTTATTTGTAGTGTGATTCGGGTTTGTGTAGATACTAAATATGTTAGGGAAGAAACACACAACATCTTATAGGTATTTTACTCAAATGAATGAAATGAACGAAACGACTCGAAAAAAGATTTTATCATTTTGCTGAACGGGATTCAAAGATCCGAGTCGGTGAAATGATCCAAACTTCCCATCACTACCAGATATGGAGTGACCCATACCTCAGAGCTCTGCACGTAACCCATCCCAGTGTACACACACACAGCAGTGAGCACTCAGCAGTGGGAGCATGGCTGCGGGGCCCGGGGAGCAGTGGGAGCCATGGCTGCGGGGCCCGGGGAGCAGTGGGGGAACTGGAGCTCCCTCGAGGGCTCCACAGCTGTGGTTGTTGAAGATGGAGAGCAAGTGTTTCATCACTCACTCCACCTTCAACTCGGTGGATCTGAGAATCGAACCAGCGACCTTCCACCAGACCACAACTGCTCACTTATTTAATTCTAAGCTAACTGTTGAGATCGAAAAATTACATTTCCTATTTAGCAGTGTCTCAGGATACCATTCAGCTCCACAGCTTAACACAGATTGAAGAGGAGTTGGTGAATCCCACTAAAAAATACATGACTCTGCCCCCTAGTGACAAGCATGATAAACTACCCTTCAGAAAGAGCATAATATATGAATTGAACAAAATGTTTGGCTAAATAAAAATTTTTACTTAAAATTTAAAGCTAAAACGTTTGCTCTCTGTTACACCAATTCCCTGTAACAGTTTGTTCCCTTGCCTCTCAGTCAAGGACCAGAACAAGTTAAGGACCCCAGAAGCCTAGGCTCCCAAATACACTGAAAGCCAAATTTGACCCTATTCAGATTCAGCTAAATTTTTAGTACGTCATACCTGGAGAGAGTAAGAAACAGAATGAACAAAGTGCACTTTTACTCGACATACAATATAACCCATATGTGCAGAATACAAAATCTGTTCTAATAAGCTTTGCAAGATAAATATAGATCATATCATTTTCAGATTTATGGGTGCCATTTCTCCCCAAAAATGAATAAAACAATGACTTGAGTGAAATAGAAAAAAGATAAGATGTTTGCTTTTTTTATAACAGGTCCTTGTGAAGCTGCTTCAAAGCAACTGCAAAAAAATATATATATTTATTGAACGGGGTGGAATTTTTTGGGAAACATAGTCTGAATGGGTTAAGGAAGAAGACATTATGCATCCTCTCTTTCAGCGTTAGCTCATCTGTGTTACATTTTTTAATATACTTTTTGGGACTTTTTAATTTTGGGATTTTATTAGATAGGACAGTAGAGAGGAGACAGGAAGAATATTTGGAGAGAGATCAGAGGAGAAAGCTCGGCAAAGGACTGGGGCCAGAATCGAACCCCTGTGGCCGATGCTGTAAAATTGTACCGCATACACTTAATGTTTTAAAGCCAGCAATCTAAAAAAAAGTTTGCATGTCTTATAAGAACCATACAAAAAAATAATCTAGGCTACCAAGTGCTAGTGTGTAAGTGTTCCAATGGGATGAAAGCCATGTTCAGTACTTTTTGTTCATTAATAAAAAGAATCCTTAAAGGTGCAGTATGCAATCTTTGAAAGAAAATGCTAATGTTTTAAATCATAGATATAAACACACCCCTAAACTTGCACCTTGATGATAATTTGGCCGCTCCTGCTGGTTGACAAGTTACCTTTTCTACCTGCCAAGTTGGGTCAAACCAGGATTTACATGCATTCTGCAGCTTTTAATAACTTCCAGTGAGGGATCTGCTTCCTTTAAACCCTTATATGAGCTTTTTGTAACAACACGTTAAATTCCTTCTCACCATCACAAGCATGGGTGACAGGAACTGCCAGCAGATCCGAATGTACAGGTTTGGTTTCTTTCCCAACATTTTCTCCACCATTAGACTGAGCCGTTTCACTCCTGCGTTCAGTTGAGAGAAAGAAATCAGTCTGAAAAATCCTGAACCAGTCGTAAGAGGGTAGTCATGTGAAGAACAGAAGGAAATTATTTTCAGGATTACCAAAAATGAGAGTGATGGCGAGCACCTCGAAGAAGGCCAGGAACATCAGAGAAACCACGGCGGTGTAGTGATCCATCAGCTGAAACACGTATATTCCACCCTATACACACACACACACACACACGCGCGCGCGCACATACACACAGACGCAACAGTTACTCTGTGTGATAATAAAGTCTTTAATGACACGCATTCCTACTGTAGCTCCTGATTAATTCAGATAGTTATAAAGAATTTATTAGCTGCCAGCTAACTGTTTTTGTGCGCTCATCTAAAGTGAAGACTTTGTATGCGCTGTAAAGCATTAACGCACAAGATTTAAAGGCTCAGTTATATTGTTACCTCTGTATGAACATGGTTTGTGCGTGTACTTCCAACATATCTCTTAATTTTGTCACTCCAAAAAGGATTTTTACCCTAGTAATGTGAGGTATCCCTAGTAGAAACCCTAAACAACACACGGCCAGAACAATCAGCTCCCTTCGTTTGAAAACCTTCAAAACCTTCTGGCCAAAACCATCCATGATGAAGGTCACGGCCACTTCCACCATGCAAAACTGCAAAAAACACACACAACACAGCAATTACTCACCCATGACTGAATCACAAATCACAAAAACAACCCCATAGAGCTGCACCTGGTGTTTGTTATCTTCTAAGTATTCAAGACTAAATGGATAACAAAAATGTGATTTATAATTTGATTTCAAAACGAGATTTAAGCTTAAATCTCAGTTTACTCTGCTGATTCTATGGTAAAAATCTATAACAAATAAACTATTAGATAAACTCTTATTCATATATTAAAACAAAAGCAAAAAACTGCTTGGCTTCTTTGGAAATGAATTTAAAATCTACTATTTAAATCTTAAATGCCTACAACTGAATTAGACAACACGTAGATAATAATAATCATGCTGATAAAAAGAAAAAACAGGAACAGTAGCATCGTTGACAGTGGCTGAATTTTATTCCAAACGTGTGTACCTCCTTTTATCTAGCTCACAGAGCAAGTGTGTGCTCTATCGTACCTGACTGTCAAGTCCGAGACAGAGTAGCATGATGAAGAACAGTGGAGCCCAGAGCTGAGCAACCGGCATGGTGGAGAACACCCCAGGATACACCACAAACACCAGGCCAGGCCCTGCAAGAATGTCACATTTGCATTTTCAATGCACAAATTTCATTGACTTAAAATCACTGAAAAATAGATTCATCTTTTACTCTGTCCTATAAACTCTACACTAGCTAAACATAACCTCTAACTATTCAAATTACAAATTGTTTATCATTAAATCCACACAAAAAAAAACTAGTTCTAATCAGTGTTGCTGATGCAAAAAGTTGTGATGAAAAAAGCACAGTTGAGCTTAAATTAGTCAGCAAAAAAAAGTAATCTGGGAGATCTTGGATTGACATTTATTTATGAGTTTAGAGTTCACCTTTATGCTTTAAAGAGATTCATCAAAAAGGACAACTTTAATTAAAAAAAATTTGGAAGATGTTTAGACATGTATCACAAGAACACTCATGTTGGGGTGGTTTATATTCATTTTTGTAAAAGTAATAAAAGTAAAATGGCGTAAAAATTCCGAAGTTTTTTTTTAAACAAAATGTTTACAAGGGTCTGTCCACCAATAATGATTGAGAGGTGCATGGGTGCAAGTCAACGCCTATCAAAAATCGGAACGTTCAATCAAATGTTTTAGCTGACTTGATATATATATATATATATATATATATATATATATATATATATATATATATATATATATATATATATATAGATATATTTAGTTTTTACATCCATTAATTTAAATCTGTTAAATTTACATTTTATATTTTCTCCAAAATTATAAAAAAGTACTACTACTACTACTAGGTTTGTTCATGTGTGTATATATATATATATATATATATATATATATATATATATATATATATATATATATATATATATATATATATATATATATATATATATATATATATATATTTAAAATTCCATTAATTAGTTTATTATAATATGTATGTAAATAAGAGGAATATTAAATCATAGGTTTTAATCAGGGGCAGAATGGGCAGCTTGAGGCCTTGTTTCAGGCGAAGCAAACAGCATTTCCTGTATTTAAAAATGTTATACTTCTTTACAATGTGAAGACAGATGCTTTTTGTGTTGAAGATTTTGCACAAACTGCTTGAATCACTTTAACAACATCATTGTAAAGAAGATCCCAGTGGAATAAAGCCATTTTTCAATAATTTACTCCACAAAGAAAGTGGTAAATTTAACTGACGTGATTCACTGATGTTGCATTTCAAGTGAGTGAGACAAAGTAATAAATAGAATTCTAAGTATTATTTTTATCTAGGTTTAATGTATATAACAACACAAGGTTAGTTATGGTAAGGAATTTCAGGAGGTTTGCATGATCAGTAAAAGGTCATTAAAATGAGTTATTGATAAAAAAAACCTTTCGCTTTGAACATTATAAATGGGACAGTACATTAAAATATGTGTCAAATAAGATTGCAATGACGATACAAATTTTGTGGAACTTCTAGAGCTTTTAGTAAATGTTCCTGGTAAGTCTGTTGTGACCAATTCTTTAACAGAATAATTGCTTATCACTTGGTCTGTTCTTGCTTTAGGCAAAGCTAATGTTTTTTCCAACCACAGCATTGATCTCGTAGTTTATGTTCTTGATATCCATTTAATGTGATGACCACGCTCAATTAAAACATCATAAATTAGACACGTTCTCAAAATTAGTCTTCGTAAAATCATAAGATCTGATGTGTATTTTTACTTCAGACTCAAAACTTGCTTTGGCATATAGAGGACCCATAGATAATAATATTACATCATGTTAAAAGGCCATAACAGGTATCCTTTAACAAAGCAACAATAATTAGTTTCGGTTTAAGTGGTAGAAGTTTCCTTGAATATCATTAAACTGTTGAACAAACAGGACTTGTACTTGAACGCACATAAATCGTGATGTTGTGAGCTGCTTTTCCGTGATCCTGAGGGCAGCGCACAACCCAAGGACATGCTTTTATCTTATTTCTCTTTTCTCTCAACATCTGTGCTACACTGCCCACCTGTTTCATCCACGTTCCAATTCTCTAAAGAAAGCCTCTATTATTCTCCTTCTCTGGCAGGAACCTATCGGCCCTTCACCTCCTTTCACACAAATCCTCACTCGGGTGTTCCAGAAAAACATTTACTCCCAAACCAGCCTCGTTTCACTAGCGTGCAGAGAATTTGTTGATTCTTAATGCTGTTTACTAAAAAGCAGTACATCTTTTTTTAAGATAGCTTAATTCACACGGAATCTTTCTAAGTGAGAATCCTACTTACAAAACCTTTCTTACTATCAGAATCAGAAAGGTCTGCACACGCACACACACGCACACACGCACACAGACGCACACGCACGCACGCGCACACACACATACACACACACACACACACACACACACACACACACACACACAGACGCACACGCACGCACACCCACGCACGGAATTTGTTGTGGTACAGGGGTACTCTCCAGTGTTGGTACAAAAAACAGGGATAGGGTTAGGGTGCACAATAACATTACACAGTAACACAGGTTATAAAAGTAAATTGCTCAAGTTAAAAGTAAATAGAATATAGTAATATTTTAGGTAGTAAAATATAAAGTCATGGAACTATAACTATAGAAGTCCAAGGTGCTTAAGAGATGTGCTTTGGAGGTAATGTGCAGATCAAAGCATAAAGTGAAAAAAAATTGCAGCAACAGAACAATGTGGAGCGACTGGTTGTTCACAGAGCAATACTAAGATGAAATAGTCTTGTGGGGGAAATTGTGGGTTCAGGAGCTGAATGGTCTGAGGGAAGAAGCCGTGTTTATGCCGAGCTGTCCTGGTGTTTGGGGCTCGGAGGCTCCGGCCCGAGGCGAAGAGCTGGAAGAGGTGGTTGCTTGGGAAGGCACCATCCAGAGTGATTTTGAGAGCCCTCATTCTCATTCTGGAGATGTACAGTTCTTGAAGGGAGGGTAGGGGAGCTACTTTAGGTGATCTTGAGAGCCCTCTTTCTCATTCTGGAGGTGTACAGCTCTTGAAGGGAGGGTAGGGGAGCTACTTTAGGTGATCTTGAGAGCCCTCTTTCTCATTCTGGAGGTGTACAGTTCTTGAAGGGAGGGTAGGGGAGCTACTTTAGGTGATCTTGAGAGCCCTCTTTCTCATTCTGGAGGTGTACAGCTCTTGAAGGGAGGGTAGGGGAGCTACTTTAGGTGATCTTGAGAGCCCTCATTCTCATTCTGGAGGTGTACAGCTCTTGAAGGGAGGGTAGGGGAGCTACTTTAGGTGATCTTGAGAGCCCTCTTTCTCATTCTGGAGGTGTACAGTTCTTGAAGGGAGGGTAGGGGAGCTACTTTAGGTGATCTTGAGATCTCTCTTTCTCATTCTGGAGGTGTACAGTTCTTGAAGGGAGGGTAGGGGAGCTACTTTAGGTGATCTTGAGATCTCTCTTTCTCATTCTGGAGGTGTACAGCTCTTGAAGGGAGGGTAGGGGAGCTACTTTAGGTGATCTTGAGATCTCTCTTTCTCATTCTGGAGGTGTACAGCTCTTGAAGGAAGGGTAGGGGAGCTACTTTAGGTGATCTTGAGATCTCTCTTTCTCATTCTGGAGGTGTACAGTTCTTGAAGGGAGGGTAGGGGAGCTACTTTAGGTGATCTTGAGATCTCTCTTTCTCATTCTGGAGGTGTACAGCTCTTGAAGGGAGGGTAGGGGAGCTACTTTAGGTGATCTTGAGATCTCTCTTTCTCATTCTGGAGGTGTACAGCTCTTGAAGGGAGGGTAGGGGAGCTACTTTAGGTGATCTTGAGAGCCCTCTTTCTCATTCTGGAGGTGTACAGTTCTTGAAGGGAGGGTAGGGGAGCTACTTTAGGTGATCTTGAGATCTCTCTTTCTCATTCTGGAGGTGTGCAGCTCTTGAAGGGAGGGTAGGGGAGCTACTTTAGGTGATCTTGAGAGCCCTCTTTCTCATTCTGGAGGTGTACAGTTCTTGAAGGGAGGGTAGGGGAGCTACTTTAGGTGATCTTGAGATCTCTCTTTCTCATTCTGGAGGTGTGCAGCTCTTGAAGGGAGGGTAGGGGAGCTACTTTAGGTGATCTTGAGATCTCTCTTTCTCATTCTGGAGGTGTACAGTTCTTGAAGGGAGGGTAGGGGAGCTACTTTAGGTGATCTTGAGATCTCTCTTTCTCATTCTGGAGGTGTACAGTTCTTGAAGGGAGGGTAGGGGAGCTACTTTAGGTGATCTTGAGATCTCTCTTTCTCATTCTGGAGGTGTACAGCTCTTGAAGGGAGGGTAGGGGAGCTACTTTAGGTGATCTTGAGAGCCCTCTTTCTCATTCTGGAGGTGTATAGCTCTTGAAGGGAGGGTAGGGAAGCTACTTTAGGTGATCTTGAGAGCCCTCTTTCTCATTCTGGAGGTGTACAGCTCTTGAAGGGAGGGTAGGGGAGCTACTTTAGGTGATCTTGAGATCTCTCTTTCTCATTCTGGAGGTGTATAGCTCTTGAAGGGAGGGTAGGGAAGCTACTTTAGGTGATCTTGAGAGCCCTCTTTCTCATTCTGGAGGTGTACAGTTCTTGAAGGGAGGGTAGGGGAGCTACTTTAGGTGATCTTGAGAGCCCTCTTTCTCATTCTGGAGGTGTACAGCTCTTGAAGGGAGGGTAGGGGAGCTACTTTAGGTGATCTTGAGAGCCCTCTTTCTCATTCTGGAGATGTACAGCTCTTGAAGGGAGGGTAGGGGAGCTACTTTAGGTGATCTTGAGAGCCCTCTTTCTCATTCTGGAGATGTACAGCTCTTGAAGGGAGGGTAGGGGAGCTACTTTAGGTGATCTTGAGAGCCCTCTTTCTCATTCTGGAGGTGTACAGTTCTTGAAGGGAGGGTAGGGGAGCTACTTTAGGTGATCTTGAGAGCCCTCTTTCTCATTCTGGAGGTGGACAGTTCTTGAAGGGAGGGTAGGGGAGCTACTTTAGGTGATCTTGAGAGCCCTCATTCTCATTCTGGAGATGTACAGTTCTTGAAGGGAGGGTAGGGGAGCTACTTTAGGTGATCTTGAGAGCCCTCTTTCTCATTCTGGAGGTGGACAGTTCTTGAAGGGAGGGTAGGGGAGCTACTTTAGGTGATCTTGAGAGCCCTCTTTCTCATTCTGGAGGTGTACAGCTCTTGAAGGGAGGGTAGGGGAGGTATAACTAAAGGAAGTTATAAAAGCTTATCATCAAACCTTCAAATGTTTAGTGATTCTCAGCTTTGAAGAGACACAGCAATAAAATCAGGAGGAGAAAGTAGTTCAAGAGGTTCACTGATTATCCCGCTAGTGAACAAGACTTGGAACACACAAGGCCATATGAGGAGTACTAGCTATAATTGAATCTCCCTTTTTTAGACTAAATGCAGTTTATAGTTTACTGAAATTGGGGGGGGAATACTAGAAGGCCTCTAGTAGAGGAGCTTAACCTGTTTTTGTTGAAATAAAAAACAAACAAACATTATTTTGTAAAGAAATAATTAAATAAATAAACAAAAACAAAAGCTATTTAGGAATCAACAGTGACAACGTTCAAACATTTAGTTTTTTATAACACATTCTGATTATTCTAGTCAAATAAATATCTGAGATTCGTAGAGTGTAAAATGCATAGAGTACCTTAACCAAAAATATAAAAAATAAACATGCTGCTTTAATAAAATGAAACATGTGCCTGACAGCCTTTTACAGGTTTTTTTTGCAAGAAACACAAGCTTGTCTACAGCCTCAGGCTTGAGACATGATCTGTGATATTACAATGGAACCCGACCACCACCCCACCGCACCCCAGTGTGTAATCACGGGAGAGGCTAAAACTTCAGTCCTCTGTCATGGTTTGGTGTCAAACTCAAATAGCGCTACCACTTATTTGAGAAGCTCGTATCGAGGGGCAATGATTTTGAGCATAAGAATAATCATCCAGGCTTTTAATAGTATTAATTAACAGTGTTGTATAAATCAGAAAAGTTTCTTATGTAACAAATTCCATCACAGCAATATCGATACCATTCAGCGATCGAAGCTCACCGAGTCTTATTAAAGTAAAATCTGAAATTGGAATGTAAGTTTTTTTAACATCTACCTGAACAACAAAATTCAATTTTTTAAAATTTTAAAGATAAATTATTCAGCTATAAGCGTTAGGCACTGACAAAACAGTGAATTGAACAGACAAAAACAAAGAAATCTTACCGTCCGTGGCAATGTTGTCTATTGGGAGGTTGTGAATGTGGGCCATGTATCCAATGGCAGAAAAAATGACAAAACCAGCAAAGATACTCGTGGCTGAATTAGCCAAGCAGACGATAAAAGTGTCCCTGTGAAATGAGCAACAACAAGAAGTTAAATACCTTTCAGATAACAGATTGTTTATAAGCTTGATTTTGAACTAATTTGCACTCTGTTACCATTATTATAAAGGTTGTAGATTATACAATTAAATGTATAACTAAATCACTTACTTAAGGATGTTGTTGTTGTATTTGTTGTAACTCGCCATTGAAATCATGGAGCCGAAAGAGATCCCGATAGAATTAAATATCTGAGCAGCTGCATTCACCCACACCTACAGAACAAGAAAAGCCAATTTTTCAACATCCATTTTTTTCATACAAAGACAAGTCATACATCAATAGGTCTGTTGTAATAAGTCAGTTAATCACATGGTAAATTATAGTGTAATAATTTCCATTTACATGCTCTCCCTCTCTTGTCTCCCCTGTTGTCTGTCTCTCAGGTGTCTCACTCTTCTCTCTCTCTCTCTCTCTCTCTCTCTCTCTCTCTCTCTCTCTCTCTCTCTCTCTCGAGCCTCCCTCTCGAGCCTCTCCCTCCCTCTCTATCTCTCTCTCTCTCGTTTCTCCCTCGAGTCGCTCTCTCTCTCACTCTCATCTCTCTCTCTCTCTCTTGAGTCTTTCTCCCTCTCTCGAGTCTCTCTCTCTGTTGTCTATCTCTCTCACTCCTGTAAAAATCATTCACTTACAATTCTGAAAGAACATTTAAAATACAGTATTAACTCATTACCAGTTTAATTGCCATTATTATTATTATATTAGTTGAAAAAGGTTTCAAAACAGCAATGTAATCGCCAGAGGTCTACGTTACAATTAAAAACTTTTTGGTGGCCAATTCATGTTAAAAATATTTATGCTTTAATCACTTGCATACAAATACTGACCAAATCTGAAGACACAAATAAATGATTCCTCCTTACGAGTCTCACTGTTTTGTTTGTTTTTCTTACTGTAACCACAATAAGCGTGTGAGAGGTTGTTGTTCCTGCTCCAGCCCTGCGGATTAACTTCACCAAGTGACACTTAGGCCTCAGCTGTAAAACAGCCACTATTTCCACAACAATACGGCGGTTTATCAGTGACTCAGCACTAATGATATAGTAGAGCTCTAATCTAATCTCGCCAGCAGCTTCTGCTTGACTCATGACGGTTCATCTCACCTTTACTTCCAAGAGTTTACTCCAGTTCGGCAAGAGAAAGTATAAGATGCCATCTTTTGCTCCAGGCAAGCGGACGTTATTGATCAGAAGTGCAAACAAAATGAAGTAAGGGAACGTGGCAGTGAAGTACACAACCTATTAAAAAAAGAAAGGCAGGATTTTATATTGTTGATGTGTCATTTCATGTTCTAGTTCACAAAAAAAATCTCTAAAAGAATGTGTCAGAGAATACAATTGTCCTAACTGGATAGTGTTAGAATAACTCAATGTGAGTACATTAAACAAAGAGCTATTCTTACTTTAAAAGGGAGGGAAAACATATAAATACTTGGTTTACAAACAAATAAATGTGTTCATTTATATGGTCAGGAAAACACAAGTACAGTAGCGATGGCTTGCTTTGAGATTCTGACATGTTGATAATGCTGCAGTGTGACTATCAAGCCCTACATTTATTATTTTAAGTGAGTGTGAAGACAAAAACACTTTAATAAAACAATATTTACATGTTTGGGCCATTTTGTATTCATTCAGATAGAACACTAGAGTCAGATAGGAAGTGTAGTGGTAGGAGGAGCGGGGTTGAAGGGCTCCAAGTTCAAGATTTAAACTAGGATCAACCGAAGCACAACTGTATCTCACTTAACGTTTCCTGTTCAATGACCACTACACCAGCGAGCAGGGAAAATATTTTATTTCATACAACACTTAAAGAGTCACAAAACCTCGTACAACTCTTTTTCCATGTATACAACACATTGGTCTCCAATCTCTATTAATAACCCGAACCATTTAGTTTTTATTTTCATTAAGAAAATGGGTAATTTTTTTAGGTAGTTTTGCACTAAAACAAATCGAAGGGGGTGTTGGTGGGAAACTTTACCATTTAATGGCGATTTGCAGTGATATTAATCGTGCAGCCATATAACATAGGAGCAAGTCCTTCAAAAGTATAATGGTCATTATGATTTACTGTATAAAGATAAACGCAAAGTGGTTGCAGGGCACCCAGTAAAATTTTGGAGAGGTCCCCAAGAATGAGTAGAATCACCTCTGCTTAACCTGTCAGGATCTGCCAAGCATCTTCTTTGTCACCAGGGGTCAGATCACTGACAGTTCTTCCCTCAGTTTTGGTTTTACCTTGTTTTCAGTTATCTCTCTTATTTTGTTTTGCCCCCTCCAGCCACATGGCTCAGGTCATGTGACTGACGGTGGCCATTTTTGTTTTGTTTTGTATGTTTTTGCACGTTCTAGTTTTGTTCCTCCGTTTCCCGCTCTTCTCATTTTCTAGTTCGAGTTAGTTCCCCTGTAGTTTCCCTCGTTATGTTTGATTGGTTTCCCTTTATAAGCTTCCCTCAGTTTTCTTTTGGTTGCGGTTCATTACTCCTTACCGGTGCGTTGCGCTTGTTTGTCTTTGGCTCGTGTGCTGTAATTTTGTATTCCTGTTTAGCCTAGTTTTCAGTTTGTATATTATTCGTTATTAGCCCCCCGTGGGTTTTGCTTTATTTGTCCCACCTTCCCTGGGCTTGATATTTGTTTATTAAATTAATTATTATTTAAAGACTCTGCGCCTGACATTAACACGCTGACCCGTTTCTAATTTTTACAAGAATAAAAATGTTACAAGTGTATATTCTTTTCTAGTAGGGACTAGTTGCAATAATTGAAGATATGTTCTCTATATTGTTTGAATTTGAGATAAGTCATATATGTTAATATGTTATGGAGTAAATGTATATTTTTGATTGCTTTTAAAATGGGAATACCCTAACAAAGGTTAAGTTTTTATGAACAACTAACTGCTGAGATGACTGAGAGCTATTTAAATCACTTATTCACTCTCTATTCAGAGGAGCTAAATTTTCTCTGAACACATCTGAAATGAATTACATCTAAAGTCAGGATCATCGCAATACAGTGCCTTTTTCACATTAGGAATCTAAAAACCAATGTACCCTGTTCCATTTTGGGAATATTATCAGTAAACATCTTTAACAGTGGTCTAACCTTTCCTGTAGACTTGACCCCTTTAAAGATACAGAAATAAACAATTATCCAGGCCAGGACCAGCAGGCCAAAAAGTTCCCAGCGAATCCCTCCAGCATCCTCAATCCCGCTCGTCATTTCAAGCATCTTACGACTGAAAACACATAAAAACAATAGACTCTCAGAAAGAAAATCTGTTGGGGTTAAGCGCATCTACACAACCATTCTCACACACAGCACTCACTCAAGTAGCCCCACTCCATACAAAACCTACTCAAAGAATTGTTGACTGCTTGACTGATAGTATGCACCACTGCCAGAAAATCCAGTAGAACAGTTAGGTTTTGTGTTCCATGTGTTGTTGCAGGATTGCCATGGCAGTGAGGAACTGAAGGAATGGAGCAGGTAGTATAAAGCCCAGCTCATGAGCACGTTGTAGTAGGTGGAAAGCACATACGAGATCACTACCGTAGCAAGCCCCACACCTGAAGACACACAAATGAAGAGTAAGACATTGACTCATGTTGACAATTCCAGCCACTTGTCCATGACTCAGCACCTAGGGCTCTTGAGAGGCTTGGAAATATTTCAACGTTTTAATGAGTGGGTAAAGTCAATGTCCTAATTTCAAGTTATGCTTTATAAAAAAAAACCTAACTTTACTCTCTTTCATTTGATCTAAGCTTTTCTCTGCACTGCTGAAGTTCAGTGTCCTTGAAACCAGTTGACACTTACTTTCAACATTCTTTTAGAAGTTTCTGAACAAGCATGTACTCGTAATATCATAATGTTTTAGTTAACTATTAAATCATTTACAAAAGAACATATAAAGTAAATATCAAAGACTGGAATTGTTATGAAACAGATCAAGGGATAAGTTTTCAAATACAACAGGAACAAAACAACACTGCTCCGGTTTCTCATGACTCTTGTTTTTATTTCTTAGGGGGTATTGATGGTGGCTAACCGAAGCAGCAGGGGTTCGAACGGATCTGCGAGATTTGTATCAAAGGTTATTTTTTATGGAGGATTATGTGCAGGAGAGCTTGTGCTAAAGCCTAGTTATCAAAACGATTTTAGGCATATAATGCTAACACATACAATTAATTTGTAACTTATTTCCACCTCAAAATGGTTGTAAATTAGTTGTTATTTTTTAGTTAACAGGTACTGTTTAAAATCAAAATGTTCTGAAAATGTTTATAGAGGAGTCTTTATAGAAGTTAAAGGGAAGCCCAACCCCCAAAATGTTAATTTATTCAATAATTTTGTAAGGCTCAGATACTCCTCTGAACACTAATTTTTATGAGTAATTTCATGAAAAATGTTTTAAAACACCACCAAATGTCCCCTTCTGCCATCGGGGTTACAGTAGATACAAATTTATTACCCCTATCGGAAAGCTCACAATAGTGAACATTTATGTATCCCAGAACTGAACATGAACTTTAGTGAGCACACGCTTTCCAATGACGATAATGTGGATTTAAGTCTTAAGCCATGTCCACACACACCCAGTTATTTTGTTAAAACCAAGTTTTTCTTACTCAGTTTACAGAAAAATTTAGGATGGAACTTAAATGCCGAAAAGAGTGACCCAGTCAAGCAGATGGCATCAGGCTCCTCAACCCTGAAGTTATACCGACCAAGCAGAAAGCTTCTCCTTGTTCTGAGCTTCTCTTCAATGGCTGGGAAAAACAGCTCACACAAAGATAAGAACTAGGTCTTTTATAATAAAACATCTCTCAAAACCTCCTTATTTACCTGAGGCTCAATTGGTTCTAGTTCAAAACTGTACCAGATGAGCATGTCAGCAGCATTAACTAGCATATTGTTGCAGGTTGGCTCTTCTGAATGTGTCGTTACTATTTTTCTTTTGAGGTGGAGCATCCCTTTAAATGTTATACATTAAAATTTTAGATGTGGGCTGCCTCTTAGTTTTTAAGTCCTGTTTAAATGGCTGTTTCAAGGCCACCTCATCTTCACATTGAAGATACTTTTGGTGTTTAGGCGTTTAAAAAAAAACTAAATGATGTTTTGCCATCCAGAATGATACTTAGATTTTAATTTCATTTTCAGACTGTACAGTGTTTAATGTTACAAAAGTAATAAATAATTTATCAGCGATAACCGCCTCTTATTTGAAATGTACATAACTGTAGCTGAAAAGGAAGGCCTATATGCTGTGGCTATAGTGTAGTGTGTTTTAATCTTGGTCTTTATGGTCTTCTTGAAAAAAGGTCGGGAACAACTGATATAAAGGAAATCATTCTCTGGAATCCTCATGTAGTTCCATTGGTTCTGCTTCCAAGTAACAGCCTTTTTTTTTTTTACACATTTTAACCATCATGTAATCACAGCAGCCTGGAGAAAAAATCCATAAAAACAATAAACTGATGAACTACTTACAGTTTGTATCTATAACGAATCATCCTAGGTGCCTTGAAGCCAAAAATAGATCCTGCCACCAAAAATCTAACCATAAAAAAGTCAGGCGATCATTAGGGCTGAAATCTCAGATTATGTACCGGCCAAACCATAACTTTCTGAAGGTCAAGCATGGAGTATAGTCATCTGATTCTATCCGACCTAGTTAAGACCTTGTAAGACCAAAGCAGCATTGTAGACAAAGCCAGAACAAAGCAAAGATCACTGGTTTTGTCTTAGCTATGTTTTGATGCCAGCTTCAAATCCTTGGATTAGTTATCATCACTCCCTTGGTATTGTGTGTCCTTTCCCACCGTCTAAAAGGAATGTTCATTAGTTGTTTCAACCCTGAAGAGCCAAAAGCTCTGAAAACAGGAACATTGTTATTGGCACATCGTGCTGCCCTCGAAGGTCAAACACATTACCCCCACAGCAACTTTGCCTGATAAATTT
Organism: Danionella dracula; assembly: GCA_900490495.1. Lineage (NCBI taxonomy): Eukaryota > Metazoa > Chordata > Actinopteri > Cypriniformes > Danionidae > Danionella > Danionella dracula. The sequence goes on from UELW01000389.1 coordinate 269,606, forward strand.
AAGCCTTAATAAGTCCACTGCTTTAGTAATATTTTTACCAAAGGCATTTCGGGATTCCTGAATGCTTCACTAAAAACTACAGCAAGCCTATGCTGATCCAACTGGTTGAGATTATGTACATTTTGTGAAAAAGTTGCCAATGCATTTCTAATAGAGGACACACTGACTTTCAACCTAAAACAATTAACAATTACACATTAAAAAGGGCATAAAACTAAATGAACATATTTACTGAAATAAACTAAAGCCTACACTATAAAAAAAGCAAAGAATGTTAAAATAACTGACATATTCTACATAAAAACAATCAAAACAAATTTATTTAAAAATCTGTGTTACTTTATCAAGAACACAAAATATTTGTTCCCTTCGGTGTCTCTTCACCTGGCAGCCATGGTGTCCTCGCTGCGATCACATGATCCCTTTTGACCAGTTTTGGATTCTATTAAACATGTTAGTGTTGTATACCTAAACATAAAGCATGCACGCATCCTTCATTTCAGACAATTCCATGCCTATATTCTCTAAATGAAGTCCAAGGAAAACCTCAATACTCACATTTGCTGGCGGATGGGAAGAAATATCACAAAAAGTTGAGATTAGAGTACATTTCAGTCAAGAGAATATACAGAAATAACTACCTGCTCCAGTCCCTCTGCTAGCAAGGTGCCGTAATCGGCTGAAATGTGCGCTATATCAAAGGACGGACCCATAAGATTTGACCGGGTAGACTATCTCTGTCTTAGAGGAGAGAAGTCTTAAGTTAGCAGGTGAAAGAATGGCACTAATAAAGGAAACACAGAAACCCAAAAAATGAATGGCGATGCCTGACCTCATATGTGTTGAAATTTTGATCCCGCACCAAATCCAGTTTATTTCTCTTCAAGCCATTATTTCAAACTGTGTTTAATTGTTATTAAACTGTAATTAACAACTTCAAGATTTGAATCAATACATTTGTACATATTTCAACTAAAATTGCTATTTTGACTTAGGGATTTTCTGCTTGTGCTTTGCACCTTGAGATTAAAACATGAGGTTTAAATGTGAGAGTTCACATCAGTGCGAAAAACAGCTAAGGTCATTAAAAAACACTTAAAATGTCTCTGTCCTTTTTTGGGGGCCTAAAGCAATGACATCTTTTGTTGTCTGGAGATGCTGAAATTGTAGAAAAACTTGGCAACACTTGGTGATATGATAAAAACTTTTATCCTAGCTTTCCACACAAAAAAAAAAAAAACACATGTTCTGCATCTGTCATGGTCCCACATCTAAACACTTCCTGTTGACATATTACATGTACTTGACTGGAAAACAATTAAAAGCCGAGTTTTGTGAGGATGCTACCACCTCTTGCTCTTGAATGGTTAGCTTGTTAACCATTGCATCAAACCCGAACCTAAGGATGCACCAATCCGATATTAGTCCAATCCAAGCATTCATTCATTCATTCATCTTCATGTCGGCTTTTTTCCCTTTCGGGGTCTCTACAGCGGAATGAACTGCCAACTTTCTGGCATATGTTTTACGCAGCGGATGCCCTTCCAGCCGCAACCCATCGCTGGGAAACATTCACACACACTCATTACACTATGGGCAATCGTTCTTATTCACCCGGAGAAAACCCACGCGATCACGAGGAGAACATGTAAACTCCACACAGAAATGCCACCTGCCCCAGCCGAGTCTAGAACCAGTGACCTTTTTGCTGTGAGACGACCGTGCTACCCACTGCGCCACCGTGACGCTCCAATCCAAGCATTCATATCCCAAATAGAACGCGTTTCTGAATAAAACTTTCTAATGCGCTGTAATGATGTACCCAAGAGTGTCTTTGTTGTTCCTTAAGCGCCCAAGTCAAGTGGCAACCTCCTTTTTTGCCTCCAAATTTATATTAAACATCATAAACTGACTGCACTAGAATTATTTGACTCATGCTAAGGCTGGGATCGGACGTGAGCAAATTTCCATTGACATCCATGTTAAAACTGTCCAACTTTACATGCATTTAATTCTTTTGCCAAAAAGGTTTTTTATTTATAAGGCGTTTTTATTAATTTTTATTTATATTTTATTCATTTATTCAAAATGTTTTTATTAGTTTTGACCAGCATGACTGTGAGGGGGAATTTTTGAATAAAAAAAATAGTTTAAATTGTTGAGACATTAAGACATTTTAAGACCATTAGGAATCCAATTTAAGACCTCTACAGGGCAAAATTAGAGAATGGTTCAAACCCTTCAAAGTACTTTAAGATTACTCACTTTATGAATGGAACAGCAATGCTTATACACGCAACGCTTCCGGTTTAATCAGTTTTTTTTTTAAAAACTAGTACTACCGCATTGCTAACACATTTCTGTGATAGCTTTACAATCCCAAAGAGAAGCCAGTAACAGACTGGTTGCTGCATGTTGGTCTCATTTGCAGTCTAAATGCACACTTGAAAAATAATTAAAAAAATGACCTATAAACAGCAAATGTAGGACTTTTTAAAGAAACCCTGGTAAGAGCCTTTTTGCCTATTTTAGACTTTCTGATAGCTAATAAACTGCCAGGAACGCTAATCACCCCAGCGGCGAGCCTTGTTTGCTCCATACAGAAACCAATGAGGAGATCCACAGCTTGTACAGTCGATGGTCTAAGAATGTCGAGAAGACACTTTTACCATTTAATTGTGCCTCAGGTTTCAATCTCAAAAAACACAAGCAGAAAATACCCAAGTGTAGCAGTTTTAATCTTTTTCCACTAAAGTTCCAAAATTCTTGTATTTTAACCTTTTTTATCAACATATCTGCAATTACATTGTGTCAAAATCCAATGTGAAATATTTGCCCGCTTTGACTCATTTTGTTGTACCTGATTTTGCAGCGAGAGCAATTCTTTGAATGCAAACCGCGTTTCATTTGAATTGCATTGGAATATTGGAGAATTATTCTACGCGAGAAGAGGGAACCAATAAAACACAAGAGGTCAGCCATCACCAAAACATTTGAAATTAGGTGGCACAGACTTTTTCAGGAAAAATACAACATAAAAATACAAAAAGATTGGCATGCTTAAACTCCCATATCAAAGCAGAAAAAAAATGCAAGAACTAAAAAAAAAACAGTCCAGCAAAGTTATAACAAAGGAAGTGCAAAGAATTGGAAAAAAATGAAAGAATCGCTCTCCATTTAAAGTTGTTGTTATCGTCAAAATGCATAAATGTTAATGTAACTTATTTGAATAGGGACAAACTCTTCGCTATATTTATTTCTTCACTAGATGACGCAGATCAGGTGTTAAAGCTAGGAAATCATGTGATACACCAAAGTGACCAAGCAAAAGAACATTCTAAAGAAATTTTGGTTTGGAAAAACAACATTCTTGTAAAAGGTTTGCTGGACTGTGCTTGCTGTGCTGAACTGAACACATGGTACACTGGGTAACTGGGGCTCAAGGATCACTCACCTTTTAATAGCGGACATATTTTAGCCAGAGCGTGCACCGGCCCCAGGCGAGTGAACTGGCCTACAGTGAACTCCATAAACAGCAGCGGGATGCCACAGAGAAACAACATGATGGTGTACGGGATCAAGAATGCACCTGCAGTTAGCCAAAAACAGTTTGAAAGTGAGAGTTGGTCAGATATGGAGTGACCCATACCCAGAATGTGTGCTCTGCATGTAACCCGTCCCACTGTACACACACACACAGCAGTGAACAAACACACCGTGAGCACTCACCCGGAGCAGTGGGAGCCATGGCTGCGGGGCCCAGGGAGCAGTGGGAGCCATGGCTGCGGGGCCCGGGGAGCAGTCGGGGAACCGGTGCTCACTCGAGGGCTCCACAGCTGTGGTTGTTGAAGATGGAGAGCAAGTGTTTCATCACTCACTCCACCTTCAACTCGGTGGATCTGGGGATCGAACCAGCGACCTTCTGATCACAAGCCGATCCCCTTATCCACCAGACCACAACTGCCCCACGATCAAACTAAGTTCAACGCGCTAAATTCATTTGTTATTATCATATCCTGTTTTCCTTCATAAAATTGATAAGAACAAAGTGATACGTTCTGATCTTTCTCGGAGGTTCAACAAGTTCTTGGAACTCTGATAAGTGCAAAAATTCTTTGAAAACAGGAATTCATTTCTGGACAAAATTATTTACTTCAATCCTCTTTACTGACAAATATTTTCTTGCTAACATAAATGAGAACATTTCCACTCTAACACAAAACAAGCTGCGATGAAAAAGACAAACATATCAATACAAACATCAAGCAAAGAGAGGAAAGATTATCTCACGTGACCTTTGAGACTCTTCACCTATAAACATCTACCCTGAATATCGCTGGGGACATCTTGCACTCTTGAATTATATGGCGTCTACTCTTTATCTAAGGATGTTCCCTAACCTTGTTTGTTAATAGTGGAAACAACAACTTTGAGAAATGTATGGCTATCAAGTATTTTTTTTCATTATAAATTATATTCAGATGTAATAATTTTTAGCATGAATTTGGTAAAAGAAAAAAAAGAAAAAATTTTCGCCATGCAGTCCAGCAAAGAAATTGTCTGGCTAGAAATTATTAATGAAATCTAAACCTATTAAAAAAAAATTGGAGTGAAAACAAAAGCCGTAGATTTTGTAAAACAGCATCCTATTGGGTATTACATTATTGTATTACATTTTAATGGCCCTGTGTTTATTGTAATGGACGAAAAATCATTTATAAACTTTTTTAATCAATTTAAAGGCTGCCTTACTTTACTTTTAGATGTTTGGCTCGCGGTTTGAGAGCTGTTTTAGAAGGATTGTTTTAATCTTTGCACATACTGTATGTTCAATTATTCTTTTATTTTAGGTTGCTTTATTGTTTGTGGTGCAGAAACATCTTAAAATAACTGGAATTTAATAGTCTGGAAAATAATTGAAGGTTTATAAAATTATGGTACTTTACTTTTTTCTTAAGTTGGAAATGTTATTCAGCTCTGAACAACTGTGAAAAGCATCAAACATATTAGCATTTAAATAAATAAATGCAATCACTTTGTCCAATTAAAAAGGCTTTGGGGATGTAGAACATTTCCTATTTTACAGCTTTGTTTTAGTAGTTTATCTGAGTTGTATTGTCTTGTCGGGATCATAAGAATTGTTAAATGTGCATCGCAATAGTTTTGCCTTCTTTTTCTATTTGCAAGGGAAACAGTTCCAAACTTTTTCTTCAGTTGATTCCATGTGCCTTTAGGATGGATATCTGTAATGTGAAGCAGGGTTGCCATGTCTGCTTATTGTATCTTTTTTAAGTTGTGGGTTGAGTTTTTTGAGACTTGTTGTTTTTTTTATATCAGGTGCTTATTTGGGCTTGCTTCAATGTTAAATTAAAAACCGATGAAAATATAAGAGCACACATATCAGTGTTTTCCCCTTGAAATGAATTATTTTATGCATTACTTCTTAACTTACTGGTTAAAAAGATGTTAAACAAGTGTTCATTTTGCATTTAAAATACATAAAGAGTATTTATTGTTTCTGCTATATGTTCACAAGCTTTGGGTGTTCATAGCTTTATATACTGTTATAATTGTCAGACCATTCAGACACCATTTAATAGAATTGTGTAAGCCTAGGTTTACATGCTTTATATACTACAAGTTCTTTACATTGAGTTAAATTGAATAGTACAAATACATTTAGGGATGGAATTAAAACAAAATACGGCAAACACAGTATAACTGAGTAAGTTGTCAATTTATTGGTACAGAATTGCTTTTTTTTGTGCTTGCTTTCATAGACGTGGTTGCTTTTTTCTCTTACAGGATCTGGCAACACCGATATGTGAACGTTTAATTTATTTTTTTTTCGTAATACGTACACAGTAAAATCTACAGTGATAAATTAACACTGCTCTGAGTCTATTTGGTCCTACTCTAAATAGAGTTAAATTAACACTGCCCTCATCAATCTGAACCATAAAAAAATTAAGTTAAACTCTAAAGTGATGAATGGAATAGTTGTGATGTTTTTTTTTATAGTGAAATACAAGCGTTTATCACTACGTACAAGTTTTCAGCGAATAATCAATGGTTTAGATGATAAAACTCTGTTTAAGTGTTGTTTCACTCTATTTAGAGTGTATTTGGTCCTACTCTGGATAGAGTTAATTTTACTCTCAGGATTTTACTGCCTAGACTAGTGATGTGTCGTTCATGAACGATTCGTTCTTTTTGAACGACTCATTGATGTGACTCCGTAGGAAGGAATCGTGTCGGAGAGGGATTCGTTCAGTGGCGCATGCTCAACATTCTTCTGGTTTTCTGAGCGTAACGCGCTCATCATTAATGATGAGAGAACGAAAGGAGCGGAGGACTGGAGAAAGAAGGAATCTTTTCTGTTTCCGGCTCAAACTGCATTTGGTTAATATTAGAGAGCGTCACGTGACAGAAGAACGAAAGGAGCGGAGGACTCGGGGAAAGAACAAATCTTTTCTGTTTCCGGCTCAAACTGCATTTGGTTAATATTAGAGAGCGTCACGTGACAGAAGGCCCCGGGGCCGGACTGAACTCGTTATCATCAGAGAGAAGAAATGTGAGGAACGATGAGACTTTAACCTAAAGACAGATCAGAGCTGAGCTGAATCAGACTAAAAGACCCAGGTAGTCTCAATTAAAATATATTTTTTGTCTTCTAGCATTATAGTTTTCTCTTATTTGTAGTGTGATTCGGGTTTGTGTATATACTAAATGTGTTAGGGAAGAAACACACAACATTTTATTGTTTTTTTACTAAAATGAATGAAATGACTCGAAAAAAGATTCGTTCATTTTGCTGAACGTGACTCAAAGATCCGAGTCGGTGAAATGATCCGAACTTCCCATCACTAGTGTACACATGTAAAACCGGTATTTTGGGAAAATGTCAAGATTTTGGTCACGTGACAAAAAAAAAAGACTTTCAAGCCATTCAACGGCTCCTCAAACTGACTTCCGAAAACGTTCTCCACATCCGTCCGCTTATATACTCGCCACTTATGAAAGATTAGATAAAAGTGGTCACAAAAACGAACGCCTGAGGGTCGCAGGAGCGTGTCTCGTAACTCACCTCCGCCGCTCCGGTAGCACAGGTACGGGAAGCGCCAAACGTTTCCCAAACCGACCGCATAGCCGACGGTGGCGAGCACGAACTCCAGACGCCGACCCCACGTCTCCCTCGACTCCGCGGGCTGCTGCTCGCCCTTCGCCAGCCTCTTGTCTTCAGCATTGCTCGGTGTGTTCTTGGAGAACTCCGCCAGCTCGTTCCCCTCACCAACCGACACCAAGCCCCGTTTCCCGGGTGTGCTAACGGTCTTATTTTCAGATCCCTGCCCCATCATTACAGACGGCAAGCACGCGGTGTCTTATACAATATTATAACGGTAAATGTACTATCGATTTGATAGAATTCCGTCAGCTAATGAGGAAGAGTCCAGTAGATATTATTAAAACGAATTAGACCGACTCTAGTAATTTACCGGTTACCAAATGACACCGCTCAGCACCAGGGCAGCCTACATAACATTTCCACGCTGGACAGATACGGAGCTTTATTGTACTGAGTCACAAATACATAATAGCTACAAGAAATTGGCCGCTTATATATTCAAGTTACACAATTTTTAAGACCAGCCCCCAAGTTACAGTTTCTACGTTACATAGCTGCCACGGTCGACTCCGCCCGCCGAGTGACGTCACAGGAAATGATAAAAGCGCGCCTGGCTTTGTAGTTTCAAAAAAAAAAAAAAAAAAGCTTTGTAGTTTCTAGGAGTTGGAGGTTTACGTTACCAATACATTAGAACATAAAGTTGATATTTCTCTCTTTAAAGTATTTTTTTATTCAGATAGTTTACATTTGGGGTAAAATGAGAAACATGTTATACATTTATTCATCTTGTTGGGAAAGTACCACATACACAAAAAGAAGTGGTCCCAAAGTAAACCTAGTCTTAAACATTTCATCAAATATATATATATATATAAAGCTCCTGAATCAAACTCAGATTAAGAAAGACCTGCACAGCATTAAAATGGTTACATTTCATTTTAATTCATTTTCATTTTCATTTCATTTTATATACTAATACAATATTGCCTTTTTAATTCAGTATCACGGTAACTTTGTTAGAACTGTCCGACAAATGATTATGTAGTTTAGATGTATTTTATACTGATTTACATTATTTTCTTGTTCTTGTATGTGATTGTGGGTATTTTGGCGACTCTGGCCAGTTGTATGTAAAGAGTATTTTTATGTTGTTGAGTCCATAAAGTACACAAAAAAAATCGCTTTGCAGTTTCTCATGTGCGAATTTTAGTTCAGCAAGATGAGGGTCAACGTACTCATGAACACGTGCAAGTCGTACAAATGTAATAAACCAAATCTCTATATCATAATAATATCTTAAGTGTTATTAATGTTAAGGATAGTAGAGGTCACTAAACTTTATTTGACTTGAATAAAGGGACTCCCAGTTCGAGAAGGTTGACATGAGACCGCCGTGACACGAATCTATTATTCAGACAGCTGAGGGTTTTTGTTTACAAGGGCAGCACTTGCTTGTTGTGGGCTACTCTTGCAGCAAGTGCAGCTTCATCATGAGTTTGCAGAATTCAAGAGAGACGAAGGCGGGATTCTCGGTTCCTGTACTTGCATCAACTTTGTTATTGTTGTTTTGAATCTAATGATGTTGATTTATTTTGTTTTGTTTGTCTGTTTGATTGTTTGTTTGTCGTTCATGAACAACTGTTTAATCATGTTTAGAGTTAACTGTTACCAATATCTGTGCAATAAACATAAAAATAAACAGATGCGTGGAATAAACCGCACATTAAACAATATTCCACTGAAATCAAATTCAATGCAATTCTGAAAGGCAACTTAACAATTTAACAAACTCATACATAAATTCTATAATGTTATGGCTGGGTACACCTTGAAAATGTGAAATATTTTGGTCTCTCAATTCAGAGTATGTAAATAAAACTATAAAAATGTTGATTGATGAACTTAGAGAGAGTTTTGACCTTCATGAACACTCTGAAAGAGTGCATTATTTTTACATTCGCTTGTTTAAGATATATTAAGTTTTAAAACTTCAGCCAATCAGACATCTTCCCTACGCTCCCTCTGACCCTCTGTTATCTTTGTTAGACACCTAAGGGTGATGTCACGGACGACACTACGTCCACGTTAAATACAGTCAGTGGTTAAAGCTGGTCAGTGATGATTTGAGCTAGTCAGACAGCTCATTCCAGCTTGATCAGGTTAAACCAGTCACAATGCTTCAAACAGCGCTGGTTTTGCTGGATTTTACTCTAGGGTTTGTTAGCATGTAAAAAGAAAAATTGAGATGTAAGAAACAGGTACGTTAGATCCGGCAGCATGTAATCATGGCAAATAAGCGTTTGATTTTTTTTAAACAAAGATAAAGTTTGATGAGAACCCCTTTTCCATCAAACTTCATTCTAACGATCCTATTATTTTACTATCGATCAGATATAAAAAAAAAAGACAATAAAACAGACCCGAGACAAAAAAGCATTAAAATCCATAAAAAAACTGAAGTTTAAAGCGCAGTGCTGTTTGGACAGCAATGATCAGTCAGTAAATGCATATTTAAATTGATTAATATTTTAGTCTGGATTTAAACGTGACAAATGTTTTATCCCCTCTAAACTGTTCTGAAAGCTGTCACAAGTTTCAGCAGCGGGCAGCATGGTAACTGAAAGCAGACTGGCAGACTATATATTGAAACTTTAATGCATGCTTAAGAGACATCAAGATTGGATCGCTGTAACTCTATGTACAGTATTCAGGGTTTCTCAAGGCATCTCACAGTACTACAGTTAGTTCAGAATGATGCTGCCTGAATTATATAGAGAGAAACAAAAACGTGAACAGATTACACTCGTCTCCACCTCTCCACTGACTGCCTGTTAAATACAGAGTTGAGATTAAGAAGATTAATTGTTTTTAAATCTCTCCAGAAACAAGCCCCACAGTTTTAGAGTTTATTGCATCCATATCTCAGTCCAGGGCACTTAATTGAAGTTCTAGTTCATAACTTTGGAACAGCATATTCACTTAAGTTAAATTTTAAAATCTGTTACATTTTTACAACAGTTTTAAAAACATTTTTTCCCCTCTGGCTTGTAATATCCCTTGATCTCAGTAGCTTTTTTTAGCCTCTTAAACATCGGATTTTATTCTATTTTAAATATAGAATTCGGTTTCCCCCACAGGTCCAGACATGCACTACAGGGGAATTGGGTAAGCTTCATTCTGCTGTGGTGAGCCCAGAAAAGGGGACCAAGCCAAAAAGAAAATGGATGTTTTTTAATTGTTATGTTTTCTGAATTCTATGACATTGTGTTTCCCATTTTCTCATTATAGTGAAAGTGCAACTGTTTTTCCCCAAATCAACAGCTTCACTTTTGTTTTGATTTTTTCACCATTCATTCAAGCAAGTACTTTCAGAATGTCAATAGCAAGTGAAGCTAATAATGGAAAAAATAACACAATAACAGAAAAAATACTATCTCTCACAGGTGCTAGAGCATGAGACTTTGAGAATCAAAAGTCTCGCTGTTATCCTTTTGCTAGTGAAGATATTTTGGAAATCCAACAGCATCCCAATTCACTTTCTCACCGAGAGATGTACATGTGCTAAAGTGAGTCTTTGTTTGTGTTTGAGAGTTATGTGTGGAATTCAGAATTTATCACACACTCTCTACAAACTGGCATGCAACAAACCAGTGCACGCATTTGTACCTTATTTCTGTGTGTGACTAAGTGTTAGGTGCGTCCCACAAGGAATCAGAGATAGACTCAATTGCAAGAGTAAGCCTTTTAATGGAGCACAAAATGTCAAAATAATCCACAGGCGGATAGGCCAGAACACAGTCACAAAACTAATAAAAAGGCACAAAAATAATCCACAGGCAAGGAACCAGTAAAGAAACTAAATTCAAATCGGAATCAGGTCTGGACAATCTTGAAAACAAGGTGCAATCCCGAGTGGTTCCTCTGAATCCGTCACCACAAGGCACCAGGGCTAGGAACCTGAAGACCAGAGCAGAACTAGGCTGGAGAAGCACAGGCACGTTCGGGGTAACTGGAACAGGGAATAACTGAAGCATCCAGGAAGAGATAAATCAACAGACTCACAAGGAAGGAAAGGAAACAGGGGTTTAAATAAGGGGACTAGTTAACAGCAACAGGCTGCAGCTGTGCAAAACGAGGAACCGCGAGGGAGAGAGAAGACCGGGCCTAACACTAAGACTTGAGATTAATGACTCCGCGAGTGTGTCAGGGACGAGGCCTGACAATGATATACAGACAAACTAGTGGCAGTGATATACTGAACTAAAGCATGCTTACCCAAACGATTACAAATATTTATGTTAAATCATGAAATTGTGCTCACCAGGAGCTGCCAAAATATGAAAATGAACTGTAACACAAATTATTTTCAAGTTCCGCTGTCTGACAGACTGTCTGTTTGATCATGCTGAAAATATAAAAAAAAACTTTATGTATTGCATCTTCTCAATAGCTCATAGATTTTCTTTCTGGTTAAGGTCAGGTGAGTCTGCTAGCCAATTAAGAACAGGGATACCATGGTAAACCCATAACTGATGGCTTCGATATTGTGTGCAGGTACCAAGTCCTGTTGAAAAATGAAACCTGCATCTCCAAAAGGCTGGTCAGCAGCAGGAAGAAGTGCTCTAAAACCTCCTGGCAGACACTTGTGTTGACCAGTGGACCAACACCAGCAGATGACATAGCGTCCAAAATCATCAGTGACTGTGGAAACTTGATTAAGGACCTCAAAATATGTGGATTGCATGTTCTAAAACATACAGCAAACTAAATACAATTACAACTACAACAAATGCAAAATGTACTTTCATTTCTTTGGAGCACTCAGCAGCAGTCCAGTCCTTTTTGTTTTTAGCCCATGAAAGACGCCGTTGTGTTTGGTGCTGGAGTCACATGGAAAGAAACCATGTTTTCCATACGTCTGTGCACGATGGCTCTTGAAACACTGACTCCAGCTACAGTCCACTCTTTGTGAATCTCCCTCACATTTTGCAATGTTTTTTTTTCTCCTACAAGGTGTGATTATCCCAATGACTGTAAAAAAGTGTGAACCAAACATGGATAAAACTTTGTGCACTGTATAGATATATCAGAGATGATCAAGCCCATTATTTTACACATATAAACATTTACTACCTCTCTCATTCTCTCATACATTAGGGGGCGAGTAAAAAAAATCATAATGCAACCTCATGCGGTGATCACGGCGCAGGAGGAATCAAGCAGCAGGTCGCATGAGACAAACCCGAGATATCCCTAATGCTTGTACAATTTTTGTACAATACATTTTTCTTCCCTTTGTCCATCTGTTAATATGCTTAGACACGGAGCTTGAGGAACAGCCAGCTTCATTTGCAATGACCTTTTCCCTCCTTGTGGAAGATGCCAATCGCTGTCTTTTGGGCAAAGAAATTCAATTATAATTAAACTTCAATTATATCAGTTTGTGTGTAATCAATTAGGATAATACACAAATGCCACTTTTACAAAGGAAATACCAAAATACATCAAAGTTTTCATAATATTATAACAGTATGAAAAGCACCTATTTTATTATTTTTATGATGTCGCTTAATTAAGAAAGTTCTAGAAAAAGATAGGTCAAGCTTATTGTCGAAGGTTGCACTGCAATTTGTGAGTTTTGCTGTTGTGTATTGACATCAAAAGACTCTTTATTACAACCCCAGATTACAATTTGTAAAGATGATATAAAGATATGATTTGAAGTATTTCACTCTAGTATATGTACACATTCCACACAATACACCACAAAGAGCATTAAGGGCATTTCTTTTTGGTTATTAAATTTCAGGTATTGTGAGTTCTAAAAGTAAATATGTCACAGAACTGAACATTTATCTAGGTGACAAACAATCAGTATGTCGGTTCTTTTGTCCTGCATTTTAAGTGGAGAGGGGAAAGTCTATATTCTTTCCTCTTAAGTGCCAGAGGCCATAGAAAGCTTCCTTTGACCTGTCCAATTCTTTTATGGACAATCTATGAAAAATGCACATGAAAATTTCAGCGAACTCATGCTGACTTGAACACCGCTTCAAGGCAAGCAACGACCAACCAGACTAGCCTCATTAGCTTTCAAATAGCTTGGGTTTAGTTTTTACATTTAGTAAAATACACTGGGAGGGCTTGTTCACATGCAACATTAAACACGTGGGAAAGGTTGCTCTGAGACCTGGTTTATGAAAGCAGTACAAGCTGCAGCACAGAGGCATCTTTCTCCTAATTATCAATTATTTCTGATGACTTGAGAAAACAAGTTTAACTTCAGCTTTCTTCTGGTTTATCACATGAGGGCCCTCTGCTGACCAACTTGCATATTCTTGGCTACATGGAGAAGTTGGTGGAGCAGAGCCATGTTGTTCTTCTACACAAAGGCAGCTGTAGAACCCTGTTGCACCAGATCTGTTCTGCAGGGCTAAACCAGTTCTTCCTGATTCTAACAGAGAGAATGGCAATTTTATACGACCCAAGGGCTAGCTATTCACCCAATTTGCTAGCTTTTAAGTGAACTCACACATTTTAAATAGATTTTTATCTGAACTAATATAAACAATGTATTATAACATTGTTAAATGTGAACTGATAATAATGTGGATATGAAACTTGGAAATGTCAGTTTACTTGTAGCGATGGCCACATTTATTTCTTTTCATGTGAATCTGAATTTAAAGCAAGATCAACATACCAGATAAAAAAATTAACTATTAATACAAATGTTTTGAGTAAATGCAGGCTAGCTGCATCCTGAAATAGATTGGTATTGGTAAAAAAAAAACCCATATAGACACGCGCGCGCACGCACGTACGCACACACATGCTAAAGTTCTTAGCTAAAATTCATGTTGACTTTAATTTGATCCCCTTTGGGGATTTTTTGTTGTTTGCTTGCAACCAGATAACGTTTTTAGACTTTTCCCGTTTGGTAACGTTAGGAGAACGTTTTGGGAACCAGAAAACTTTTATTTTAGTAAAAACAACTTTCCTAGAAAACCAAAGGCTAAACATAAAAAAGAACGTTCTAAGAACCAAACACTAAATTTAGGGGATTGTTCAAAGACCCATAAATTGTTTGTAGGGTTAATAAAGAAGAGTCAGCAAAGACAGTATTTTGATTTTTCTTAAAAAAACTAAAAATTACTACAGAATATAAGCGGGTGCAGGTATGTGTTTCCTTTTTTAGTCACTTACATTTAGTATAGGTTGGAATATCTGTAGAAAGGGTTTTTTTTTTTTTTTTTTTTTTTTTTATGTGAACATTTGTCCAAAATACATCCCGGATGGTGGCGGTAATGCACCAAAAGAAAGGATGCCAACTGCCAATAAAACACCAAAGAAGAAGAAGAAGTCAGCAAAGACAAAAACGCTACGTTATTTATCCACTAGATGTCGCTGTTGTATACTTCACCGCTGGTCGCACGCTCGGGGCCTCGCTCCTGTTTCAGGTGAAGCTGTTTGATCCTTTCCGGTCTCCGTACATTTCTGTGTCATGACGTCATCTGGTCGGACGACAGAGGGAGCGAGCGAGCGACCCGACGAAAGTGAATAAATAAAACCCCTCTGTTTCCCTTTACGGTTTTTTTCTTGAATCTTTTACTCTTATATGGCGAATCTCTGACGAGCCGCGTAGTCTCAGACGTTTCTGGAGAAGCATGTGAGCTTGAACAAACGTAATTAAGTCACAACCGGGAAGACATGGACGAGCGAGAAGGTAAGTCACGGGTTTTGACAAAAACAATTCGTTTTCAGATCCAAAATGTTGTCTGGAACTCTTTTATAAATCACAATCTTCTTTTGGATTGTTTTTGAGCCATCACAACGCGGACCTTTATTGCTTCTTTTCCGCGAGGTGTTTGTAGACTTACAGCAGTATGTTGTCCAATGTATGTAAATGTATATCGCAGATATTAAAGTTGTTGTTTAAGAATGGAACTGATTCAATAGCTTAAGTGAAATCTGCCACTATATTGTACACATACAATACAAGCATACTGCAACTTGCTCGTCACAGACGGTGCATTTTAGTAGTTTTTCAGGTGTCAAATGGCAACAAAAATACTTATTTAGCTGTTTGGGGGTTTGCAATGAGAAATGAAAATACCATAAACCTCATCTACCATTGTCTGTTGTCTTGGGTGAAGAGATTTCCATTCAAGTAAACAATTGCAGAATGAAGCGTGAGTTCTGACTGTTCCTGTGATGTGTTTGATTGACAGATGAGACGGAGCGCGCGTGCACGAGCTGTGGAGGGAGGATCCAGGACACTTTTCATGTGAAGGTTCTTCAAGATGCTTGGCACAACTCCTGCTTTCAGTGGGTCTTAACTTGAGTTCTCTTTAAACTGATCCAGACTGGCTAGGATTTTTGGCAAATAAAGGGCTTTCATTGCTTTTCTTGGATTCGTTCATGACTTTTAAATCCTCGTCATGTTGAAAAAAGGATTAAAACATGTCCATAGTCGGCTTCTCGTTCAGGCTTAGCAGTTTTAAGAGGGATTTTGCAGCTGGATGTGCATCTAAGCGCCAGCTTTGCCACGCTATAGGCTCTTATTATTTCAAGTTATATTAAATGTGTTTTATACTACGTAAGGTTAGGTTAGCCAGCAGGTGAAAAAAAAATTGGAATATTTTACATACAGGTTTTTTTTATGTTGTGGTGTTGCCTCTACTACATTCTGGACACAAAGTTTATTTAGTTAATTGGAACTCAGGCGGGTGAAATTCTTCATTCTTGTGCAGACCTGACTTTACTTTGTATTTAGAAAGTGGTATTCACTGCAGCTAAGAATGTTAAATGTGCAAAATCAGTGCTTGAATTTGCAGTGCTTTTAGGCTTTGTCGACACATACAAACTCTTTTTTTTTTTTTAAGAGCTTTTTTTACTCCATTAAAAAAAAAGGGTCCACTAAGGTTTCACGAATAATCGATTTACAATCTATATTGGATTTGTTAGTCAAGACAATGTTTAAAAAAGGAAAGTCGATCTCGCGTGCCATCAGTGTGTGGGGGCTTTAGTTGTAGCGTAGACTTCTTTTTTCTTATGATTTTACTTTGGTATGGCCCGGTGAGTTTCTGTTGTTCTGTGATATGCACAACATCGCTGCGTATGTGGAAAAAAACGATAAGTTCTATTCGAGAGAGGCACAGATTCTTCAGTTGTCTGGAAGTGGTTCAGGTTTATTCCTTCAGACATAAATAAAACAACTCGTCCTGTAAAATATGTTTGAAGATAGGTACGACTAATGGCAGCGCAAATAATTTCAGACCTCATCTCAATGGCAGGCGTGTGATGTTGTGGACCAACCAAGAGAGCAGCAGCATCTTTTTTGATAAACTTCTTTAAAAAACAAGTTCTTATGTCTGTTGATAACATAATATGATACTACCCAGCAAACTTGGGACATTTAAAAGACATTCATATCACTTCTACATGACTCTTTTTGGTTCATAAGTAGTTAAACAGACATTTTGTAGATAACTTTTGCTCATCGGGAATGATGCTCTTAGAATAAAAATATCCATTCCTCTACTTAAGGGCTGTTAGTGGCGTTATTTTATTTCAAGAAAAATAAATGTCTTTAAAATCTGAATCGTTTTTTTTTTTTTTTTTTGCCTAAAATAAATTCAAGACTAATTTTTATGTAAAATGATCAAGTTCTAGCATCCACACAAGCCCGGTTTTGGAAAAAAAATTGTCCATACCAAACACATACAGTACTCCTTTAAATGCTGTAAAGAGTATTCCGAAGTGTCAAGTTCTATTAGCCAATCAAAAGCTTCCGAACTTGATATACACTGATGTATAAGGGGACGCTGTGCAACTTGTTGTGTCAGATACTCACTGTTCACACAGATGAAGAAGAGTGTTTATGTATTTGTTAAAACCATGCGTAACGAATTAAGTCTTTGTTCATTCTGAATGCGTTTTTCAGTGCTACCAATCACTGTAATCTCACCAGCTCCAAATCTCTTTCTCGTTAGTTGATCAGTTTTCATTTGGAAAAATGTGGGTCTTTCTTGAATTTTCACAGTTTTGTATATTAATACTTTGCAACAATTGACCCATTGCATATAATAAAAACATGTTGCATGCTTTACATTTGAGCAGTAGTCTGTATGCATACCCGTTATCTCTGTATACGGTGGCTCTGAAGGTCCAAAACAAGTTCAGAAATGCGTTCCACAAAATCTCGTCACCAAGCTACAGCCACAACAAGCACCTCTAAGCAAATATGGTGACCAAACAACCTGATTATCAAGTTTTTAGGCGACCAATATCAGAAAAGACTTGTTGCTTGAACCAGTATGTTTACCAATAAGTAGCTAATTTAGTGATTTTGTGTCATTTCAGTTTTTGGTGTAAGGGTTTTTCATTTGTTTTCCATTAAGAGTTTAGTTGTAGTTTTGGTGGGATCTTCTCACTGGGTAGCAGTCACATTCCCAGACATGGGCTCATAGCTCCTCTAGACAAATACAAGACTGTATTTTTTACTCCTCTGTAGAGCTGTTTTTGTCAACGGTCCAGCTAATGCCTTTCTTGTAATTGGGGGGACAGAAAGTAGAATTGTGCTTTATTGACCGTTCTAACTATATCCGCAGGAGAGCCAATGAAGGTAACTAAAGCAGTTCATATCCCAGTTACTCTTTTGACTTGCTGTGATTAAAATATGATCTAAAGAATCTACAGTACGAGCTAACCAATTAATCTGCTGGTATAGGTAGTTTTTTTAGTTTTGCAAAGAGGAGTAACTCAAAATATGGAGATCAGGATAAACAGCAGTTGTGGAATGTAACTTCGTTATCGTGAATGCTAATGTAATGGAAGCTACTGTCTCTTCTGTGTTGTTTGTCTTGGAATGTTTGTACAACGTTTCAGTTTCTTTATTTACACATTTTTTTGTTTTGTTAAAACATGTCATTAGAGCAGATGTTGGATGGTTGAATGGTTCTTTATTTGGTACTGAACGTGTTCTTTGTGATAATGGTAGTGTTCAAGGTAGAATTCTAGATAGGACTAATCCACTCGATCAGTTTTTAGAGCTGGGGATTTTGCAAAAAAATAAAGATAAAACCTTGTTTTAATAAAGTTTGTCGAATTCAAGAATTTGGAACAAGTCAGTTTAAAACAAAAAACATCATCATGGTATTAATCTCTTTTGGTAACTTATTGTTAATGTTTAAATCGTCCCCCATTGGTCAACAAAATTTGTGTTGGAAATTGAACAACATCAGATCTATCTAATAAAACGCTAGTAGCATTGTGACGTTAGCATAACAGGAAGGTTTGGTGTTTACATAATATGCACAAGATAACTTGTGAACAGGGATTGAATTACATTGGGCCTCTTTATGTTGTGTTGATTTAGATTGCACTGCTTTATACTGCATTGCTGTATGTTGCATCACTTTTTGTTGTTTTAGGGATTCACGTTGCAGTGCTTTACGTTATTCCAACTTATTTAGCATCACTTTACATTCTGTCATATTGTATTTTCTATTTATATTTTGCCAGTTTACTTCATGCTGTTTTACTTTGCATTGTGTTGATTTCCGTTGCATCACTCTACATTGCACTGCTTTGCACAGCATTTTTGTATGTTAAATCGCTTTGTTGCTTCATTTTACAA
The DNA here is from genome assembly GCA_900490495.1 of Danionella dracula. Lineage (NCBI taxonomy): Eukaryota > Metazoa > Chordata > Actinopteri > Cypriniformes > Danionidae > Danionella > Danionella dracula. The sequence goes on from UELW01000389.1 coordinate 288,370, forward strand.
TGCGTCACTTGATGTTGTGTTGGTTTATGTTTCATCACTTTATTTTGTATGGCTTCACTTTGCATTCTGTCATTTAGTGTTACGGCGATTTACGTTGCGTCAGTTTACATCTAACTACTTTACCGTTCTTGTTGTACAATGCATTCTACGCTGCAGGGCTTTAAATTGCCTGATTTTGGTTGCATCACTTGATGTTGTATGTTTATGTACATTGCACAGTTAATGTTACACCACTTTACTTTGTGTTACGTCTCTTTACGTTATGCTTGCTTACATTACATAGCGGTATATTGCCTCACTTTTTGTTTTTTTGCGGCTTCAAGCTACTGTGCTTTACGTTCTTCCTATTTATTTGCGTCACTTTACATCGTATCACTTTGTTGTGTCACTTTGCGTTGTCGAGTTATATTACACTACTATATGTTGTGTCACTTTACATTGGATCAGTTTACATTTCATTGCTTTACATAGCATTACTACACATAGCATCACTTTGTTGCAATAATTTAGATTGCTTACTTTATGTTGTTACTTGACATTGAGTTGGTTTATGTTTCCCCACTTTACTTTGTGTTGCTTCACTTTGCATTGCATCAATTTACGTAACGGAGATTTGGTTGTTGCATTGATTTGCGTTGAGTGGCTTTACAATAGCTCACTCTATGTTTTGATTTACATTGCGTTACTGTACGTTATATTGCTTTATGTTGCACTACTTTACACTGCTGTGCAGAGCTTTTGCTCTGTTTCATGTTGCGTCACTTTATGTTGCACCAATTTGTGTTATAGCACTACTTTGCATTACCTCGCTTTGCATTGTGTATATATGTGATGTGTTACACAATTTAACATTTGAATTCTAATGCTTCACGATGTGCTTAGTTACAAAACATAAGGCAAAACCTCAATGCTGCAAGTAGAGAAAATAAAGCATTTTGCAGAAGAGGGACTGAAAAATTCATCCTGCGCAGGTCTCTAAATGACATTTCTACACTTATGTTGCATGCAGTTACACATCTGTAGTGAACAGATGTGGTATGTCATGTGTGGACACCTGATTGTATTTTTCACACACCTTTTTATCTCCTATGGTGTCATAGTCAGAACACAGATTGCACAACTTGAGAGGTTTTACTTAACAGGCGCACACATAATGGTGGCTCTAGATTAGATGACAAGTTTCTGCCCACTCTGCATGGGTGACAAGCTTATTGTGTCTCTCTCTAGAAACGGAGCTTGTCAACATTCCTCCCAACAAAGGCAATTGCATGGCATGTAGCCAGAATCTAGCCATTCAATCGACAAGCTGGACGCTTTGGTGGACTTCTCACTCTAATGTGATCATAATCAGAATGTCTTGGCTGTATGCTGCTTTCCACATCCTTCCAAGTTCATTCCATTGAGAGATTTCTTTGTTTTAGTTTTTTTTTTATATTTCTTGTCCTCTGTTTCCCTTTATTTGGCACACATTGTACCAAAGAGAGCAACCTTAAGCACGGCAATGCATGCCAGACGCTGTTTGATCGGCAATTTGTAGGTGTTATAGAGATATGGTTTTGACTGATGTGTGACCTTCAGCTCATAAGACTTGAGTTTGTTCTTAAAACATCAAACAAGTAGTCGGATAAGGTTCTGGAACACTGTTGGGTGGAACATAGTTCAAAGGAGACATCAGATGCCCATTTACAAGTTAATTTGGTGTTTAGCAGTAGTGTAAAAGTAGTGCTGGTTTAATATTACAATTGTTTTAGCTGGACGTAGTTGTCTGTTGTGAAAAACAGGAACCTTTTTTGGAGTTGCAATGCTTTCTTTCATTTTGACAAAATTAACCTGCCTAATGGCAACCAAATTAGGTTATAATTCTCAATGGCTTTGAAAGGCTGTCGCCATTTATTCTCCAAGGAACAGGCATTCAAATCAAAAGACTGTCAGCTTATTTCATCCCACTACAACTGCTAGCTTCGGTCTGCGGTCACATCCTCTCTGCTTGTTCCTCAGTCAGCTTGCGCTGCTAGACTAGACCACTTCACCATAGGTCTGTGGAACTTTCTGGCTATCATTAGTGCTAGTGCATCCTTTCCCTCATCATCAAGTTAGTTTGTGTGTTGGTTGTATGTTAGACTTATTTAGTTTGTTTTTGCAACATTATTAAAAAAGACAAGGTTTGACCAAAGTGCATAATAAGGAAAAATTATGCCATATTGAGAAAGCGCATGATGAACAGTGATCTGCAAAATCCTGAACTATTCTAAAATATATACATTACTAAAATGGTAGAGATGCTTAAGAGTTGATCCATTTAAGGCTTTGTCAAAATAAGTAGGTTTTGAGTTTTGATCCAAGCGCAGACAATGACCCAGATTCGGTAATTGCACAGAACATTCCTGAATGGACGCAAGAAAATGTCCCTTTTCCCACAGGTGAAATCTGCCAACCTTGGTTTACTTTTTTTCTTATCACATGACTACTTTAATTGAGGAATTTATATTTATGCATTTAGCAGATGCATTTGTTCAAAGCAACATACAGAAGGGGAGAGACAATATGCAATTTGTTGCACAGTAAAAGTCCAACTCGGGTCGCTCGTAGTAGAAGTTGTATCGGCTGATCAATCAACCAAAGCAGGAAGGAAATAAAGTTAAAAGGATTTTTTTTATATCAACTGTTCCACTGTTCCTACAGCTCATTTTTCAGCATACCACATGTGTTCTTCCACAGATTCATTAACTTAACATGTAAATCCCTCTAAAACGATGTCACTCTGGTTTTGGGTGCTAAAAACAGATGGTTTTAGAGTTCCAGTATTTTTTTTCTATTTCAAATGTTTCAGGTCTTCTGGTATTTTAGCAAACAAACACTTTATAAACTCTTTATGCTGTTCATTTATCGGCTATAGCCACGCGTTCACATATTTTTCTTAGTGCATTAAAGATTTGTTGTAATTTAATTAAAGAAAAATATTGATGGATTTTGAGTTCCAACACATGGAAACGTTTGACTTCCGTTACCCTCTAAGACGATTTCCTTTCAAAAAGCTTATATTAACACTAATTCGTTTGTTTTGGAGTATTAATTTGGTGTTAAAAACTCTCAATCTTTCCCATTGGAGAGGATTGGTGTTTGTTTGCATTTGGAACATGCACTGTGGATGATTTTCTCCTGAATGATTGGACTTTGCTTTGGTACAGAGTCAATGTTTGTTGCCTTTCCGAAACACAGTTTTCAAAAAGTTTTCCACAAAGTTAGAATTACCTCTCATTTTAATCTCACCAAAACGTCCCCAGAAGCCTATTACTTCTACTATAAAGCTAGTGCAAGACAAATACTTAAAATAAAAATGTAGGCTTTTTAGGATCGCAAATACTTAAGTAATACTATACTGTCATTCACAAGTACGTATATGAACGAAGTCTATGTGTACAGTATAATAATAGGAAAATTTTTTGCTATTAAGTCAGCACCTTTTCCTCAAAATCTGTGTTCACATTAGGCATTTCCCATCTGATGTAGGTCTCAGGTCCTCCCTCCTCACCACTACATAGTGGAAAAACAAGCAGCGGCATGTAAAGAGGAACCTTTTTCTTTTCATCCATCCTTTCCTGTCTCCGCTGGACAAACGATCCTTTATTGTCTCAAAAGAGCCTCAAGGTGCAAGAGCTATACAGGTCTTTAATTGGGTTAATTTTTTCCTCATGGGAAAGAGATAATGGTTGAAAGTGGTGGCAAAGCTTGTAACCCAACATCAGGTTCCAATTGTTTCTAGGTTTTGTGACAGGAGAGAGTATGCATGAAAGGGTTTCATGACTTGTTTTGGCTCACTTCCCAAATTCCTAAACTATTTGTGTGTGTTGCTCACTCGGACTTTGTCTCGGTCTCGAGTGAATGGATGTTTTTTCATGGTGTGTCTACTTTGAGATATGTCATTGCCTTAAATGTGTCTCAAAGGCCTATCGTATAATTGCGTTCAAATGCTGAGTTGAATCTTAATGGAAACACTTGCTCAACAATTAAATAATTTGAGGGTTCCAGATCTTTACAACCAAGCCACTCTGCTACAAAACACACAATAGAAATCTCATTTGCAAAATGTGTGATCTACGGTGCCTGTAATTAGAAAAAATTAAGTTACTTTATTTATATCTTAGACTATATGTTATATCCGAGAGGTCCCGGGTTCAATTCCCGGACGAGCCCCCAATTTATAATACGGCCTAGTGATGGAATGTCTAGGGAGGACGGTCATAACATAACATTTTTCCCTTGAATAATCAACCTGGGATGAGTGCGCAGAAAGAAGGAGACCCGATGTAGCAGACATTTAACACTTTATTGTTACCACCAGTTGCCCATACACAATCTTAAAGGAAACAGCAATGAACCAAAAACCTATCTGCTAGGCTAATTTAACAATTAACTTAAAACTCGCAGGAACCTCCTGCTTCAGGGCAGTAGCTCTGAGCCCTTAGTAACCCCTAACCAGTGAGAACAGTGTGAAACAAACAAATTAATAAAACCCAAAGGAGAATAACTGACCCCCGACCACTTACCTAGTTTAAATAAAATAAAATAACCAAAAACCGAAATCTTCAGCGTGTACGGGGCCCTGCGTTCCCTACACTGGCTGAAAAACATAAATACAGGTGGACGCTGTCTCCGAACCCTGTCTAGTGTTTTTAACAAGGGGAAACTGTGTATGGTGCGAGAAACAATAAACTAACTAACACACAATCCAAAATAACACTACACAAGGCCCACACACTACGCGATCCAACCCTCAACGTACAGGCACACGCCGCTGTCATAAAACACCCAGCCTGTCAGAGGCGCTTCCGCCCTGATTGAGCGGCAAGGAGAGCTTTTATCGCGGCCAGGCGTCCAGGGATTGGCCAACGGTAGAGTGCGGTGAGTGATTGACAGCCCGTTCAGCCAATCCGATGGCCAGACAATCCCGCAACACGGACCATAACAAGGGTGGGGGTGGAGGGGAAGAAAAAGAAAAAGAAACAAACAGATGTTAACAATTATACACGTTTAATGTTAACAATTAGATCCCCTCAGATCGTAACAGTTCCTATATATATATATATGTTGTGTTGTGTTGTGAAGGCCTTTGTTTTGCAACAGTATAAGTGCATTCTTCATTATATTTCTATTGTGTCCTAGAGAAGATTTTTGTGTCAGCAAAGAGAATCTCCTTTACAGCATCACACGTGAAATTCCAAGGATGAGGTGAACGTGTCAAATAGTTAAGAGTTGTCACATGCTTTGGTTGTGTTTATGGGCCAACAAATCAATCTTCGCCTGCTAAATATTTCAGTCACTCTGGTCTCTCCAGAGCTGATTTGAGAACAGTGGCTCAGTGGAATGTCTGCAAACAGAATGTTTCACTTATAGACTTTTCCATTCTTGTTCCTCCAGGTGTTCTGTGTGCTTTGATCTCCTGACAAACTGGTACTTTGAGAAAGAAGGAAGACTCTTCTGTCACAAACACTACTGTGAGAAGTTTGGGGAGTTGTGCCATGGCTGCTCGCTGCTGATGACTGGACCTGCCATGGTAAGGGCATCCAGAGATGTTTCAACAGTGTTTCTCAATTATTTTCTGTCGCGCCCCCCCTAGGAAGAAAAAAACATCTCGCATCCCCCCGCGTAACCATAAATAGTATTATTTGTCTTTAAATGTGTTATAAGTACACCTCTGCATAACACATTATCCTCATTAACGTATAAGAGGAAAAAGAAAGAAATATGGACCAACTTACAACAAAGAATAGCTTTATTAACTGTAGCAGAAAAGATTTAAGGCACATCTGAAATGTAAAAAAAACATTAAATCCTTAATAAAACTATAAACATTGTTTGGCTGATCGTTATTGCTGCCAATATTCGACACGTTTTCACTGAAAAAACTCAAGCAGCTTTTCAGCGTGATTGGGGTGTAATGTCTTTAAGTGACGCCTTCATTTATTTGGCTTCATGCTGTCCGCTCCCAACATTTTTAGACTCAGTAAGCACACCTGTCTCTCCTCGTCTCACACGGGAGTCACAGTGAAGCCAAGCGCTACAAACGCGTCATATTTCCTCGTCTTAGCTTTCGGGAGCCTTTCATTTGTCTCTTTATCTCCTTCTCTCTCCGCCTGTCCTACACTTCATACGCTGCCAATGAGAGCGCCACTGCCCCCTAATGTAGTGGAGTGGTATTGCACTTTATTCTAGACCAGTAAAAAAAAATAGAAAAAGAAATAAGCATGTTCCCCGAGGTCAAACGTGCCTCCCTTGACAGAGCCCCAGTATTTGAGTACCATTGGTGTAAAAGATGTCCAGTAAAGAGGTCTCGGGGAAGATTTCACAAGGAAAAATGCAAACCTACACAAGAACCATTCAGATAACATGCCATTGTCTCATTTAGTAAATATTTACGCGGATAAAGCTAGAGCTTCAATGACGGCAGGCTAAGTCAATAAGTGCAGATGTTTTTCATAGTGCTGAAGAGGTCACTGATAAGATAAAGGGTCTTTAAATGGTCTTTTTCACTCCAGTGTGAGCAACAAACCAGATTTGAGTGGTGCTAATGTGCGAAAGCACATAAATCTAAAAAGGCTCTTGTAGATATAGCTTTTTATAAGGGATTTAAATTTTTTAAATGTCTAAAAAGACACATGTATATAACAAATTGGTGAAGTCATTCCTTAGATATTTAGTGCACCGAATTGGCTGCCAATAATATGCACTGCAATATAGCAAAAGTGTCACATTCAGGGTCTTGACATAGGCTCAGTTGTTATTGTTTTATTTTGAAGCTACAGTCATTTTATTGACGAATTGGCCCTGACCCTGTTGTGTACATGGATAAATGTTTTCTGTTGTTTGTTTTGTTAGCCTATCTACTGGTCAGAGGTATTGATATGATATAAACATTTGCTTTATTTGAAAAACATGTCTAAAATGTGTCGTTAGCTATTTATGCAATATTCAAAAATATCAATAAAAACTGATAACTATTTGGTATTCGTTCAAGCTTTTAATTATTATTCGGCTTTGGGTACAAATTTTTATTTCGATGCATCCTTATTTCAGGTCTAAACTGAATTAGCCTTCATTTTAAATAAATGTGTTGTTTTGCAGCCTGTGACTCAGGATCTGTAACATAGCATTTAACATCTTAAGTGTTAAAATGACCAGGGTCCTCGTGTTCTAACGTTTGCATGTATTTCTTACTAAAACATTGCGGACGGACAAAGCTGGGGTTGTATATGCGCACAAAATAATCCAGATTTACTCGTCTCAGAATATGATAGACATTCTCTTCCACAACTTTTTTTTCTGCCATTTGTGAGCTAAGAAGCACAAACAACAAGGTGTCAAAACCTCTAAAAAATGGGCTGACTGAAATCACTTCCTCACAGCTGAAGTGTTTGTTTGAGTAATTGTTCAGAGACCATCGAGGACAATGTAAATTCTTTTCTCTGGCTGCCTGAAAGTTCTTCATTGTTCTACTTGTGCTCTTCTTTTAACTTATTTGGTGCAGCCTCTGTACTGTATCTTTGGTTTTTCTGGGGAAAAATCATTAGATGTTTTTTTTTTCTAGTCTTAATCTTGGTGATGTCATGCACTGACTCATAAAACAGGAAAAGGTTATTTAAAAGCTGTTGCTGGGAAATAGCATCTCTCGATGCATTTTCACAGTCAGACGTTAATCACAGGCTTTTTTTATGAAGTGTGATAGACACCATGCTTACTCACCGGGTGAACCAAGAGTCAATCAGTTCAAAAAACAGAAATCCCAGCACTTTTTATATAGAAGGTAAAGAAATAAATACAACTTTCATAGTTTCTACAAATTATTGTTTGCTGGGATGCTATTTTACATGCTCACAAATTGATTTGGGGTGTTCTATAATGGCATTTTGAATAGTTACAGATTTTATATTCAAGTAAATAAGATGGGCCCGACCGCGTCTCCTTGTCCTCTACTTCCCTGTTCACATCTTCTAAACTTAGTTTTAGAATTAGTTTGCTTGGGAAGCTGGGACTTACCCAGCAGAGAATTAGCAAAAAATTTGGTTATTTAAACCCCAGTTCCAATGATTCGCTTTCACAGCTCAGTAAACATAACTGCTAATCTGTCTTTTGTGGTTCACATTAAACGAAACCTCGCCATGACCTCATACTTTCTCCGTTCAGCCAGAATGGAAGGCAGCGGGTTATTGGTTAAACGATTTTCCATTCAAAAAGAGCAAGAGGGGTGAATGTGTGTTTCACAACACTTGATGACTGCTGGTTCTTTGTTGGATAGCAATTCTTTTGAAATGTGGAACTCGATGGTGGAATGTGGAATTCAATTAAGATTTTATGTCTCCAAATGATGTGTACAATTAGCAGATATACTAATGTGATTTTCTTATACTCAAAGAAATTAAAACGTTTCCATGTTGTCCAACATTTCCAACAAATTCCATGAATTTTAATGCTTTTAATGATCTGTTTTTATCTGTCTGTAAAGTAGATTATGAACGATAAAGTGTTCTACGAATAAAATCCTTGCGTAGCCTTCTATTAACCGCTCCCCTCAGGTAAGAGGATCGGGTGTCGTGCTGAACAACTCACTTTCCTTTGAGGCAGAAATAATTGAAATTCCTCGAAGTGCTTACATTCATCTGCACAATATTAACTTCAGCCTTTCTCACAATCCATAACACATCGACACTTGTTAATCGAGAGGCTACGTTTCTTTCTCGATGAATATCTTGTCCACGGAACTGGCTATTACATAAACAAATGGCCAGTTATAGAGCTGGAAACGATGTTTACACCCCTGGCTCCATAAGGTTTTTATGGTGCTTATTACTTGAATTCTCTGAGGGATGAATTTTTATGACCCTTTTTTTCTAAGTTCTATTAAGATTTAAAATGTTGGATAGTTAAGAGTGGAGCTACTCGTTAGAGCCATTTACCATCTTGTGCTCATCATTGTACTCCACAGAACGGTGTGTTTTTTTCCATTTTTGATTTCATTACTGACGATTTGTCAAGAAGGGGCTAAATTTCTTTATTAATTGCACAATTTGCTATCACAACAGGCCTACTTTATAATCTTGCACCTAAGAACCTCACTCAACTTCTCCAGGTTTAACAGCACATGACATGAACTGAGATCTTATTCCTCATTACCGCAGAGAACAGATCGCCCAACTGCCCCTCGTCTCTGAAGCTCTCTTTCTCCTGATGTTTGCAATTGCAGCTGCCTCACTATTGTTTAAGAAAGAATGTTTTTTTTTTATTAAAAATTTTGGATCTCCTCTACTTGTTTAGAATAAACTTTTCTTCTTTAGTTGACTTATGTTGGTTTGACTGCTTGGAAGGTGACTTTGGGCGTTATGAAAGGAGCATAATAAATAAAATGACTTAAAAAGTAGCATTATCTCAAAGTACTGTTATCAGCATGAAAACACACTGAGCGTTCTTGAAAGGACACAAAGCAGTTCGCAAATAAGATTTTACCTTACTTCCTCGCATCTGATTGGTTGGATTGGTTGTGAATGTCTTGAATGTCCACTAACCTCGCTAGTTCCCACGTTGGTCTGAACATGCAGTTACATGAGGACATCTTCAAACAGAGAATTTACATAAAAATACTTGGTAAAATGTAAATGTTTTTGTTTGGGTTTTAACAAAATCAACCATAAATTGTTGGTAGAGAAAACGTTTGTTGTAGAGTAAATCTTGCAGTGAATTTATTTTGTTGGGTTGTGCTGTTTTTCTTACGAAATGCATTTTAATAGGGTTAAATGTACAAATAAATCAGCTTAATTTTGTACTGTTCATGCAAGTTTGTTTATACATCAAGAGGGGAAAGAGTTTTGTTGGCAGTGGTATAAAATAGACCTAATTCTTGAAAATGTATATTTTCACACACAATAAACATTTTAGCATTTTCGTTCCAAAATGGATACCAATCAAAAATGGGAAAATCAATATATTTTTGTAATAGCTTTGCATAAGTTGTAGCAAAAGTTGGCTTTAAAAGTTGAAGTTTGGTATGCTCCTCAAAGTGATAGTTTGTGTTAGATAAAGGTAGGCAGTTTTAAACAGAGAGTGAGACAAATGTGGGGTTGATTAAAGAGCAAGGGATCGTGCCTGTATGAATGGGCCGGCAACCTTATGTCACTTCAGATAAAAGGCAAGCCCAGACACTTGCAGATGTTACAGAAAAGACAGCACACCCTCACATCACTGGCTAAGAACGTAGAGTGATCGAGGCGAGTACACAGAAACAAAGCCGAACGAGCCACCACGCCTGGGCTGGGCAGATATGGCAGTGAAAATACAATTGCGCTCACAGAGGAATTCCAGAGAGAGCATCGCGGATCAAGGCTCCCACTAAAGATATTCTTTGGGATACTCTCTTTGGGAGTTTGGAGTGAAAGCGTGGGGCTTTTCCAATCTGACCTGGACATTCATGTGTTTCAGGTGGCAGGAGACTATAAATACCACCCAGAATGCTTTGTGTGTTTGAGCTGCAAAGTAGTGATTGAGGATCAGGATACCTACGCCTTGGTGGAACGAACAAAGCTCTACTGGTGAGTCATTTCTCTGTAATAGAAGTTCTGCTTTTATTACATAATAAAAGGATATGCTCTGGTGTTGAGGAAAATGAATTTGTAGGTTATCCTTCTATTTCAATAGAATTTTTTTTATATTTCATAATAAATTGTTCACGGATTAAAGCTATGGCTTCTCAGTGATATAATGGTCATCTATATTTGCTGTAAAGGTTAAATAAACATCAACATTCTTTATCAAAATTGTAAAAAGAAGTTATTTCTTCATTTGTTTTCTTCCGTTGTTTTGGTTGAAGCACAGAGAGGTTAACACATCAGTGTTTCACAACATGTCTTAGTCTTGTTAGGTCTTGTCCTCAAGGTCGTAAAAGAGTTTTTACGCAGCCTTATCTTCATTCTGTTCACCTTCCCCCAGCGGTAAATGTTACAAGCAGGTGGTCCTGACTCCAATGCTGGAGAAGCGTGGTTTGGCCGACTCTCCAACAGACCTGCTGCCCCACACAGTGACACTAGTGTCCATGCCTGCAGCCACCAATGGTAAAAGGGGCTTCTCGGTCAGCGTGACTCGAGACTGCACCAGCGCCACAGCCAGCGTCCAGGTTAAAGAGTAAGTGAAGGGTTAATGATGCTATTAATACATGAATTTCTCAGTATGGAACCACACCTAATGACTGAGACACCGATCATGCTGTATGGAGTGCTTTGCAAAGCTTTGCTAATAAAATCACTGATATTGGAGTATGGTGTGAAAAAGAGAACCTTATAGTTGTATTTTGTGAAATAATTGGTTTGTCCTAAATGTAAATACAGACTAGCCCGACATATTTATTTTGATAGCAACTAACTTTGCTTGTTTGTATACATATTATTTATTAAGTCGCACAATTAATAAATTGTGATACTAGCAATCTAATAAAGTACTATAATATTCAAAGTTTTGTCCCACCACTCCTGGTGGGGCACTGCTGAGTAGAAGTGATGTAAGGCAAGGCAAGTTTATTTGTATAGCACATTTCATACACAGGGTAATTCAAAGTGCTTTACATTGGAAATAAAGAATAAAAATAAAGTACATTTAATAAAATCAAGCATAAAAAAAGTCATTAAATCAAAGTGATTTAAAAACTGAAAATTTAAAAACATTGATTAAAACAAAGATTAAGATGTGAAGTGCAGAGGTAAAGTAGTTGTTGGACGTTGGTGCTCAGTCGACAAACGCACAACTAAACAGGCAAGTCTTGGATTTAAACGTGACTAAAGTGTTGGCACCCTTGATCTCCTCTGGAAGCTGGTTCCTCTGTGGGCCGCAGGAGAACTAAAGTGTTGGCACCCCTGTTCTCCTCTGGAAGCTGGTTCCTCTGTGGGCCGCAGGAGAACTAAAAGAGTATTTACCCTGTTTGGTCCTGTTACCCTGTTTACCCATGTGGGGCCAACTTTATCATAAATGGCAGTTGTGGTCTGGTGGATAAGGAGATGGACTTGTGATCAGAAGGTCGCAGATTCTATCCCCAGATCCACCGAGTTGAAGGTGGAGTGAGTGATGAAACACTTGCTCTCCATCTTCAACAACCACAGCTGTGGAGCCCTCGAGCGAGCTCCAGTTCCCCGACTGCTCCCCGGGCCCCGCAGCCATGGCTCCCACTGCTCCCCGGGCCCCGCAGCCATGGCTCCCACTGCTCCCCGGGCCCCGCAGCCATGGCTCCCACTGCTCCGGGTGAGTGCTCACGGTGTGTTTGTTCACTGCTGTGTGTGTGTGTGTCCTGGATGGGTTACATGCAGAGCACAAATTCAGGTATGGGTCACTCCATTTCTGGCAACTGGTCACTTTCACTTCACTTCAATTAACATATCTGGCAAAACAACAAATTCTGAAAAAAGTGAAGAAACCAATATCAAACACTTTTTTTTCAGCCTTGTATTCGCTAAGCAGACCTGCTTTCACAACAAGGTCGTAAATCATTACTAAAGCATCTTAGTCAATACACATTTAACCCAAGAGCCATTCCCCTACACCTCGCTCTCAACATTAGTCAGTAACGTCACTATGAGCAGAAAGCACCATAATGAATGGTCAAACATATTTTACAACACTGCATTAACCATATGCATTGATAATTTACGATAAACAGCACATGAACACCTTTTTAACAAGAACTTGTTTATTATCCACAATCTTGCAATATTTTAAGCTAAACTTAAACAAGCTATGGTGCATAACTTAAAACAGAAAAAAATGTCAACTTCCTTGAAAAATTTAATTTCACAAACTCATAAATATCCAAAAGTTTTAACTACTCAACTATGTTCATTAATATGCATTTATTGTAACGTTTTAAGTTAAAAGAAATCAAAATGATTCATGAGTTACAATACTCAGGTTTGCAGGGTAGCAGTGAACCAAAGCATGATATTGGCCGTTTAGTGTTTCTATATATCCGATGTAGACTCACCACTCCCTACATCCTTCCTGCTTCCAGAGCATTTTATTATGAATTGTTTATTTGTGCAATTGGTTTTTGAAAGCGAAAAGTTCAAACACGTTATTTTGTACACAATATCATCCATCAGCATTGATGTGCAGGGTTAATAGGCTACCAAAATGTATGACGTTCCTAATCATGTTGAGTGCTTTTTGGTTGAGAAATGATGTCAGTAGGTGATGGAAAAGCTTGATTATTAAAATGTGACTTTCATTGTGGTACATTATGCAAATGTCCTAAATCTTATTCCTACAGAGTGAGAGGGATGCATATTAGTCCAGAGGTCCGGAATGCCATTCATGTTGGTGACCGAATTCTGGAGATCAACGGATTCCCTGTCACGGCTCTGATGGAGGAAGAGGTGCTTTTAGACCACTAAGTTCTTTTTAAGTGAAAACGGCTTTGAGGGACCGTGTTAGAGTGTTTGAGCATACATTGTGGGACACTCCTTTCAAACCATGCTAATTACTTTGAGACATGCAAAGTGCCCTAGAACTATGATTGTTAGATATTGTGATAAATAAAATATCTTGCGTTGAATGACGTAATGCATACCTATATGGGGAGGTGTGTTTGTGTGTACTCTGCTGCCTTAACTAAATACTTTGCATTCTCATCATGCATTTGTAATAGCATTTGAGTTTCTCACCATTCCTCCTTCACATCTGAATTCCACACCTTCTGGGATTTATGCTTTAATTTAGTGAACTGCTTACAATATATTTTTTCTACCTTAGCTGGACTGTAACAACACTTCACGTCAAAAGAAAATCAGTGTTTGACATTGGGAATATTTTGTTTTGACAGTTTTAGAGCAATTTCTAGTATATAGTCGATGATCCAAACTTTACAAAGGGTCTAATACTTTGTTGTATATTTATGAGTTAATGCTGTTCTCTGAGACAGTTTCAACAAACGTCAAAGAGCACGCTTAATGAGAACTCAACCTTTGGAAATGTTTGTGTACATAATGTGTACATAAACAATTTTAACACACTAGAGTGGTTTAAATAAGTGGTCCTCAACCCGCAGCATCAATTGGTACCAGAACCCCCCCCCCACCCCCCCCAACAACAAAAAATAATTATTTATTTGTTTTGTATTTATTATCAGACATTGAAAGATATTTTATTTAGAAAAATTCCGTTATCTCTCAGTTAAATGTTGATCACTTGAGCTGATATTAGTAAGAAACGAATGTTTTTCAAAACGTTTACGGCACCTGTAAATACAGAATCGTTTTGTTTTGATTTAGCTAAAATACCTTGAATCAACATGGTTTTGTGAGCTTGTAAGACAAAAAAGGATCTTAATAAAGTTATAGACACTGTTGTATTGGATATTCCGGTCGAAAAATTCAACCGATTCCTCTTTATTCTTCAGAATATGTATTACATTTTTATAAAGCAAGCATTCTAAAGAAATACGATATGATCCACTGCTGCTATTTATGTATGGAACAACGCACCCAAAATTGGACATTTTAAAACATTATAATAGATTGTTCTGATGTGTATTTTGAACTGAAACTTAAATTGGCATGTTCAGGAGATAGATAGCATAAGATAGCTATTGCACACTGTACAGAGTATAATAGGTAACTTTTAACAAAACAGTGTTCATCTTGTTAATCTAATCAGGTGGAGGACCTCATCCATCGGACTAGTCAAACACTGCAGCTATTGATGGAATATGATCCAGTCAGACAGCGCCTAGACAGACTCCGTCTGGGCTCTCCACGAAATCAGCTAGGTGTCCCTGCAGCTTCTCGAATGCGTCTTTCATCCCCGGTGGATTCAGAGATTGAGCGAAGTGACTCGGTGGATAACGGGACATTAAAAAGGAGGTCCCTCAGGTATCTCATTTAATCACTTCCCGTTGAAGTTTAAGGTTGAACAGTTTAGTTTGAGGATGTGGACATACAGAGGTGGTGCGAATAAAAATGTGATGTTCATCCTCTCTGCTTACTAAATATGTTCTGTGCTAATGTTGTTTTAGACGTAGCAACAGTATCTGCAAGTCGCCGGTCTCCTCATCTCCAAAGGAGCCTTTAGTTCTGACGCGGGACATCGGTCGCTCGGAATCCCTCCGCTTACCTTCTAGCTGCTCACACCGGATCTTTCGTCCTTGTGACCTCATCCATGGAGAGGTCCTGGGAAAAGGCTTCTTTGGACAAGCTATCAAGGTTTGTTTCTTTTTGGTTCTGGTCACAGGTTCTCCAGATTTCCAGTCCAATCGCAGCTCATTAGTGTTTGAAACCCTCTACTGGCTTTTCTTCTCATGTTGTTTACCTCCAGAAGTACTGTTAACTGTCTACTCATTATAAATTAGCTGTTGCTATGCTTTCTTTTGTCAGTAGGACTTATCATCTGAAAGGAGAGATAGAGAGTTGTTTCAGTTATTCAGGAAAAAGCAAAAACATTTTTTGCTATTTTGTCTTGCTATAAAAACCAGTTTGGTAGCGCAGAGCAGTGTCCCGCATTTTCCTTAATCAGGCCTACAGAAATTTGGTGACAGAGTCTCAAAAAAATATCTGATTGCTGGGGTTGATGGAGGGTTGAAGAGAGATGGATGGGGTATTTATGTTCTAGTCTTTGTCTTCTACTAGTTGGGTAAATGGGTAAATAAGTTTTTATTTATTTAGTTTAATTCATTTAATTTGTTGAATAAAAGGAGATTGTCCTAGTTTTCCATTATACCTAGCATTCCAAGGGGCAGTTGTGGTCTGATGGATGAGGAGATGGACTTGTAATCAGAAGGTCACAGGTTCGATCCCCAGATCCACCGAGTTGAAGGTGGAGTGAGTGATGTGAAACACTTGCTCTCCATCTTCAACAACCACAGCTGTGGAGCCCTCGAGCGAGCACCAGTTCCCCCACTGCTCCCCGGGCCCCGCAGCCATGGCTCCCACTGCTCCGGGTGAGTGCTCAAAGTGTGTGTTTGTTTTATGCTGTGTGTGTGTGTGCACTGGATAGGTTAAATGCAGATCACAAATTCCAGATATGGGTCACTCCATATCTGACCAACTGGTCACTTTTGAGAGATTCATTTTGCATGACTGTTTATGATTCATTGTCAATAAATATTTCATTCACTAGTATACATTTGAGCCATTTGTAATGTTTTAATGTATATTCCACAATTTTGTTTCTTTGTTACCACCTTGTTTGAACCTGTAGACAAGAGCAGGAGCTCAGCAGTGCAGATGGGATGGTGGCAGAAAAAAAACCTTCCTCTGAAAATGAAAAACAAAATAAAAAACTAAATTCTGTATTTAGTTACATGAAGTTTAAAAACTTATTTTGCATTTGTTTGGTCTTTTCTAGGTGACTCATAAAGCTACAGGTGAAGTGATGGTCATGAAGGAGCTGATCCGCTGCGATGAAGAGACACAGAAAACATTCCTAAAGGAGGTAAAAGATCTACCCATTTTAATTCTTCCTTTTCCTTCTCTGCATCCAGTCTTATTCCGTCCATGTCTGCTCAGGATTAGTTTCATAGCATGTTTTAAATAGCAGATTAAACATATCCATGTGGCGCCGAGGTACTGTGGTGCTCCAAGGTTTGTGATTTTCTCTGGAGGAAAAGAGACTTATTCCTAGATTTATCAAGTCTGTGTTGACTTTGTTTGTTTGTTTAAACCGTTCTTTCTTTGTGTTCCAGGTGAAAGTGATGAGAAGTCTTGCTCACCCACATGTTTTGAAATTCATTGGGGTTTTGTACAAGGACAAGCGGCTTAATCTGATAACGGAGTTCATCGAGGGAGGAACTCTGAAGGATTTTATCCGAGACACGGTGGGTCCTGATTTTGAAATCTCCCTTTCCTCTTACTTCTAGGAAAGCTGTAAATCATTTGGGAGCGTGTTAGTTTCTGTCACTGTTCACCTAGGATGAACTTCGTATTGAAGAGGGTTGAAGATTAGAGAATAGGGATGGAAAATGAGAGGGAGAGATGTTGTGTGGTTACAGAGCATGGTGGATGGAGGACATGTGAAGTGTTTCCAGGTGAGGCTAGCCAATGGGAACATTTTGCAGATCAAACACTGGGAAACATCAGGATAACAGATGATGCCTTCTCTCTTTCAGAGTATCTCTCTAATCCACTTGAAAGTCCTCTGTAAATGTTTGAGTCATTTGTGTCTGCAAAAAGACGCTGCTGTTATGTAATGACTTCCTCTCTAAATCAGGGATGTATTATAATGCGGTTATAAAATAAGGCTGTCTGTTTCCACAGGACTCCTTCCCATGGGAACAGAGAGTTAGCTTTGCAAAGAGCATTGCGTCTGGAATGGTGAGTGAGCTTTTTTTAACACAGAAGTTTGTGATGCACGCAGATTGCAAAGCGGAGAGACAGTTACAGCTGGGGTGTGGGTTAATTTCTAGGAATTCAAAGACCTGGAGTCAAATATTTCACCTAAACTACAGTTACCACACCTTGCAACATCCTAATATTCTTGGGTTTGTCCTCAACGTGCTTCTAAAACAAACACTTTTTGTGTAGTGGTTTAAGGTCGTAAAATCGTTTTAATCTATTTACATCAATTGCATCAATAAGATGACCTAGTTTGGAATAAAATATATTTTTGACCAGGAACTTTTTGACCCATCTTCAGAAAAATAGCTTAAAGGCGGCGGTATGTATATTTGTTTATGGAATCAGGTACTGCGCTCTGAATGGCTAACACTTAAGTATATTCAAATGTTTACAACAGAACGCAATACTTTGAGGTCAACCTTTGGATAGGTATACACATTTTAAAATCTATATTTCTAAATGTTATATATTTGTAAAACAATTTCACACTAAATATTGGAAAACATGCAAATGTTCCTGACTTTTTACATATAACTTTAAAAGCTTAATTCTTAGTTTATAAGCAATTGATTAACAATAATTTGATGGTTTATCAAGGATTATTTAAACATTTGTAAATTACACTTTTTCGCTATTTAAAAATCAGTTAGGTAGGATAATTTAGAACATGTTAATAAATTATTATTAAACTATTTAAAAGCATATTTATGCATCTCATTATTAATACATATAGTAACAGTTACTCATTGTGATAATAAATGGTTTATTAACACATATTCCTACTGTAACTCATGATTAATTCAGCTATTATTAAAACATTTGCTAGCTGCAGACGACATAAGTACAATACAAACAACATAAGTACAATTTAATGAGTAAAGTGCAACACAATTAACAAGAAGCAATCCCACATCTAGCAACCCCAAAATCACTTTATGCTTTTGACCATTTATGCACGCACGTTTTCTTAATCTCTGGCAACCTTTACAATCACATTTACATATTTTAACATTTATGAGTCTTATGTCAGGATCGGGCAACCCTAAAAATCACTTTTAAGATTTTAAGTGTAACATGAGCCTTTTCTCAAACTATGGCACCACTAAATGTTTATGAACTTATTCTCAAATTCTGGCAAGCCTAACCAAGAAAGACTTTTAAGTTTTAGAGCATTCATGCACATTTTCTCAGAATATGGCAACCCTAACTATCATATTTACTTTTTTCAGCATTTAGGTGCAATTTTTTTCTCTCTCTCACAACCACAAAACACATCTCAAATGTGCTTTACATGAACATCTGGAAAATAAGGCCTGTAAAAAAATATTTAAGACCTAGAACAGTGAATTTAAGACTTTTTAAGGCCCCTCGGAAAC
This sequence comes from Danionella dracula, assembly GCA_900490495.1. Lineage (NCBI taxonomy): Eukaryota > Metazoa > Chordata > Actinopteri > Cypriniformes > Danionidae > Danionella > Danionella dracula. Next base: position 307,100 of record UELW01000389.1, read on the forward strand.
CCTGTTCAAACAGTAGAATAAGAACCATTAAGGAAATGTTGTCTATTTTAGTTCTACCAATTCACCCAAACTATAGAAACTAATAATTCTGTTAACATATCTTTCTTCTACATTTATACCTACACATGCTATTTATAATGTAACAAAATGTGGCCTCTGGAATCATGGAACAGTGTTGCATTATCAAATCTATTAACATAAACTCTCTGAGGAATTCCTGTTTAGAAATCATTGTTGTGTTCTGTTGCTAAGCTCTACTCTGGCGCATCATTGAGTTTAATTTGAAGAGTTTACTGTAGCGACAGTAAAGCGCTTGTAGATGTCTTGCTTTGTGCATTTAATTTCCCCCCCCTTCCCTCTAATCTGATCACTATGTGCTTTGTTTCTCTGCAGGCATATCTGCATTCGATGAGCATCATACACAGAGACCTCAACTCTCACAACTGCCTGGTCAAACTGGTATGGGGAAGCTTCTCTCGTTCCACATATAAACTCGCATCAAAGTCCACTTCTTCGGTTCCGCTCAGTTAGCCAAAACAGCTAGGAGTGGGTTTTCATCATCGAGAATAGCTGACAGGACTCGGTCAGCAAAAAGAAAAAGGCTCAAATAGACAAACGCTAAAAACAAGTTACATAACAGCACTTTGGCAGAGGAGAGATCTCCGAGAAAGATCTGTTAACACTTGAGGATTGTTTTGCTAGTGTAGCTGGTCAGATGTTTTGGCAATGTAAAGAAGATAAGACAGGAAATGCCGCCTGTCCCAAGCTGACCTCAGTTTTGTGCTTCTTCTGTGACTCCGTTAGGATCAGCTATTTAAAGATCTCTTGTAAAAGCAGAAAATAGAATGATTTTGGCTCAAACTACTTAAAGGCTTACTTTAAACTCGACTCTTATGAAAAACCAACACATCATGTTTTAAACAGTTCAATAATTTGACAAAATAAGAGTATTTCTCCCAAAACTTTTAATTTTTTAAAGCTATGGCATGTATTCATGTGTTTAAATACAGTGATGTGTTTATATAATGCTTTTTGCAGTTGCTTCAAAGCAATTTCACAAACAAGAGTGAGTTAACATAAATCTCAATTAAAACTCATATTGGCTAATTTTGTGAGGTGAGAATAGATTTACAATACGCTCTTAACTTAGGAAGCACACTAATTGGCCAAGGACACACGCACAGTTACATTCTTGGCCCTGGACTGCTGCTCGTCTAAATAATGGCTCCTAATTATTAAAGGATTTCTTATGACCAAATACTTTAAAAGAAGCAGATATTTGTGAATACGTTTTGTGGTGCTACAAAACTGTAGAGCATGGCTCGCTTCCAGCGGAGACTGATGAGTAAAATCATTCCCGCTGAGCCCCTGCTGCTTTTTCTTCCTGTTTCTAGAGATATAAGAATACCTTCAAACAGTCCAAGTAGAACTTAATTAGTGGAATCAGGTGTGTTGAAGTGAACATTTGAAATACTGTGGCCTTCCTTGCTCACTTTTGCATCCGTAATTAGTCAAGAAGAGAAAAAAAAATGCAAGCGCTTTTTTTTTTCATCCAACTCTTCTGCAGGACGGTTCGTTATACGAATGCTTGACGTTAAAATAATTCCTTAAAACCTCTTAACATAGCAGAGCCATTTTATCATCACTTGTGTTGATTTTCTTTCATGCTGCACTTTCATCTGTGAAAAAGGGGTGTTTTCGGTGTCTGAAAAACAAGCATTTGTTCTGAACCTGTTAAAGTTTGCTGTCCCTCTCTGCCCCCTGCAGGACAACACGGTAGTGGTGGCAGATTTTGGTCTGTCTCGTTTAATCATGGAGGACAAGGTCAAGCAGCCAGCCCCTGACAAGCCGACTAACAAAAAAAGGCTCTTCAGGCGCATCGACCGAAAGAAGCGATACACAGTGGTAGGAAACCCGTACTGGATGGCTCCGGAGATGCTCAATGGTGAGAGGGGAAATGTACTCGTATCTTTCTAATCTAAATCTTGATAGAGTAGCTTCTAACGAAACCTGACACATTTGTATCTGAACATCTGAACTTGACAAACAACCAAAGTGAGTTCAATTCTGAGCGAGTTGTGGTTGTTTGTAAAGGATATCTGTCATCATGGAATTTTGTTTGAGTCTATTTAAAGGCTTGCTTCTGCTGTTTAATTCTCATCCGACTCTTTTTATTCAACTCTTATGATAAATCCAAAATGACATGTTTTGATGAAGCTCGGCATGTTTTGCTAGCTCGGGGGCAAGCCTTAAGAGGTCTCCTGACGTAATAAATCCCTGTCTTAGAGCTCGTATTTCTTCGTCGCTGACTGTAAGAAAATTAGCGTGATTGAGAAACCAAAGCATTTGAGCTCTGAACATTTCCCGGTTGATTTATTGTGGATTCAGTTCTTGCATGTGAAAAAATGTGCCACTTTTTGGTTCATGCCTCCTCTTTAAGGATTGTAACGACATCAAAAAAGTAATTACAAGTGGATTAACATAACGTAAAAGTTCCATTTGGATAATTGTATGAGGTGAGGATGGAATTTCAGTTTATTAACTTAAGGAAATATAATGATCCTCTTTCAATCTCTGGAGGCCAGGTTACTTTTATTCTTGATGCTCTTAATTTGTGTCTTAATATGGTTTGTGTTTATTTATCTGTTTTAAGGAATCTTTCTTTAATCAAACATGATTTTTTTCTCATGTCCGTTGATATCTTTGGACTTGTTTTGGCTGATGGTTGTCCTCGTCTCTGTGTGTAAACAGGTAAACGTTACGACGAGAAGGTGGACATCTTCTCCTTTGGTATTGTTCTCTGTGAGGTGAGAGCTGTTCGTCACTGTAAACATCTCTCTTTTTTTTTACGGCTCACTTTAAATGAGGACAGCATGTGCTCTTAGAGCTGTCAATTATGTAAGTACTTGGATACTAATGTCAGAATGCCAAAGGGAAACATTACACCCGACTGGTTCGAGTCAGAACTGATAGGTTTCATTGTTGGTTATGCAAGAGCATGCTTGAAAGTTTCATCGTGCTTCTTTCTTCTCCGTTTTCCCTTTGGCTGCAGATTATCGGTCAGGTTTACGCAGATCCTGAGTGTCTTCCGAGAACGCTGGATTTTGGGCTCAATGTGCCAAAGTTCATAGAGAAGTTTCTTCCGGAGCACTGCCCGCCGGCTTTCTTCGCGCTGGCGGTGGCTTGTTGTGATCTCTTCCCGGACAACAGGTGAGATTATCCGTTGATAAATACACTTCATATTATTGCTTGGCACCCGAAAGCAACAAAGGTTTAACGCTTTAATTGCTTTGTTTGAGGTTCACCTGTAGGAATCTACCGTTTTAGTTGTTTGTTTTTGTAATTTTTGGACGCATTGAGTGATAAGGCAGTTTTATTTCAGCTGCATGTTGATTAAATCCTCGAGATCAACGACTCTGCTCTGATTGGCCCACAGTTTTAATTAGCCTAGAGCACGTTAAGAGTCTGAAGTTTTCCTGTAGTTTGAAAGCGTCCCGGTACACATCCATACAGGTTAGGGAGAACAATGAATCCCATTTGCAGTTAAATAACAATATAAATAAACACATTTTCCAAAACGTCAAAACCGCTATTGAGAACAGACATGAGAGTTTAACAAGCAGAAGTTTACCTTTTATTTAGATTAAGTCTGTCTAACATAAATAGTCATTTCTAAGGCTAATTTATTAGACTATTTTTTATTGATGCTTTCACATTTTAAGATGATAAACAACAAATCTACTTGATACAACAAAAGTACGGTGAAAAGTATAAATGAACAAACTAGATTGACCGATTATTTTTTAATACTAGTACTATCTGTACCTTAGTTTAAATATTGAGACTTAGATAAAAAAAAATTATTTAGTTTTTTGTGTTGTTTTATTATTCGTTTTTTTGTTTAAGTCATTGAGTAACAATACTTCAAAATAGGATTTAAAATTGTATACTTTCGACTTTTGCTCCTCTTTACAAAAAATGGTGAAAAAATTTGTGTGGATCATCTCATTCAGCTTTAAAACATTCTTTGAGAACTGATAGTAATGCTTTTTTAGTAAACATTAGAAATTCAGTATGTTAAGATAATGTTTTTAGAAACTTAATTGAGACATTACTTCAGTACTAGCGGTTGGCATTTGTCGATTTGATGCAGAAGTATAAATCAGAACTATTTTATTAGTTCTTATAAATAATGCCAGCTTAAAATATCTTCTTCCACCATAAAAGAGCCATTCGGCCATGTACGTAAACTCCTATCTGGAACAATGGTCTTGGAATGGACGGAAGCTTCCTGCACTTACCTCTTCCTGTCCTCTCAGGCCTGCTTTTCAGAAGCTGGAGGACTGTTTTGAAGCGCTAACCCTGAATCAGGAGTTAAACATTCCTCTGCCTGCTGAACTGGATGAACTTCAGCAGAAGTTCTTAAGGACTTACGGAGCATCTGAAGATCAGGAAAACAGGAACTGAGTCGGTGGGAGCACAATCTGAGATTCGTGCGCTGAACCTTTTTGTTTACAGAACTGAATCGCTTGCGTGGAACATGTAGCTGGAGTCCTTGAGAGATCATCACACCACTCGGAACCCTGAGAGCATGCTGGAACTGGAAGCGTTTTGTGGTGGGAACGGGTACATTTCAGTGATCTCGATGCAGCTTTTTACTTTAGTAGGTTGAACTGATGTGATCGATTCAATCCTGTAGCTCAAATTATTGAGAGTAGCAAGAAATCAAGGTGTAAATATACTTCAGCAGGACATGAATAATGTTTCTCTATGTGTAAGCCTGCTCTGGAGTGAAATGATAAGTGAGATTGTGATGCTGGATCTTTATTGAGCGTTTCTCTGAAACAAGCTGTACTTACTAATTACTACACAAAAATAACGAGTTGTATTTTGGTGAGGATATTTGAAATTTAACAGACTTTGATCACTGAGGATTAATTTAAAACTGGACATATTTTTTCCTTGGTTGCAAAGATTCGATGTTACGTTTTGGGAGAATTAGGATTTGTAGCATTTGTTTGTCTGTAGAATGTGAAAATTTGTATAAAGGGCATATAGTCAATGGTACTGACTTGTATAAATTTGTAACCACTACCTGTACACTGCAGGATTTCTTACATAAATAAAGATTAATAATGGCTATCGTGTTATATTACTTTTTAAAAGAATGTGGTGTAGTTGTAAAACGTGTCAGAAGATGGCGCTTTGGTTAGAAGATTTCGTAAGCGAGCAGGTTTTACACATTTGTCTTGTTTAGAAATTGTTTTTTTTACGGTACGTTAACAAATACTAACTTAACACAGTCTCTTGTTATAATATACATATATGTATCGAGATTCCGAAAGTAAACAGGTTGATTACGTGAACATGACTTTGAGAACAGACTTTCCTCTCAGCCATGTCTTTTTTTTTTGAAACCCTGAACTCGAAAATAATATGTGGAATATCTGTGAATCTTTGTTCTTATGATAAAAGGTTACTATCTCTAAAAACGTTTACACGATGCCGTAAGATATAAGAAACGAATGCTAATGCTAGTTCGTTAGCGTTTACTGAAAACAAAACAAAAAAATCACGTGACCTATATCGACGGGATTTCAGCGGTGGTTGTGTAAGTTAATTTTTAAACGTTTCCACGGTTTATTTATTTATTTAACGTTATATTGGTTGATATATTTAACCTTAAACCTCAAAGTTTTAATGGCACTTAAAACACAACTGCCTTTTTTACCATTTATTTTTGTCCCTTGCAGTAAAGATCAGATATAAATGAATGCAAATTCATTCAGAAAATGTACAAACGTACGAGGTGTGTACGTACGTACGAGGTGTGCAAAAAACAAACAAAAAGTGAAAAACGAACGTTTTTTTTAAGATAAATGCTCTTTTTACTGCATAAAAAACATGTATTGTCAGTTAATAAACTTAACAAGCCCTGAAGTTAGTATAATATGGGGGTTCTATTTCTTTAGAATGATCCAATAGAAGTTCTCGTTTAATCCAGTCTTTGAGAAGCTGCTTTGAAGCAACTGCTAAATAGGCTGTATAAAAATATTTTAATTGATTAAAAAGTCATAACTTGAAGGATTTTCCCAAAAGCAGTAAATAACTGATAAATGCGTGTGTCCACTCGAATGGACGCAGGGTCTGAAAAGTTTATCCCCTACCATTAAACTATATTACCTTTAAAATTGTTGCATTGCTTTGTTGCTAAAAATATATAGCTAGAAACATGTAAAAAAAAATAATTTTTTTTTCAAAGTTTTTATTGTATAGCAGTAAAAAAAACTGCCAAAAATAAAAAACATTATTTCTGGAACAACAAGCAGTTATGCAGCCAACTGTCCCATTAAGACACATAATCTCTGAAAAGTGAATTATTGTACAACAATTGAATACACCATCTTTATCTCTCTCTCTGTTCTAATTAGGGCTAGTTATTTAATGGAATCCAGCTCTTACACAATCACCATTCTAAGCAGTCCATGCTTTCAATTCAATTATATTAATTCAGTCCATCAGGCAAGAAGCAAAAAAAACAACCCTAAAACAGAATGGATAAAGTAAAACAGAGCCAGATGATTAGACCCATTCTGATTGGATTACAGAAGTGGTGACAATGCTTAAATCAATTGTACTCTAAAAACATTGCTGCAGTAGCAGGAATTCATTCAGAGAAACAAATAACAAGGCAAAAAAAACCTGGAAGAGTTTACCACTTTTACCAGTCCGGTATTTAAAACCATCTAGGCTAATTTAATGTACCAGGCTTCAAGGTCTTCCTCATGTAGGGCTGGGCCATATAGCCAAAAAAAAAATATCAATATGTTCTTTGTATCAGTCAATATCGATAATTATCAGGAACAGCGCCCCCTGGAGCTGACACTACTCTGTAAATCAATCGCTCTGACGGACGTTAGTTAATCTTCTGGTGTGAGCATGCAAGGATATCAGTCAACGAGCTAAACCAATCGGAAGCATCAGTTGTCGCCTTCGCAAAGCATGGCTTCTGATTGGAAGTTCTTGATGAAATGACCACCTGAAAGACCACAGACACAAAATATAGCTTGTTTTTGCGCAAAATTTGAAGAAATGTGGGCCGGTTTAATCCCTGAGCAGGAATAGTGTGAGTAGTAGGAGTAGTGTTTTATCTCACGCTCCTATTAACATGGAGAAAACGCGTATGGGACACCGAAGTTCCGTCATCAAAGCACTATTCCGACAAAATGTATGTCAATGATCATATCTATATCGAATTATCGCCCAACCCTGTCCTCATGCATTGACAAATTAATTTCTACATAAGCCCACGGTTTGAGATGCGAACACCCCAACACAGACGCCAACCATTCTGTAACATGGTTTTAGTTTTAGTGCTAATCGCCAAACTCGTAAGGAAAAAGAGTGAGGACAGAAGATTGAGTTCTTTCAAGGTCCCATAACGTCTCATAGATGACAACACAGTTCTCCTCTCCTCCGAGTGGAATACGCAGGCAGCATTCAGGTCCTCTATTGATGTGCACGAAACAGCCTCCAGGTGAACCTCTGACATGCAATTCACCAGGTAGTAGTCTCTTCCAGCGAAGAAGAACTGTCTTTAGCTCACCAACTGCTTCATTGAGGATGTTATCTAAACAAACGTACAACCCCACCACTCTCCTGTATCACGAAACCGTGCTGTAAATGCGAGTTAAAGAGGAAAGAGACGACAGGCGGTGAGGAGGTCCTCTGAGATTCTGCAGTACAGCACAGGGATGTCTTAGCTAGTAGCCATTCAATCGCCTACTCTCTCAGGCTCCAGGGGTCCCCGCCGTCCCCATCAGTGGATCGGCCCCTTCCGCAGGCTCCTGCGTGGGCGTGGGGGTGTGGGCGTTCGGCTCAGCGGTGATGACGATGGTGCTCTCGTCCACCAGCTCACAGATGGGATTGGCAAAGGCAGAGAGAGGAAGAGTGATGCGATGCATTTCTCTCTCGTAAATTCGCTGCTCGTGTTGTTTCTTGAGGTCACGACCCCTGGGAGATAACAGTAGAGGTTTATTGTCAGCATCTCTGGTTACATAAAGACTAGAAAGAATAACAGAGGTGCAAAGTAAAATAGCATAAAAAAATGTAACATGCACAGTAATCAGTTCAAAGACCTAAAATAGGGGCACTATGATTTACCTTTTATGTAACTTAATCATCACTTATAAACTGATTAAAGGTACACAATATTATGTTTTGAATGTAATAGGTCAGGGTCCACAAAAAGGATGTTTTCTTGATCGTTCACCCCCGACCAACCCTAATACTTTTACCACTACTCAGTGATTGTAGTGATTATTTTAATTAGCACCCAGTAATATTTTCAGATTTAGCACAAAAAACCAGCTTACAAAATTTGTTTCGTTTTTTTTTTTGCCCATTTTGGCATTATTAAAAATGAACAATCATTCATTAAAATATAGGTTACAATTGTATGTGTATTTTTTACAATATATTTATTTGTTAAACAAAACAGTAAATTTGTTATTTATTTATTTGTGATATTGATATTTATTTATTTATTTTTGACTGGCTAATGTAACACATACTAAATCTCCTATCCCGTTACGTAAAGGTTTGAATAGAAAGACTGCATGAATCATTGAGAGTCTTTGGGAAAATAAAACCATATTGTAATAAAACGAAAGTGTTTTTTGACCTCCCATATGTATGGACACTACCAAAATCTAATTACGAACTTTTCAAAATCCTATTAAATCAAAAAGACCTCCCTGCGTATGCATGCTGAGCCAATTAAGAGCTAGCTATATGATATGATATTAAATTAAGATTCACAAAGACAAGAGACCCAAGGATTCTGGGTGGCCTGTCAAAACGCTTACAAAACAGAGACAAGAAATAGCTTAAACCTTCGTTCAGAGTTTAATAGGATCTAGTTTGAGAGGATTACGTGCTGAATAGCAATAACTGAAAGCGATTTCAGAATATATTTATGAACCAAGTAGATGTTTAAAATGACATTTCATGTAACATTTACATATTTCCTAATACGCAATGTAATGTTTCACCACTAGTTGTCTGATCCCAATAGGCATGTTCTTTTCTGAAAAGAGAAGCTAAAAATAAGACTACCCATTGCACCACATTTACTGCAAGATGACTTAGGACACACTGTCCGGGGAAATATAGAAAACAGCAAGTATATCTCAAACGATCAGCCTTTCTGTTCTTGTTCAAACCTTTAAGTGGCAAAAAAGCTTCTAAATATAGAGTCAAAATGCCTCTAAAGTCAATGCCTGCGCACCCTTCCTCGTGTGTCGATTGGTAATAAAACATGATACGCTGATGTAATAACGTGGATTGTGTTTCAACCCACTGCCTTAAATCCATCTTGAATCTACCACCAACAAACTTCTATTACTGTCTATCAGTATATGGTACAATAAAATACATTTAACTGAGCAAATGCTTCAGTCTCATCAATCAGAAGAAGTGTTGCGCTGTACACAGGTGTACAAGTATTGATGGGACATTTAGAATTACCTACCGTTTATAGAAGTATCCCATTGTGATGCCTCCCCCAAGTAAGATGATGAGGGCCATCATGAAGACAGCAAGAACGTAACCTGACGAGACAAAAAGCGGTCAAAAATACACTTTCCTATTACTAAAAATAAACTTTCCTATTACTAAGGTTTTAGCAAGCTTCGTCCAATACCAAGAGTTCCAAGATCCTTCTTCTTCTTCGGCCCACTCCTGACCTGCTGGTGTACACCCTTTACAGGCTGCACCGCTGCTCCTCCCACCTGTGAAGGGAAGGAGCTGGAAGGTTCAAAGCTCTCCATTGGGTTGAGTCCCTGAGGCTCTTCGGGACCTTCAGTGGAGTTCTGGTCTGTAGAGAGACGGAAGGAACGGTCAATAAAAGTAAATCGTAGTTGCTCTTAATCAGTGCTTCTAATGGAACTAAGAACCCGCATCATACTAACTCCGTTCCAGTTCACCATTTAAACAATAGCTCACAAACATCAATCCATCCTTGTGTTGCTGGCGTGGGTAGGGCATCATTTATACTATCTCTTTATAGAGGCAGTGGATTGCTATCTCATGCTTTCAAAGTTAATAGTGTGGTATTCTCATGAACAAGCACAGCCCACGATTTGTTTGTCTCAGGATGGAGTACATCTGTATTAATAATCATCCTTTCGTTTTGAACAAGTTTTAGAAAGTTTGTTTCTCTATGACCTAATAAAGAGTGGAACATTTTGTATTAGCTTTTCTCAAGGAAGTTGAGAAACTTTGGGTGCAAACTTTTGAGATTCAGGATTACATTCTGGATCATAAGTGTTATGGTTGGATGTCGTTTTCAGTCGTAGTACACACTTAGCACGTGTGCCCACCATCAGTGAGAACGAATCAATAATCCCTCCTCCTTCCCTACTTCTCACATAATTAAGGATAAGGATGTGTCCAGGTCCAAGTAGTACTCTCGTCATACAGCTCGCCTGGTTCTCACTATACTCGCCATATGGGTTTGTGAAACTGGCTTTAATTCTACGTTAGTGTATTTAGTCTCTTTTGACACAAATGAGTTTTTGCTTGTTAAAGCCATAAAGAAACATGTAATAGTCACGTAAAAGGTACAATGACATAAACAACTTCACAATCATATTGAATTAAATTATTTAAAAAATGTTTCACGAATTTTTAAAATAATTTAATTCAGTATGATTGTGAAGTCCCACTGAAGAGGTGAGCAACTTGTGAATAGTTTTTACAAGTGCACTACACTGCTTTTGCAGAATTCTTTTTTTGTTGTTTTTTGTTTTATGCACCCTGCTAGAAAAGGGCTTTTGTACATTCAGCTAGCCACATTAAAATAAAAGTTTCAGGTTGATTTCTCATAACATCTTAAAAATCCTGACCCTTTCATTCAAGCTGAGTAGTATAAAAAAATGTAATTGGTACCTCTTCTATAAGAACTAATTAAGTTTTTTTTTTATCGAGTTTCATGTTTTTAAAACCATTTATAAGATTGATCCCAGAGCCAAGGATTTGGAAGGAAGAGTGGTGTGTAAGAGCTTTCAGCAAGGACGAGTCAAGATTGGTTTACCCAGGGCTTAAGAATGAAGTACCAGTAATTTTTAGTGTAAATCTCTGTACAAAACTATTACTTTATTTCTAAATGGATTGACAAGCGGATAAAAAAAGAGGCTCTGAAAACACAATCTTCCACTTGTTACACAAGTCTGCCATTTCACAAAAACCCTTTACCCTTTGTGTTTTAAAACCGGTTAATTTTCCAGACTATTTCAAACCTAAGCGCTAATTTAAATAAATAGGACATCAGGTTTTCGGGGTTCCCAAAAGATTTAGTCACTGCTAAAAACTCTCCCATGTGCGTCCCATCCTTTGTTGCAGGCTTGTCTCCCTCCCCCTCTGCTCAGAAAAAAAATTGTTTGCACCCTCCAGCCAAGTTAAACGTGAGGTCACAGCTCAGGCAGCCAATCAGTATTGCTCACCATGGTGAACATGATCCGCACAGCCAATCAGAATCCAAGAAGGCACAGCCTAAAACTCCAACAGCTGCAGAACAAGTTTTCTTGTTTGTTCCTTTGCGTCCCAACTGAAAGACTTCAAGGCTGAAGAGTCTAGACTTGTGTTATTGTTCAGCTTTATCTGTCTTTGAAGAAAACTGATAAAACACTGCATCCCGAGGTGATTAAACGTGACCAACTTGCCTCGGGGTCAAAGCACAAATTTGGGAGGAACACATTGCAGTAGAGCTTTTAAATAAAAGTCAGGAGCAATTAGAAAACTAATAACAAAACCAAAGATGAGTTTCACACCACTATTTCTGGGAAGCTGAAGGGGTCTGTTTTTTGATGCTGATATTGTTCACTCCGCCACAGGATGTTTACTTTTAACTCTTTTCTGTTTCCCACAAGAGAGTGTTTTCCCAGATTTCTGTTCTAAACAAATTTTATTTTTCTCAACTTCCTGAAGGTTCTTGGAAGAAAGTGGTATGACAGAGTGGGAAACTGTGAAAGCCAGATGACACGTTAGTTAGAGTCACTTGTGAAATACCAGAGAAAGACGCAAGTAAAACAAATCACAATTTATGAGTTGAATATCTGCTTTTCGGAAACTCCAATGGAACTTCTGCTTACAGCCTCTTTTCATGAGAAACCTGATCTTATTGAATAAAAATATACTGTGTAAGTGTATGCAAAGTGTTTGAGCAGTTTTAATTTTAAATGCATCCGAATGGTTGTATTCATATTAAAAATTATAGCAGAGAACCTTCCAGAGCTCTTCAGTTAGCACCAAAGATAGACAGGGTTGTGTGTATTCTTGAATGCAGAGACAGTAGAAAGGGATTTGGATCCATATCAGGTGGCTCAAACGTCTGACTATACGTCCTGCAGGGTATATAAAAAACATAAAAAAGAGGAACTCTTCCCTCTCAGGTTGTCCATGACATACAGGTCTGATGCACCAACCAGATGGCAAAAAAACGAGCATCGATGAAAGTCAACGGTGTTGGTGTTCCTCGTAGATTACAAAGTTTGAACACACCAAACGGATGACACTTGACTACAAACTGTGCTCTCTGCACACACGTGAGGAGATATACCTTTGCGTACCTGCAGGTGGCAGCAGTCTGTATTTTCATTTCAAGAACAGAACAGAACGATTTTCCTACAAAAAATCATAGTTTCTTAATCATTTACTTTGTCGATCACCAAGGGAACAAGTTTAGAGAAGATGTCATAGTTGCCCAAGCTGGTCAGCCATTTTGTTTCTAGCTATTTAGATTGCTAGCTATTTCTATGGTTACTCAGGCTGGAAATAGTGGGTAAACTTGTAAATGTATGTTTATGTGCATTTGTAGACTATCGAGCTGTTTTTTTATGTTTTGGAGAAGGAAAAACAGCTATGCTCTTGTTGGTGGAAGAGTAAAAAAGGCACCAAAAACAGCCTTACATAGCTTTTAAACGATAATAATACGACTCGATGAGCCTCCAGTAAGTCTGCAGTAAATGCGCCTCTTAAAACATAAAAAAACATCATATCTTCATGTATTTTTCAGTTCAGAAATAAAATATGATAAATGTGATTGATTCGCTTGACTTGACAGTTTTCCTACACAACAATCAAAGCAAAACATTAACAGACTGCATCTACACATCTGAGCAAACAATATGGCGGCCTTTCAGGCGAGTTCAGCCTAGTTTCTTCAGCGGCGTGTGATGTCACCCCACACAGTGCTACAGTGTGCATTGAATTCCCGATGATGAGGATGATGATGATGATGATGCATTAACTGTTAAAAACAGAAAGCCTTACCTCTGCATAGTCTAATGTCACAAGCTTCTTTTCTGGCCTCCCCACTGGACCCCGTGACGTAGCACCACGGCTTCTCCGATCCATCTGGGTTGCGGCAGAAATTGTGATCCCAAACTTCCAATGGTCAGATAAAAAGAACACAAATAAGAATTTCACTTGATTGGTTAATATTTGTAATTTATAATTATCCCTCATGCTCTCCAAATAAACGATATTGTTTCGAAACAAACGGATAAAAGAGGTTAGCCAACTATTTGCGCCAAAAAAAAAAAAAATGTTGATTAACACAGACTGCTGTTGATAAAATTGCACAAAATCAAATCAATAAGCAGATTCCTCATGTTTACTAAGCTACTGAAAAAAATCCAGTCTTTTTTTTTTAAACTGCAACAAGGTTATTTGTTTTTAGAAACGCTACAAATTCGGTGTCGTGTAGACCGCATAACCATGGTAATCCTGATTACTGGCAGCATTTCAAAGAGCATGTTACTGATGAAGCAGCGTTTGCTCACAAAGTTTTATGGCTGCTGGCGACAGAGACCGGGTTTGTGCTGCTCTTCTCTGTGTTAAAGCAGATCTTCTGAGATGTACAGGACTGCACAAGCGCACAGCATATTTAATAATGTATTTAATCACAGTTCTTATCTTTGTGTGAGCTGTATTTCCCAGTCATTGAAAGGAAGCGCTGATGTGCCTCAGCACCGAGAGAAGTTTTCTGATTGGTCAATTTAACTTCAGAGTTAAGGAGTCTGCTGCCCTCTACTGGATTGACTCACTCTTTACAGCGTTTTAGTATGGTTTTCCCATTTTCATGTGGGCATAATTTTTTTTCTACCCATTTTCATGTGGACTCATTTTTTTTTGTAAACAGGATAAGAAAGTCTATTTGGAAAAATAACCATGTTCGTGTCGAACCAGAAAGAGGAGAGTGGTCCTGTGATGAACAGATAAACAAACTGTTCCCAGGTGTACCAATGCCTTCGCACATTCCAAGAAAATTAATAATAAATAATAATTTTTAATATTGTTGTTGATCATTTAAACGTAGTGTTGTGTTGTGTTGTGTTGTATGGGGACAGTCAGTCCGAGTCTCAAATACTATTCTTGTAGCCAATCAGCACGAGCTATCAAAATAGGGCCCAAGTGCTATTGGTCAAGTGGCTTGTTTGTTTTCAGTACTTCGAATGCAACAATGGCTCCTACATTTTACATACATTTTAATAGTTTACTGTTGCTCTATTTAACTTGAGATTAAAGAGAAAAGCAATAGCACCTGTCTGTGTGTCTCCAAACATCTGGTTTAAACTCTTCCAGTTGAGACACACGTTCCCTCCGGAAGTCTTCTGTAGAATCCCCTCATAGTCCTCTCCTGAAGAAGTGATGCACTCTGAGAAAAACAAAAGAACAACTCGGTCACGTGCTCAACAACAAATGTGTATATATATATATATATATAATATATATATATATATATATATATATATATATATATATATATATATATATATATATTATGATAAGCTGAGATAGACTTTGACGGTGTAACAGGTTGCATATTGTCTCTCCCCTAATGTAAGTCGCTTTGGACAAAAGCGTCTGTCAAATGCATAAATGTAAATACATAAAAAAACTAACTGTCTGGAAGTAAACCACGTTACGTATTACTCTTAAAAACTTTAAATATTTTGAACAAGTTGAAAACAATAGCAAAAAAACGCACAACACTAAAAACGCTTCCATTATTAAAACTATTTCTAAAATAAAACCAACATAATATTTTTCGAACAGAAAAAAAGTTGCAGTTGGTAGAAATGAGGCGCTTACCTTCCACAGACACGCAGCCGACGCTCAGCAGCAAAATAGAGTACAGCAGCCGTAACATTTTGATTCGTCGATGTTATAAACAAGAACAGCAGCGACTATAGAGACTTTGACCAGCTGAATGTTTAGCAGAGACGCCTGCGGGGAACCGGAGCACACTGCCGCTCGGAACGCGGCTCAGCGCGGCTGTTCTCGGGCGCTGAGCTCCGCTGTAAACAGCCTGAACCCCGCCGCAGTGACCCGCCTCCTCCGGGTCCTACAAACCGCCCGCTCTCATCTGTGGGTGCAGTCACTGAGTCTAGAACGAGCGTAAAAACAGAATGATTTAAAATAAACGCCTATTTATAGTCAATAAGTGAATGCTACGTGGGGATTTGTCCATACAGATTCAGGCTATAACTCTATTTAGACCCTGAGTTTATTTATTATATATATTTATTTATTAAGTACAATGGTCACCAAATGATTCATCCAATTATCTTGGCACGTTTTGTTTTCACGTCAGTAGGGTTGATGTTAGTCAGTTGGGTTTTGACTACTTCGGCTTTAACCCACACAATGTTTGACCAAGCAAACAAACAAACCATCTGTTCCTCCTGTCTACAAGGGTGAAGAGTACACAATGTGTGTGGGCTCAGGTAAAAATTGTGTTACTTCAGTAAAAATGTACTACGGTAAAAGTCAAAAGTAGCTCAACTAAATTTAGGGCCTGTCTTTTACGATATGTTACAGCAATTCTCTGCTTGAACTAATACATACTCTCTATTAAATAGAAAGCAATGACAACACAGATCCAAACAGAAAATGAATGGTACTGTATAATGCATACTGTAAACTGGACTTAAAAAGTTTACAGAAAGTTGCTCTCTCATCAAAAGCATGCCTCAAGTCATATTCAGATTGGTTCGTGCATGTTCGTGTAACCCTATTTTCATTCTTGGAGCTCAAAATGGCCCAATGGACACACACCCATTGAATAGAGCACCACCCACTAACCAATCAGGTGAACCTCTAATGCGGCTCATCTCAATGAAGAAAATACACATGGATTAAAGTGTAACCACAGTAAAACAGCGTAGGATAAACAAAAAGTGTTTTGGATGTACCAGGCCTAAAATGTTTTTTTCTCTTCGCAAAAGTTGAAAATGTTAGTCAAAAATAGGTGGATTGTGTGTGCACCAACAAGCAAAATCCAGTAGGGGGCATGGCGGGAGTATAGCAGTGGACGGATTAGGGGTGAACAGGTCGTTTTGTGGACCACAACCAGTTGAGATGATTCAAAGACATTATTTACAATAAAAACTGCCATTAAGAATGCAGTGATAGTCTTATTATAAATGATTAAAAAACATTTTCAATCATGATGAATAAATGATCATTTAATGATTAAAATTAACATTTTCTTTACAGGTTTTGCTTCACATTTATAGTTTTTGCACAAGGTAAAACAGTTTTATTATTACATGTTTTTCCTCACGATTCAAATGTCATTAATTAAAGTGTATTTTTTTTTTTTATCTTTAAGTTATATCACCTTCAACACTTTTTACATTCCCTTTATTTTTTGTGACTGCATGTGACATCCGCATGTTTTAACTTTTAATAATAATAAATAAATAATAATACATTTTATTTCAAAGCGCCTTTCTCGACACTCAAGGGCACCGCACAGAGTCAAACCAGGCAATATATAAACAAAACAAGGATAAAAGACAATATAATACAAATAAAAGAAAGCACAAAAGACCTGTGACCTGTAATGGTCTTTTTATAAATAGAAAATAATATGCCTAAAATGCAGGTATAAGAAAGCAAAACATGTAGCTAAAACAACGAGTGACAAACTAAACAAACTGAAAGGCAACTCCATCAAAAAACTCCTGAACATTAAGAGGTAGATTAAAACCCTTTCAAAAATGTACTGGAGAAGACAAGGATTGGGCTCATTTACATTTATAGTTTAATTCAAATAAAATGAACGTCAAGCTTCATGCAACACACCTGTCTCCACCTTCCTAAGTGTTTGTAAGTGAACTTAACCAATCTACAGTAAAGTAATTAAACTAAATAAAGTAAAACAAAAAACTCCATACATTTAAAAAATGATAATTCTAAAGAACAAAAAAACTATTCATTAACTTGTAGGATGTTTCAGTATTGTATAATGTTTAAGTTATATTGCCTTGTCGCACTATGTCTTTAGCTGAAGAAAGGAAAGAAGAAGGAAAGGTAACATCACCCGGAGGCTGAAGACTGAGGAGCACCTGAGCTCACTACCTGCTACAGCACGAGCGACTTTTATCCTCTGTTAACTTTAATTCAAGATGTGAGAAGAACGCAGCAGACTTGCACAAGCAAGCCAATACCTCAACACAGACACTACAGAGAGAAACATGTTATTTAACTTTTGTCTTATAATTCTATTTACCTTCTCCACTCTACTGAAATAGAAGATGATGATCTTAGAAATTATTCGAGACCTGTTCAATCCAAGGATTCAACACAAGCTCAAAAACTCGATCAAACCCGATAAAGCCTGAAAATGGCCTATTTTGTAGTTTTGTATTTTTTACTACAGTGCCAAGTAATCATATGTTATTGTTTAGACAGACATATATCTCAACACAGTGTCCTACAGCATCAATCTTTCAGTAAACGATGCATTTCTCTTTTAATGATTCTGTATTTTCAGGATATTATCTGGTTGAGCCCAGAACCTTTTTATACAGTTTTTATAGAAGGAAGAGCCACGTTCTTTAGCGAACCCCAATTCATTCAATCGTTTAGAGCAGTGTGACGGAGCAGAACTTCATTAGCAGAAGAAACAATAGGCGCACACTGCTTACAACAAAACTCTTTTTGTGAGCCTTTTCTAAGTGGCACATTCTGGGCAACTCTAAAGAGTCATTTCACTTCGTTTTTTTCTTCCAGGACACATTATAAATACAGCTGTTATCCAGTTCTAGACAAAAGAGGCACATTTTTAACTCCATCGGATTTAACAAGATCACTCTCTACATCCGCTAATCTGAGCTCCTGCCAGGTTAACTGACCCACTTTCATTTTCTCAAGTCATTAACACCATGTTTTCAAAGCAAAAACTGAATTTGGGTCGCCACGCAAGCTTGTTTTTCTGAAATCTGCACTTGGATGAGACGCTCAACACTGTGTTGTTGTTTTTACAGTCTAGGCTCTAGCAGGTTCTGACAGCGAATCACGAGCCTCGTTGTCTCTAGAAAGTCAACTTGTTATAAAATGTTGCTGGACAGGTTCGTCTAAAAATTGTTATTTCGAAAAAGATGTTTTAAACCCATAAAAATGACATGAAATGGTTGTGTCAATCCAAAAGAGCCTAATGACTTAACCTTTAACCATGCAATGACTTCTCCCCATGAAAGGAAAAACAGAGAAGGGAAACGTGGGCTAGCTCGAAGGAGACAGAAGAAGACGAGTGGAAACAGCAAAGCAAACAGACTGCTGAGAGCTGTACGCAGAGCAGAGCGCATTGAAACTGCGCGCAGATGTCGTGTGCATAACAACGGCCCCTTCAGTGCTCATGCGGACGTTTTAGGGTTATAAATATTTGTGAGGACAGACAAGTGAAAAATGTGGGGACATGAAAAGAGAATACGTTTTTAAAAAATGGTTGTCAATAACTTTACATGTAAACTTTATTTTTATATATTCCTGTTGATCAAAATAAATAAATAAATATAAATAAAATAAATAAAAATAAATATATTATGGTTTAGATGTGTTTATATATAACAGAGTATATATTTACTTAAAAACACACACAAAAGTATTCACTTCTCTAATCTTTTTAACAGAATAAAATAAGTACAGATGACAGCATAACAAGCACAGTTATACAAAACTAGTAGGGAATACATCTAAAATGTGTTTATCCAAAGATATAGCATTTTAGGTCAATATGTTCCCCTGGCTTCCTGATGCAAGGACCTCAGCTGCCCATTTCACTGTCTAAATAAGTGAATAGGTTAAAATATTTTTTAAAACAAGCTTTTTTCCAAGTTGTACATTTGTTTTGAGTATAATTCACATTATTTTGGCTATTGCTCTGACAACCAATATACCTGCCGATCATTAATAGTCACAAAGCACCTGTGAATTTCACTTGTTTTTTACGAAAAGAACAAAATGGTGATGACTTTAAACTCCTCTAACATGAGTGTATTTACAACTTTCGTCCACATGTTTATATCCAACAACACCTCCAAAGGTTGATAGGCTTCATTTAAAACAAACAAGCAGCGAAATACACGAGTCACTTGGATCTTGGAAACCTAAAAAATGTCGAAATCTTAAACATTTTTTTCACCGAGTTTCCATTTCAAGTCAGTTATACTGTATTATTTATATTTAGTCTCTCAAAAACATGCACACGTCCTCTCGGGTCCTTAAATAAGGCCAAGTTTCATGAAAATCGATGACTGTCTCTGTCCACTGAGGCCATCTGCTCCTCCGAGAGCTCCAGGGAAACACCGCTGCGCCCGAGACAGGCTACAGAACCCTCTCCGTAACTCAACCACGAATCATCCTCTACCCCCGCTCTCTGCTGAGGGTAGAAAATAAACACTTAACCTGAGAGAAGAGCCTCTAATGTGGAATATAGCCTACTGCTCAGAGAGGGCATCTCTACTGATGCCGCCAAAGCCATTACATCCCTGCAAGATGCATTTAGCCCTGCAGTAGAAACCTGAGAAGATGTTACGCAGAGGCAATGAGGACACACGCAGTGAGAGACACAAACAGAGTACGATCAACAGTGAGTGAGCAGAATGAGAACTGTCTGGAGGAAAAGAGTGCTTGAGAGCGGTTGAGGGAGGCTGCTGTTTATCAGATGATGCAGGGAGGTTGGCGTGAGGCAGTTCAAACCGGTTTGAGGCTTTTGTGAACTGTTTTCTCATAAGCTACTGAGTCTCTACTATGTTAATCCCATGATTGAATGAGGACAGCATTGATGTTGATTATATTGAGAGGACAATTGAACCAATTGGTATGTAAGGGGAACTATTTCACAGGTTTTTTCCAGTCAGATGAATGGCGAAGAGTGTCAGTCTTTCTGTATTTTATGACTGCTTTAGAGCGATCTTCCATGCTGTGGGTAACAGAGCTGTACGTCTGAGGAACATCCACTTTGAGCTTTGTACGTGTGTCAAGTTATCATCTTTAAAAAGAAAGAATCGACTCTGATTCACTGAACAAGTTTTTTTCGAAAAGTGATGTAGAACTGAACAAAGCATATTAAGCTGCTCTCAGTGCTGAACTCTTCCAATGAGAGCGCCACTGCCCCTAATGGAGTGGAGTGATATTGCACTTTATTCTAGAACTGTAAAACACTGAACCTTCATTCAAATGTTTCAATTTTTTAAAAAGAGAGTAATAATCTTTTGAGATGACTTAAAAACTTTGTCATTTAGAGTTTTTTTTTTTTTCAATTTTAACCTTCTAGTCACTTAACATTTTTTGACCTCTTGTCAAATTTTTTCCAGATTAGCATTTCTAGTTCTGATCTTTTCATTCTAGGTCTTTTACTAGATTAAGTGAAGTGAGCAGTTGGTCAGATATGGAGTGACCCATACCCTGAATTTGTGCACTGCATGTAACCCATCCCAGTGTACACACACACACACAGCAGTGAAAAACACACCGTGAGCCCTCACCCGGAGCAGTGGGAGCCATGGCTGCGGGGCCCGGGGAGCAGTCGGGGAACTGGTGCTCGCTCGAGGGCTCCACAGCTGTGGTTGTTGAAGATGGAGAGCAAGTGTTTCATCACTCACTCCACCTTCAACTTGGAGGATCTGGGGATCGAACCGGAGACCTTCTGATCACAAGTCCATCTCCTCATCCACCAGACCACAACTGCCCACAATATACATTTTAAAGTATGATTTGCATATTTTCATTAAACAAACTTTTTTATATTCAAAGCAGATAAAAAAGAAATGCTGATCATTGGAGGAGAGGCCTGTACCACCCTCTAGGTTCTGATTCAAATTAAAGTTTTGTTATCACTTGGAAATGAGATCATATGTCATTGTTAGCTCAAAATTTCCACTTTGTTTTATTAATTATTGAAACATATAATCACAGATTGTGTCAAAACAAGCTAAAAAGGTAAAATCAGTTCATTCTTATGTTCATATAGTGCAAACGCTGTCAGAGACAAGCTGTTTGTTCTCGCTCCATTTCAGAAATCAGCACCCATCCAGAAACACTGCTGTCTTTCAGAGGTTTCAGATTTAGAAACACAGTTACACAGCGGCTGTCCCGGAGAATTACCTGCAGCGTGTGTTCGATTTACATTGTCTTTATTATTTAGCATCTTCTGCAGAACAAGTTGCAGTTATATCGCTGTTTTATAAATAAGTGTTATTTTGAATAAACTCTGGAGTTATCAGTTCTCAGGGCATCGATGAACTCCTGAGGAAGAAAGATTCCGTTTAGGACAAACCACTTGTGAAGACACTGGAGGTCATCATGTAGTCTCCTCGGGTCGATCAGGGGGCGTATGGAGTCACACCCCTCCAGTAGATGGAGCAGTACAATCCCACGTGTGAACAGCCCAGCGAGAGCGCCATGGAAACGGGGGGATATGAGCAAACTCAGCCAATCAGGATCAAGAACATCGCCTGGTTGATGAATCACATTCAGATAATTTCATGATCATTAATCTAAATTAGGAGACAAACAACTACAATTACATTTTATAAACTCTTGAAGTGATTAGAATAAACTTCAGGAAGTGATAACAGATGAGGTGAACATTTGATTTACCCGAGTCAAGTTGCATACAAATGGTGAGATTCTCTCTAACAATGGTAGCATTGTTACGACCCCAGTGTTCGAGGCTCCTGGCGAGGCTGGAGGATTCTGGGTAATGTTTAACCAGATGTAAAAGTTGCGGCAGCAGACACTTTGAGATCACAGACGGCTCAGCATAAACATTGGCTTCATCGGGTTCGTACAAACTGCACCATCTGACCAATAGAAAACAGGAAAGCAAAATGAAAAAGCAGATTATTAAGCATCTTCATTTTAAAGCCAGACCAAGACAAACAATAAACATAATGAAAACAATCTGAAATAGACAAATAGGTCTGTTTTTTTCTGTGTAAGCTTAGATCAGCGGTAAGATCAAACTTTTCATGTCAGCCCCCCTTTGGAGGAAGAAAAGTCCCCCCCAAAAATTGTGACAAAGTAGCCAATTATTGACATATTAAAATGCTGAATTTCTTTTTACCTCTTCATGACTAGAATAGAGTAATAAATGTGCATTCACTTACAATAACAGTAACAGTGAGTTTCAGGCATACAGGGCTTCTGCAGGTTTCATCAAGTCAAATTTGAGACTTTTTAAGACTGTTAATAATCAATAACACATACAAAACATTTTGCATAATAATATGCTTCAAATATTTTGTTTGAAACCCTAACCATGACTTTTATGTTTTTAAGCATTTACAAAGATTTCTCTTACTCTAACCACACCTTTCACAAAGTTGAGCGTTTTGAGCTTTTCTCAAACTCTGGCAACCCTAGTCATCATTTTTGCATTTTTTAACAGTTAGAACCCTTTTCTAAATCTCTGGCAACCCCTAAGATAACATTTACATTATTAACATTTATGAGTCTTGCAACCCTAACAATCACTATGGCAACCATTATTAAAAAAAACGCATTTAGAAGTATTTTGTCATATTCTGGGAACCCCAAGCCACAACAAAAACACATATCAGATGAGCTTTACATGGACATCTGCAAAATAAGACCTGTGAAAGGTTATTTAAAAAAAAGAAAAGTGAATAAGACTTTTTTTAAGACCCGGCAGAAACCCTGGGCTATCACTGCATTGATGTCCTGTTTTATGCTATGCATCTTTGTTGTTGTTGATTAGGCCTACTGTCTGAGCATGCTGTATTACTGGTCTCAGAAGTATCACTCTTTTAATTTACATCTCTGGGACATATCACTCTAATATGAAAATCAACAGATCTCAACAAAGCTGGTATGAAAGGAAAGTGAAAGCGCCGTTTACGGCTCCGCAGTGAAAAATCCCCTCGGGTTTCTGGCTCCCTCTCTGGGATGCAGGGTTTCCCCTACTGTTCAACTACGGATAGAGTAACCATGCAACCAGACTAACACAAGACTAGAGGCACTTTTAGACCTGTGCGGAACCAATCGGTGTAGTTTTATTGTGCTACGGCCAACCAACAGCTGCTCCTTCACTGCCAAACAACTGCCAAGATTCAGTGGAGGCTCTGTAATGACTGCATTCTTCATCCCCTTATATAAATGTTATTTTAGTCTAAACACAATGTGTTCACTTATGAAAACAGATTAAAAGGCTTTTTGCTTAACTGGCGAGTAAGTGTATTTTTTATTATATGATAACATTTTCTTGATGTAAAATACCGGTAGCTGACGATTTGAATGTAAAACACTATAGACTAATGCTAAAAATATTAGCATGCCACAAATGAGTGATTAAAGGGGTTTATTTGTGAAAGTTTCTGACTCAAACATTGTTGATTGAGAGGGTTTAGTCTGTTTCTGAGTCAGATCTAACGCGTCTCAAGACAAAGCAAAGAGCGCAGACTCGAGCTCACACAATCGGCCAATCAATGGGCATGAGGTCACCATGGTTTTCACGAGGTAAAGTCTTGTTGAAATGGGATTGGGAGCAAAGAAAAAAAAAAGGGATCGTAATGAGAAATATTGGAATAGGCAGATATTCAAATTCAAATGAATGGAATTGTACCGGGAGCAAAAAAACCTGATTGGGACAACCCTAGTTTGCAAACAACGGAAATGCATTTAAAATGACTATAACGAGTAAACAGTATTTGTCTGTGTGCATTGGCCTACTCTCTCTCTGTGGCCTCCTTCAGTATGGCACTGAGGTCACAGTCGGGTAGATGGCACACTAAGACCTCCAGTGAAGCAGTGGTATCCCAGAATTCCTCAACGAGCAGATCCAGGAGTAAGTGCAGAGCCTGGTTCACCTGCACGTAGAAGCCTCTCTGCACAGCTTCAGAGCTTCGAGAGGAGCAGAGCAGAGAAGCAAAGATGGCGGCCTTCGCTCTTACCTCAGGACTCTCATCCTGAAGCAGATAGATTGCGGTGCTGATCAGCCTGCAGGGAAGGTGGTATACATTTAGCTATTCGGTTGAATTGTATGGATGTTGAATTGTAATACGTTGCTGGTAATTTTTTTTTTGGTGCTGAAGAGCATGTAACAAAATTGTGACACATTTAAAACTTTAAAAGTTCTGTATCATGTAAAATCAACTTTTCAGACATTTTATGCATGTTTTAGAGTTGTTCCTTGATCAGAAATATGCCTCAAATCATATTCAGGTTGGCCATTGGCCAAAGCACAAACTAGCAGATGAACCAAACCAAGCAGCACATCTTAATCTAATGCAGCACATCTAAATAAAGAAAATACATGCTGACTGACCCAGAAATGTAACCCTAGCAAAACTGTGTCGTATAAACAATGAAAAGAATGGATTTTTGTTTGTGCCACCAGGCAAAACTCAGCAGGGGGGGGGGAGGGGGGGGGAATGGAGGTAGCATAACAGTGTGAGGAACAGGAGTACATTTGATTGATAAACTTCACTCAAAGACAATGTTTACAATAAACATTGAATTTTGAAAGTTATGAAGGGCGCAGTGTTAGTCTAGACGGGTCAAATATTTATTATACGTTATTTAAAAGGGGCCAATTATTTAAAATTTAGCCATTATTCTGGATATTTTGTCGTGAAAATTATTCTGTGCTGCTTAAGGGAGATAATTTTGAACAATAGACTACATAAAACAACTGGCCACACAGGCTTTGTTCAATAAGATAAGAGCACCTTTTCTGACATCAACTCTCATAAATGAGCCGAAGGCAGAGGCAACTTTAGACAAAATGCTATGTATTTTGAAATTTATAATTTAAATGTATTTACATTGATAAGTCAATAAAAAAGGTATTTATCAATACATTGGTACACTGCCATCTGTTTTAATGAGAAGGAAGTGTAGAGTAAATGGTAGTTCAAGGCAATCGCCTTGGCAAATTAGGAACCATGTTACCATAAAGAAAATTTGTCCTCGTTATCTTTCTATGCTGGCACCCTAGACCGAGTGTGACACCAGTTCAACACAATTTGACCATATATATGCAGTAGAGAAATACCTAGTACTGATCTCTTTGAGCATGAAGCTAGTGCTCAGGCTTCTGGAGACCACAGAACCTCCACACAGACGCAGAGCCTGGGCGCAGGCTGATCGGAGAGCCTCTGGGGCTTCAGGACGCCTGTGTTTCTCTAGTAACGCACACCAGCGCTCCAGCCCAGATGAGCCCACACTGAGAGAGAAGTAGAGAATGTGAAAGTGCAAAAACATCATTACATCAGCATCAAACGAGATGTCTTTCTAAATGGGATTTTGATAAACTAGTATACTGACCGGTTTTAAATATATAGATTTGATGTCTTAAGTCGATGGCAGACCTCAATGTACACTGTAAATAATTGTCCTTAAAAACCAGGACAGATGCATGCGAGTTTTACAGATTAGTCTGTTTAATGATTTACAGGTCAGGTTTTTATCCATTATTAACCGCTTGTGTTGTATTCAGGGATAGTCTGCGGATTGAACAGGTTCAGTATATCATGAGCGCATGCCAGCTATCGCTATCTTTTTCAGCTGACCAGTGGAGAAGGCAAAGCGGATAAGCAGATAAGAGAACGACTGGAGATCTGAAGGTCGGATGTTAGGTCTATGCTAGGATGTTACTATGCTCTTATTTGTGCTATCTTGACTATTAACAATGCGGGACCTACCATTCATGCAGGTTCCATACGAAATACTTTCAGGGAGTCTCACACATTTGGCCATTTTCACACACACACACACACACACACACACACGCACGCACGCACACGCACACACACACACACACACACACACACACGCACACACACACACACGCACACACGCACACACACCCACGCACACGCACTATTTCTCACAAATAGAAACTATATTATGACAAAGCCCACCAAGGAATAGGGCTATATTTTAATGATACACAATAATAAAACACACTAAAACAACAATTCAACACCGGGAAAATTCTGTGCTTGTATATTTTGCTGTGTATCAGCAGTGCTTGGTATAAAAATGCACGTTTGGCATCACGGTAGCCAATCAAATAAGCTTTTCACGCGCAAACATCCACTGACATCTGCAGAGAGATCTGCTGCCATAATCTATATTCACAAGAAAAAAAACTAATTTAAGCAGAAAATATGCATAGGATTGTTTAGCTAGGTTAGTACAGTTCACATGTTTTCTTTGTTGTTCTGTAGATCCAGTTTTTTCAAACACATTTCATCTGTAATTTTCTCGTTGAGCTACAAAACCGTGATCACATTTCTAATTCTACTCTCCCTCTGTGCTGGTGCTCTCAGGAACACCTTCACAAGAAGAATTATTGCAGTGTAATTAGAGCTAAATATAAAATATAGATATTGAAACTATTAATATAAAAAATATATGTTGTAAATACCATGCCATTTGCAGGCTATTAGCATGTAATTACAATTAATTACAGGGAGGTACCCTGTCAATACTAATGCTTACCCTGAAATGATCCTCTAATTTGTAGGCTGTAATCTAAAGTGTTACTTAGGTGTTTTTTACAACTGTAAAATAATAATGGTGACTTCTAACTTGATTTAAATTAGCCAAAACTGGAAACCTCTAGGACAGGGGTCCTGAAGGGCCGGAGCGCTGCACATTTTTGGTTCAACCATCATGAAACACACCTGTGACACTAATTATGGTCCTCTGATTGGCTGAAGTAGAGTAGTATGCATACTACAACAGGGTTGCAACTAAAATGTGCAGCGCTCCGGCTCTCCAGAACCGACGTTGGACACCCCTGATCTAGGACAAAGCTCTGGAGGTGCCACTAAACATATGAGTTTACCTCTCAGAGAGGAGCAGGCTGACAGCACAGAGAGCTGTAGAGATCAGCGCAGGTCCTCCTCTGTCTGACTCCAGATCAGTCAACAGAAGCTCCACACACTCCTGTAGCACAGTCTCCCCAAATCTTTGAGAGAAGGGAAGCGGCGAGGCAAGACGATCTCCTGCTGGGGTCATAACCTCAACGACTGCAGACAAAAAGGCTACCCTGTAGTTCAGGTTCTGGTCCAACAGCACCCTCTTCAGACCATTCTGCAGGTGACAGGGTTATTTTGTGAGCACACACTGTTCCAGACTTTGCAAAATGTCAAACCACACGTCGAAAATCACATTTACTTTTCTTTCACTGATAGAAAGGTAATGGCTCTATGAGATTTCTGAGCGTGCGGAGCAGAGCGGCGCACCATTAACCTTAAATGAAGGCTGGGCGGAAATCCAAAGCTAGTCTGAGTTTTAGAGATTACTGAACACAATGACTCGCACGCCCCTTAACACAAGAGCATGAAGATGGTTAAAAGATCTAGAGAGGTGCGTTAGCAGATCTTAATTGTTTTAATTTCCTGGAGACATTAACTATTTTTTTCCTGAAGACATTAACTGTCGTTTGATATAAAATGAGAGCATTTTAAGTAAGGGTTTCCACTTGATTTTTTTAACAATTCTTTTTAAAACCAATGTTATCTTTTATCTTAAGGACAAAACTTTTGACTACATTTACAGCATTGTTTTAAAATATTTAGTTTTAGCTATTTTGAGCTAGCTTCCTTTCCTGGCTAGCATTTTATAACGTGTTCCGAGTGTTCCTAACTGAATTTTTTTCAGTTCAGGCGTACAAGGTATTCTTGATGTGTTCCAGTCAGGTTTTAAAAAGAGTTCATAGCACCAAGTCTGCACTTCCAAAGATCTTAATGACCTGTTTTTAATGTTCGGTTCCGGTAAGCATGCTATTTAAATGTTTTTAGCCATAACTGCTGCTTTTGAGACAGTGGACCGCACATATATTTTATCTCTTTTCTAAACTTGTGTAGGCATCAGGGAGTCTGCACTGGAGTGGTTTAGGTTATATCCATCATGGGAATGTTTTCATCTTAAACTGGGGAGCTCAGCCTGATCTACAGCGCCTCTTTCTTGTGGAGTCCCCCAAAGACCATTTCTTGGTCCCATTTTATTGGCACTTTACCTCCTTCCACTTGAACTGATTTTTAAACACAGGATCTCTTACCGCTCTTGCAGATTTGTATTTCTTACCAGCAGTGCTCCCTCAATAACTTTACGTTGATGTGATCCTCTCCAAGCATGCCCCTCTATAATAGACTTGACCAATGAGAGCTGTAATAATCCGCTGCCGCTGGTCAGAGAGTGCCATAATTGACACGCCCCCTCAGAACCCTCACACAGGTAGCTCACCGCAGTTTGGTGGAATGAAGCGGAGCCAACCTAAAACGACACGATATACAATTTCCTTCAAAGCATGCTCACTTCTGTTTTGAGGTACACTTTTAACTACTGACAGAGGGCCAGATTCTGCATTGTTGCATTTGTAGATAGGAGCATAACATAAAATTTTTGGGGGATTAAAAAAAAATCTGTTAAAATACCCCCACAAATAAAACTCTAATCGCTTCTTTTAGTTGTTTCTTTCAATTGTACTCTCCAGACTGACTCTAGCACTCACTCACATAACATGAGATTGTGAAATCCCCATTTATACCTCCTAGCTAGTTAGCACCCCTAAATCTAACCATCTCAACATACATCTAGTTTTCCTGTCTCAAGGTTTGAGATGAGCCGACACAGGATTATGAGACTGAGTCGCCCAATAAAAGAGCAAACCATGAGCCCGCCCCATCATTACCTAAAACATGATTTGCTCACTCGAATAACAAGCATGATGATTAAAAAACTTTAACTGTTATCTTTTTAAGATTAAAATTTTGTATATCATTTTGTAAATGTTTGTAAGCATAGAAAAAGCAAGGAAGACAAGAACCAACATAAGGACAGGGGGATGAAAACGAGGCGTCGCAAAAGCCACGAGAGAGAAAGAGAGAGAGAGATAGAGAGAGAGAGAGAGAGAGAGAGAGAGAGAGGAGATAGAGAGAGAGAGATAGAGATAGAGATTTATATATATATAGATATATATATATATATATAATAAATAATGCTCTATTGTTTTCATATAACCTACAAAAATTCTCAAGAGGCTTGCAGGACCAACATAGGTTAACAATTATTATGAAAGCCCAGTAATGTCTCGTAAAGGGCTCCACGTCCCTAAACACACCATTTAATCTATGATTTGTAAGCATTTAACTTGAAAATGTACAAACAACAAGGATCAGGAAATTTTCAAAAAAAGAGGGACTGAAATATCAGTTATTGTAATGCTTACATTTTAATGCTTTACATTTGGAAGACTTTGTTACGCTTTTGTATGAATCTCGTGAATGTAGTTTTGCAGGGTTAGAGCCATTATTATTTGAATCAATTTTCTAGCAAATTAAGTGTTAAATTTAGTAAGTATGTATTATCTACCCTATGTTTCTTCTAAATGGTTTGCTCCAAAAGAAACCCAAGTATTTAAACCCAACTTTAGAAGGTGCTAGCATGATTATCTGAATGAAAGAAATAAAGAAAGAAAGACAATTTTTTAACCAGAGTTTGTTTTCTTTTCTTCTTTTTTTTTGCACCAAACTGAAGTAATGAACCTGAAAAATTCTGACATTTCTCAGAAGGCCATGCTACAGAACCCTCCGGAAACCAGCTGATATCGTGCAACAGTGTACCTGACAAAAACGTATCCAACAAGTTACATTCATTATAAGTTTAACAAAGTATTTTAGGGAATGTTTTCAAGAATTAGTTTTGGCTTAGTGAAATAGACCGAATGCAGAGTGCATGTCACTTTTAAGGATCAAAAAGCACCTCTAGTGCGGCAGGAATCCTGTAAATCTCCAGCAGTAGTTCCGAGGAGAGTTGAGTGAGAAAAGCAGCCGAGCACTGGCCTCGGATCAGCTTCACAACATCCACGTACGCCAGCCTGATCAGCGAGCACTGTTGATTCGAAGTCGCCAGCCACAGTCTGGACTCAAACTCCCGCACAAGCTCCGTGAGAGATGATTGAAGACTAAAAGAACACAGTTTCACCCTCGATGGAGATAACTGGCTAGCAGGACATAGTCCATATCTATCTCAAGCAGCAGTGATAATAAAGCCACGGGTGCGCTGGGTCTTACCGGCTAGATTTGAGAGCTCTGGCCAGTAGAGCTCGTATCTGGAGGAGTTGGCCGTGCAGTCGGTTGTGACCACGCACAACATCCGATGACTCTGGGAGATCTTCCACCAGCTGCAGAGCGGTTGCCAGATATTCACTTGTTGGTGTTATAGCAACTAGAGCTTTTGATGACATCAGACGGACGCTGTAGACTGGGCTGGCAGCGAGGAGCAACAGCGGAGGCAGGAAAACTGACAGACAGCTAAAAAAGAGACGAGGATGATCATAGATGCAAAATTATGGGATGTGACTTTAAAAAAAAAAGATTCTTTCAAATAAAACATAACTCGATTTGATTTTAAATTGTAATTGGAAACAGGATACTCATTTTTTACTAAAGTAAACATTTATACCAAGAGTATGTTCAGCAAGAACATAATGTGTTAAATGAACAAATATATTTATAAAAACATGATGTAGACTTACATTTTCATGATCAGGAATGTAACTGAAACTGTTTCTGTTTTAAGGTAAAAAAAAATATCCAAAATATTATGCTTTGGTAAACAATATTTGAACTGGTGCAGTCAATCAATTGAAAAAATTACCTCATTAATTGCATGGAAAAAAAATGTATAGCAATTTATTTAGAATGTTGTAAATGGGTTTGCACAGTGACATATTTAGACAGGAAATGCAAATGGGAAAATAACATAAAATCAATGTTTGTACTCATGAACACTATGAATAACTAATAAATAATTGGATTAATCTTTTTATAGTATTCTCAAATGAAACCAGTTTGAGAATAAAAACTGACAAAAAGTCCTGTGAGAATTGTCTCTGAAACCTCAGAACAGCTCAATATTTCCTTATAGTCAGGCATTTGCTGAGACGAACTCGTTTTTTTTATCTGGAGATATTAATGTGAAAACATAAATTTACAAGGTTCTCTATATGTAGCTAGTCATCGACAGCAATTATATGATTTTTTATACACTTGCTCATTCAGTCGCTAGTTATTCAGCTGTTATTGTTTAGAGTTTAATGCAGTCTGAAAAACTGTCTACAAGTTTTGACCCTATTAGCCTTCCATACCATGAATTTTTGACTCTAGTAGTCTTCCATACACTGAATTTTTGACCCCATCAGCCCTCCATACACTGAATTATTTAACTCTAGTAGCCATCCATACACTGAATTTTTGACTCTAGTAGCCTTCCATACACTGAGTTTTTGAGTCTAGTAGCCTTCCATACACTGAATTTTTAAACTTTTTACTGAATTGATGAATTATCGACCTGACTCCCATACACTGATGTTTTGACCATAGTATCCTTCCATACACAGCAATTCAGACCCTATTAACCTTCCATATCCATATGATTGTTTGGCCCTATTAGCCAACAACTGGCCTTTACCGGCAAAAGTGTAAACAATGTTTGTAATTAATTCCATAAAAATAAGTATCAACTTTCCAAAGAATGACATACTTTAACACGCTAATTTTGACAGCGCTAACAAAAATGTAGTCTTATTTTAACAAATTTTATGACGTATTCTTTTTCATTATATATTTATAAATATTTTTTTATTGAACGTACCGCGTCTGCTCTTCATCCCCAGGTTGCAGTTTGGCGAGCAGGGTGAGAACAGGGTAGACGGATGGATGAAGATGAAGAAAAGCATCATGCAGGTCAGTAGCAGCACCTTCCAGCGCCTCCTGCAGGAAGGGTTCCAGAGCTGGGTAGAGCTTAAAAAAACAAGGCGCAGACATGCCTGAATGATGGCATCCTTCTCCGCTCAACTGCTGACCCAGCATCCTGCTGCAGAGAGAACCTGAGAACGACAAACATCAAGATTCCTTCACGACGATTGCAACAAGGTGAACCGAGAGCGTGGAACGGGTTATACTGTAGAGCTGCAGCGCTGCGTTCCTCATAGCCCAACAGGGCGAGCTCAGAAGCCTGAGTGACAGAATAGCCACCGCAGGGGTGAACTGGAGTACAGCTACACCCAGACTGGAGCCCTTCACCAGAGTCTGAAGGGTGTGGACAGCACACACCTATGAGAGAAGGTAACAGAGCTACACCACTGTAGGATCACCTGTGCTCTGGAACAGACAGAACATGGAGCATACCTGTGGTAGGTCGAGGGTTTGGTCCCAGTCTGGGGGTAAGGGAGCTTGGGCTGTGTCGAGCAGGGTTTTTATGGTGTGGGCCAACAAGGGGCGAGATTTGCTTGACTCCTCAGCAGCTAGGACACCCAAAATCAGCATGGGAAGACCTGCAGCACGCCGCGTCACTGATGTACTGCGAGGTGACCGCAGAACAGAAAGGCCCTGGAGGACCACAGACTCAATTCTTCTGTTTAAAATCTGAACTTAATAAAACATTGGAGCAACATTTTTCATTACAAACCTAAAAAACACCATGCATTGTGTGATACACTGTAACTATCACTAGCTCTTTTAAATTTCTCTCTTTTTTTGTTTATACAAAACTCTGTAGTATTCTTATAAAAAAAATGCTAGGAAAGAGAGCTATGTTAAATTACTAATACATTAAAAGGTTCTATGTTTTACTGTTTTGGGGGTTTTAGAATCCTGTAACTGTTTTCATGTCGTGACTTATGTTGTGAGTATAGGTTGAGGTTTAATAGTTTTCATTTAGTCTTGTTTATGTCAGTATCTTGGGTTTTTAGTTTCTTTATGTTGGTCTGTGTCTTGTGATTTTCACGTTGTATTGTTAGTTTTAGTTGCTGATCGGGGGTTAAGTCTTTGCCTCGAGCCCAGGCTCGATAGCTCCTGATCAGCCTAGCGAGTTGGTTAAGGTTTAGCGTAGTCTTGTTAGCTAGGTTCAGACTGCAGGTTTTAATGCCAAATTCAGTTTCTTTGTGTGTGAAATCCAGCTTT
This sequence comes from Danionella dracula, assembly GCA_900490495.1. Taxonomy (NCBI): domain Eukaryota; kingdom Metazoa; phylum Chordata; class Actinopteri; order Cypriniformes; family Danionidae; genus Danionella; species Danionella dracula. The sequence goes on from UELW01000389.1 coordinate 340,393, forward strand.
TTTTTGGTGTGTTCGTTGGTTTGTCTTCTGTGAGATTGAAATGTGGCTCCAATGTGATGCATATGCTCAGAAGAGAAAACTACGTGCCCCAGAATGCATTGCTAATGGACGTAAACACTGAGGCACCCTTTCTTGGGTGCGCTTGATGCTTTATGGGCATAAATATCTGATCAGAGCCAACTTTACTAGTACTAAACAATATTAGGAAAAATACTGGAACAGAACATATATTACGATATGCTCTGGAGGAAGAATATACCTAATCTACAGTGTTTTCAGAAAGCAGAGACTGAGTTTTAGAAGCATTTTCAGACCAAAAAAGTAGTTAGAACAACCCATCTTTGTTTAGAGGCATTTTTATGTTTTGATTTTTTTTAATTTATGTTGACGTATTTTTGTTAAAAAAAAATTATTTTACACAGTTTCAAAGCACATCATTCTTACAAAAAAAAAAAGACATACATAGCTCAACCATTATTTATGCTAATATGAATTTACTGACACAGCGGCATTCTATGTTACATTACTTAACACCGCTTAAGATCTACAAACAAAGGCTCTCTCATGTACCTGCTGTAACAGGAGAGGAGGAATCTCTCGGATCTCTGAATCAGGACTGCTCAGGAGAGCGCTGCAGAACCTAGTGAAGCCCATACAGCAGCCTTCTACTGCCCCCTAATGGAACAAAAGCGAGACGTACATCACAAATGCCGTAAAGCATGATTTGGACAACATCTGAAACTCATATATACTCATTCTCACCCAGTGTCTGCATTTCAGAATGATCTCTTTAAACACATTGGAAGCCCTTTTTAGATCATTCAGAGTCAAGATCTGTTCTGCTAGGCGCAGAGACAGGATTCTTTCCAGCAGGGAGCCCAAAAAGATGCCAATTTCCTGCCAGAGAGAAAGAGGATCTTAAATGATCCATACAAAACAATATAGATATTCTCAATCAATCAAAATGTATGTCTTGTAATGTATGTATGTAAAAATCTTGGCGTTATTATAGATAGTGAACTGACATTTAAGAACCATATCTCTTATGTTACTAAGACTGCTTTCTTTCACCTCAGGAATATAGCTAAAGTGCGGAACATGCTGTCTATCGTAGATGCAGAAAAATTAGTGCATGCTTTCATGAGCTCCAGAATGGATTCTTGTAATGCTCTGTTAGCCGGCTGTCCAGCCACCACGCTACAAAAATTACAGTTAGTCCAGAACGCAGCAGCTAGAGTTCTCACAAGAACAAAGAAATATGATCACATTACACCGGTTCTGTGCTCTCTTCATTGGCTTCCTGTACAATATCGCATTGACTACAAGATTCTGCTCCTTGCCTTTAAGGCACTGAATGGCTTGGCTCCGTTCTACCTGAGCAGTCTCCTATCACGATATATTCCACTCGCTCTCTCCGATCACAAGAAGCAGGACTATTGATTGTACCAAAGGTTAGTAAATCCACAAGAGGTGGAAGAGCGTTCTCATATAGAGCCCCGAAGCTCTGGAATAAACTCCTCGATGTTGTCCGCAGCTCAGCTACGCTCACAGATTTCAAAACTAAATTAAAAACATATCTGTTTAATCTGGCATTCCAATAATTATCTCTTGGTATTTGTCTAAAGAGATCTGGTGTCTGAGCACTATATTCATACAAACTGTTTGAAAAAACAATGTGGTTCAATGTTCCTCTCTAACCTATCCTCATTATTTATCTCTCCTCCTGCAGCTGATGCTGATCACCTGTTTGTTGTCTATGTTACAGTTTACTAACCGTTTTCTCCATTTCTTAGTTCCTGTTTTGTCTTTGTTTGTTTTGTTTGTTTTTTGTTTTTCAGGTCCTGTCCGGCAAACCGTTCATCGATGGATCTTGAGTTTGTATGTACTTTATGCTGGGGAGGTGATTAGCACCTGCCTCAGTCAGTGAGAATCCTCTCTCAGAGGAACTCCTATCTACTCTATCTGATCCTCACGAGGACTTTGTGAAGCTGCTTTGAAAGCAATTGCTAAAGAAGCGCTATATAAAAACTGATTGATTGATTGATTGATTGATGTGTTTAGCACTTTTTTTTGGTGCATTTTTGCAGTTGCTTTAAATCAGCTATTGTGGATTTGAATTATTCAATTAGAATTAGGGTACTTATGAGGCAATTATTATCCTTGTTCAATCTACGAGTATCAAGTTAATATTAGGATGGATAAGAGTTATAGTAATTAAGGGTTATAATATGGCTTAAGATTTGCCAAAACAATCTCGATTTGAAAAATTGACTATTGTAATTTAACAAACCAGAATATTGTATGGCATTAAAACAGGTTTGGAACTTGAATTTCTTAATTTTAATTTGATTTCAAAACTTGAATATTGAAAACTTGAAATTTAAGAAAGGCACAATTATTTACAGACATTTTCTAAACTTCAGATTTTTTTGTTCTGAATTCCTGGACTGCAGATATCTTCAGGATGAAGATATTTGAAACGTAAAATTCAATAATCTACTATTGACACAGACAAGTTCAGATTCAGAGCTCACAGGAAGTAGGTCAGGGGTCATCACCGGGGAAGAGAAGGGGATCACAGAACAGTCGATCAAGAGGTTTGGCTTCTTATAAAATTTTTGCAACTTATAGAAGTTTAAAAATACTTCTATAAATAATAATGTATTTTTTACAAAATTCAGAAGTTGTATAAAATTCAAATGAGTGAATTCACTTAAATAACAAATGTCGATCATTCAAATCAACACAATTTTGTTGATTCTTTTGGCACATCTATAGCTCCATATTATATTAGCCAAATATGTGGGTGATTTAGAGTAAGTTAACTTCTTGTCAAAGCGTCACGGTGCGCAGTGGGCTGCACGGTTGTCTCACAGCAGGAAGGTCGCTGGTTCGAGCCTCGGCTGGGTCGGTTGGCATTTCTGTGAGTTCTCATGTTCTCCTCGTGATCGCGTGGGTTTACTCCGGGTGCTCCGGTTTCCCCACGAGTCCAAAGACATGCGGAATAAGTGAATTGAGTAAGAACGATTGTTTATAGTGTGAATGAGTGAATGAGTGTGTGAATGTTTCCCAGCGATGGAAGAGTTGGTGGTTCATTCTGCTGTGGCGACCCCGAAAGGGAAGAAAGCCGACATTGAAGAACTGAACTTGAATGAACGAACGATGAATGAACTTCTTGTCATGTTTTATGTTGAGGGAGAAAAAATAATGCAGCAACCGGAGACAAAAAGTATTTCAAAAGGTTGATGTTACATTCAACTGAGTAATTATTAGAACTGATTAGAGCAATTAACTGGTAGGCTTAATAACACCTCCCTGGTCACCTTGGATTGGACATCTTTCAGCCCTTGAAAGACGGCTTGTGTATCAACTACTTCCACATTTACCTTCAAGGACACCCAGCAGCAGGTCAGAACCAGACTGTGCTCCTCAGAAAGCAACACGCTCTCCTCTCCATGCTCATCTAACCCCGCCCCCTCCACTCCACCGTGACCAATCAAGGACCTGATAGCGTTCCCCATGTCACAGAACGAAGGAGGCACATCTGTGATTCAAAAATAGCTGAAATGAAAATGTTGGCTGGTGTTTATTAAGAAAATAAATAAGTGAATCAATGATTTGCACCTTTCACTTCGGCGTCCTGGTTCCCATAGAGCACCCCAAGCAGCAGCAGAGAGAGTTTTTCTAGCAAGCACACAATATGATCTGAAAAACTGAGGTTTGCCATCTTCTGAAGGACCCCCGGAACCTCCAGCAACCCTCTGTGTAGAGCACTTACAATGCCTGTAGGGATACACCTCTTTCACTTTAAACCAGCTTTTTTCTTAAAAAAAAAAAAAATGTAATTAAAACAAATATGTTCGCATTGTTTTACCATGCATAGGGGCTGTGCGAGCTGCAAGCAGCATGTCCCTCCTGGCCGTCAGATAATGCTGCTCCAGCTTTGAGAGTAATAATGTGATCAGTTCAGCTTGCTGTTTCTCTCCTTCTGTCCTGTTATGGAAAATGTTGCAAGATAAACAGGGACAAAAATAAACACATACGTTTTCATGTGACGCACTGTAAAAGCCTATTTCCATGTCAATCTTTACACTTTACTATTTAGTGCTAATAGAATAGTGCCTGAGAGCATTCGTGTCAATGTTCACGTCAATGAACATGGCATTCTGGGAGATGTAGTATCCTCTTCTGTAAGTGCACGTAACATTTGAGCTGCATCGGAAAACACATTGACTGATTGAAATTTTGATCCTTGTGTTTAAGAACTAGATTGCTTTTAATTTCAGCAAAACAGAGTTCAATGTAAACAGTTTGTATTTCAGTTTGTATTAATAAGTAGCCTAAAAGAGCCTGATAACATTGAGGCTTGACAGCAGTGTTGTTAGTCTTAGTCTTTTTGACCAAAGGTGGATTTTAGCTTCAGTCACATTTTAGTCATTTCAAAATGTAATAATCACCCCAAAAAAATGAAGATTTTAGTCTAGTTTTAGTCAATGTAGATTAATATTTACTTGATAAAAAATATTTTAACAAGTTAATTTAAATCTTTAAATATTAGGAACTGCATATGTAAATGTATTTCATGAATTAAGGCTATGTTTCACATTGGGAGATTGTCTATAGTTTGCAGCAGCTAGAGTTCTCACAAGAACAAAGAAGGATTATGCTAAATAAAAGTGTGTAGCAGGTGGAGGGCATGACCAGACGAAGATAACAAGCGGCAGTGGACACTTTATAGTCTGAATTACATTTCTGCCTTTCATGAAAGTTGGCTGTAATCTGTCACGCAACACAGAGACATAAGCAGCTCATTAACCTCTCGTTATCTCGTATATCAAGAGAAAGGGTTGTCATCATCGTTGACGAAACACTGCTTTAGATCAGAGGAAAAACTACAGGAGCTCCATCCTGAGAGTATCCCACATCGTACCAAATTTCAGCTGGGGAGCACCCGCAGAACCCTGTACCCTAACAAGGACTGAGCAGGTATTAAAAAGTAGTTCATACTTCTGCAGAAGCACTTTGAACATGAGCGCCCCCATCTGGGCCTGCTGGACCCGAGGGTTCTGGAGAAGTCCCTGAGCCCGGTTAAACAGCACTCTTCTGACATCATCTGGGAGCGAAGGGGGGGGAAACCTGAGAAGCAGGTCTGCAGACAGCTCGCCGATCTGCAGCAGAGAGGCAGAAGGTCAGGAGAACAAATCAAAAACAGAAAACTAAGCAAAAGGGTTTAAAAAACACATTCAAGAATAAGAAATTCTGCATTTAAACAGCTCTGTAATAGAATGAAAAAAGCTGAAACTGAAGGGCCCTAACTGAAAGGTGCTTCAGTGTTTGTGTCTGCTAGCGCTGCATTCTGGGGGACGTTCCTCTTCTGCACATGCACACTGGAGCCGCATTTCTTTCACACAGATGACGGAGAGCTGGCGCATGCTATTAATGTGAACATGTGAACGAACGCAAAACAGAAAAAACGAATTGCACCAAAAAAATCAGAGCTGGGCATTAAGACGTGGAGTCTGAACACAGACTTATTATGGAATAGAAATAGAATTATTTAACTGGTCTGGTAAAAAATATTCTTGTTCTTATTCTGAACTGAGACCTCACAGAGGCATAGCTCCAAATGAACCTGTCAATCAAGTGTGTGATTATAATCTAAATAAATTATTGCTTTGCTGTTCCTCTAATTTCTGACTCAAGAGCCTTTTGTTCCATAACACGGTTTTGTCTTGATGATTCGTCGAGTGAGAGAAAATGTTACTTTTGTTATTAAGTCTGTTATCTACTCTTATTTTAGGATTCTTAAAAAAAACATATGGACTCAACAACACAATAGATGTGCATAAAACAATAAAGGAGCACCTCATTGGTTGAATCTTCTAAGCAGCCAATCAGGACCAGCGTCTTTGACTTTGAGAAGAAATCCCACTTTCCTCTCTCTTGAACCCAGCTTACAAGGGTAGACATATTGGCTAAGAAGAGTTGAAAATAAGTCTTCCGTCTAATCATCTTATGGTTTCAATCTTGTGGAGCGCGTGATTACCAGGCGGTTGTCCCTTCTTCCGGTCTGGACTCCAGGAGTCCGTGCATGTTTCCAGCAGAGCACACAGCAGCAGCAGAACCGTTTTCTTCCTCTGGTAGCTGCTGTCTGGAGCCAGGTGGACCAAAGAGAGCTGCAGGAGCCACTCAACAAACTCTGAAGCCAAACACAGGAAATATAGGACATTTCTGTATCTGTCATTAAGAAAATGTCTGTATATATATATATATATATATATATATATATATATATATATATATGGATGGATGGATGGATGGATGGATAGATAGATAGATAACTGGTTAAATATTTTTATTTATTCTATATTTCATGTATGGTAATTTTTTGTACATATTGAACATTCTATACAACAAACCTCAAACAAACAAAAATAGAGAAACATTTTAGAAAATAATTCTTCATATTTTTATAAAAATTTATAAAAACGCACAAATTTTAATTCTTATAAAAATGTTGGGGGTTTTTGTCTTATTTTTTTATTTTATGCTAATGTTTTTAGTAAATCTATGTCAAGTTGAGATTTCTAAACGTCTGTAGGTATTCTTTTTGTATTTTATGTGTGTTAATGATTTTTGCACAACTATGTTGCGTTAAAAATGTTTTAAAAACATTCTAATAAATATAAGGACTTTTTTTTACCAAATTATTTTAAATAAATTATTATTTTATATTGAAATAAAACAGCAAAAGCAGCAAAAAAAGTCAAATTCTTGTATGACTGTAAGTAATCGTTTTATTTTTTTTATTTTATGTGTGCTAATGTTTTTTGTAAATCTATTTCTAAACAAATATTCTAGACAAATATTATAAAAATATATTGACATTTTACAGATATTTTCTTCCACAATCCATTATATTTCTGTACAGCTGTATGTTGTATTTTATGTGTGCTAATGTTTTTTTAACGTCTGTTGAAAAATATATCTATTCTTTTTTTATTTTACAACTAGTTATATTTTACAAATATTTGACCATTTCTAGAATCACATTGGTAATTCAATAAAAAAATATATAATAAAAATTAGTTAAAGTTTACCATAGGATTTTTGCTAATAATAGGATTTTTTTTTTATTTAAATAAATCTGCAAAAACATCTTAAAGTGCTTATGTGAATTTATAGTTTATTTGATAAAAATAGCTCAAACGTGATGTTCGTTTTAGGTTATTAATTTTCTTTCTTGAATCTAGCCGAAAAAAGTTTACAAAAATAATCCTAAAAATTAACAGTGAATTTACATTATGGCTGCCAAATAAACTGTACTTTGTGAATTGAAATAAAACAGCTAACATCCTCGGATCCCTCACCGACTCCTTGTTCAAGCGCTTCCTCCTCTGAGCTCAACAGCCCTGTTTTACAGCTCACACTCTTGATGTTTCCCATGCAGCTGTCTCTTACTCTCACTAAGAATTTCCTAACGGCAGCCTGCAGATGCTGGCGGAAGGAAGAAGATGCGCTGTTGAGATTCAAGGGGAGGAAGCCTCTCAGAGCTGAATATTCCACAGGTGAAGGAGCTTCTTTTGTCTTTGGACTGCAGCAGAGGAGATTGAGAGCTGCGAGCCGAACGCTCTCATCCAGAGACGAGAGAGCGAGATGCAGCGTCTCGAGAGACTGTGTGACCTCTCCACGCCAGAGGGAACGTCCACTCGTGGCCCGCCGGGCGCTCATTACACAGGCCCACGCAAGAAGATGACCAGGAGCCGTGGGGTCCAGAGCTGACAAAAGACTGTCAAAAGCAGCAGGGAATGAGCGCAGCGTCCATGGCAGAAGAACAGTGGAGGCGTTCGCCTGAAGCAGGGCCAACTCTGAAGTCAAAGCCTTCAGAACGAGCAGTCGCCATCGCCGAGCCCACTGATTGGCTAGTTCTTGTTCGCTGATTGAGGCTCCAGGGGTTGTATTAGCAATAATCTCACGTCTCTGTTCCTGAACAAGGCATCTGTACACTTCTGACGCAGACGGAGAAAGGTGATTGGTGGAGAGGCACTTCAGGATGTGGGATGGAAGCGATGGATAAAGTTCCAAAACCTTTCAGGAAAGATACATCTCTTAGATTTGGTTCATTGTTTTAAAGAAAACATTATATTGTGTTGGAAGGTTCTCTCCCTTGGTCCTAACCCTTCCCCTTAACCCTGCATTTAGCGTGTTCACGTGAGGGGAGGGGTGTCCCCAACTCTGTTTGGAACTAAGAGTTAGGGATTGACTGAAGAGATGTACAGCGCTTACACTACGAGGGCTTGAGAAGGATTTCCCATCATGCATCACGTTTTACAATTTCGAAAACGATCTTTTTATGTTAATTTGTCAGGGTCATAGGAACATATTTATGTCAGAAACAGTAACATATTTTACAAAAAACAACTAACAAATTCACTAGTTTTGTCATGTATAGTGCGCTAATGTTACATAACAGATTTACTTATGAGATCTACAATTATGTTAAACATGATATTATTTTAAGGTGTAAAATCTGAAGAAAAAAAAACTGAATTTCAAGTCATAAACGCTAAAACGAGTAAGAATAAGATATCACACACATACAAACATACATTATTTTACATATAAAATAATAAAGCCAGTAATTATTTAAATAATAGCTATTTTAAACATTTAGATTCGGTTCATAATTTTAACGAAATCTGTTATTTATATTGTGCACTGATTGCTAATAAATACTTTTACTCAAGGTATTTATTCCTTTTCAGTTTTTGACACACACTAGCCAATCACAACCAAATCATTACGCCAGCAAGAATTCAGACTTCTATCCAGATTTATTTTAATACAACACAAACCCTGAAGATCAATAAGGATGTCTAAATTATCCCCATATCATCTTTTATTTCAAAAGGAAACTAGCTGACAGTCCCATATTCTGTGTCAGCGCTTTAAGCGTAACTGTTCTGTCTGCTGAGAATATGTATTAAACTATCACAACTGTACAAGTAAAATAAAACGACATGCAGCAAAGCAGAACAAAATGTTCAGAAGAAAATTCTGAAAAATTCTGCAACATCTATTAAAATATTTGGATTGGCATGAGGCCCTGAGCATTAAGAGAAAAAAATCATTTTAGTACTAACGGCTAAAAGGTGAAGTGCTAAAGTATCTCATTTCCATGTCTCCAAACCACTAGAGGGCATCAAACAAAACTTTTCAGGCAACTTTTTATTGCGATTGTTATAACATCTACCAAAAATTTAGTGTGGATTAATTAAAGTGATTTTTGGACAACAGCTAGGTAGTTATTAGTCAAAAAAAGGCATTTCTGAATCCGAAACGCTGCAGGCAACCACAGATCATGATTTTATATAATTATATAAATGCAAAAAAAATTGTAACTATATATTTATAGTAAATATATATTATTGTGTATAGTTTAATGTAACGATTAAAAAAAAAGAAAAAAAAAGTGATTCATAGCCACAGTATCCGATTTCCATATCGCTGGAACACTAAAGCGAAATGCACCGAAAATCTGCAACCTCGTGTCAAGGTTATGATCTCATGTAGTAATTTTAGTTTTAATATCACAAAACATTATGTAATTTGTTTGCATGATGTAAGGCTTTTGGTGAACGTTTGGCATGGCTAGAGATTGAGCATCTGTAAGAGAGAGAGTCTGTTAGTTTGTAAGTTAGACTGCAGACTACAAGTGTGCCAAGTTTAAGACTTTTCCTGCAGGCTTCAATGGTGTAATAAAAAGAATAATAATTGTGAAGAAAACCAAGTGACACGATTGGTGCGTTCACATCTTTGCTCTTTGGCTCCCGATAAAGTTAACCCTTCTCTGACTTTGATGAAAGAGTTGATCCTGCCTGGTTTTTTTTTGACTTCACAATTTATAAACGCTTTCCCAGTTGTTTCAGAGTTGAAATGTTGACATTTACCAGTCTGTTTTAGTCTTTACAATCCGGTTCCTTTGATCCAAAAATATATCCAAAACATATCGTCCAGAGTCTTTCAGTTTCAACTAAAGCTCTTTGAGCAGCGCACAACCTAAGGACCGGCTTATCGATAGGTCACTTTAAAACATTTAAAACCACTAATGCATAATCATTGATGCATGCAATTATTATTTTATTACACATTTTTTTGTATATAACACAGGGTTTTATTCAGTTGGTCATCTTATAGGTACATAACATTTATTTATTTGAAAATATCATTTTAGCTGAAGTTTATTTTACCTGGACATTATGAAAAGTTTGTGATTTAACACTTTTTGTATACAATAATACACATAAAATAAACTTAATAATTTTTCCCTTGAAAGTTCAGGTCCTACCTTGCTAGTTCCTGCGTGGGGTAAAATTGCAGTTAGTGGTAAATATTTTGCTTTAGATTCCCAAGGCAGCCTTGAAATCCTGTTCAAAAGCTCGTCATAAAGTAATTTCTCTGTGTTCCCAAAGTGAAGACAATCCTTCTCATAAATCTCCATGAAGAGGCAGAACGCATTTCTTGCCACCTCTGCAACACCATCCAGCTATAACAAAAAACAAACAAACAACGCAGTCAATGCTTTTCTGCAGGGAGCGGAATCTATATTTTAAGTTTCAAGGCTAGCCAAACATTTTTTTACATTAAGTGAGCAGTTGGCCAGATACAGAGTGACCCACACCTGGAATTAGTGCTCTGCATCCCAGTGTACACACACACACACAGCAGTGAACAAACACACCGTGAGCACTCACCCGGAGCAGTGGGGGCCATGGCTGCGGGGCCCGGGGAGCAGTGGGGGAACTGGTGCTCGCTCGAGGGCTCCACAGCTGTGGTTGTTGAAGATGGAGAGCAAGTGTTTCATCACTCGCTCCACCTTCAACTCGGTGGATCTGGGGATCGAACCTGCGACCTTCTGATCACAAGTCCATCTCCTCATCCACCGGACCACAACTGCCAACAGAGAAACAAAAACAAGAGAAAACAAAGGAGAGCTCAAATAAAACAAAAAGATCAGCTTCAGAGTTCTTACTGGGCTCTCTGCATGACTCCAGATGATTTCTGTGAGATGGACCTGCACCTCTCTGTTTAAAGGAGAACCCATAACGTCCCAAAGCTCAGCCAGACACTCCTTTAGCCTCTTCAGCCAAACAGAAAACACTAAAAACATCAAAGCGAGCAGTGACTAGCCTCATCACAAACACAGAGCAACAAGAGGAAGAACAGAGCTGCCACCTTGAAAAACATAGTAATGACACTCAAGCTTTTCTTCACACAGCGTCGAGATCAACGGGAACAAGCCACTCAGAAGAAGGCATGTCTGAAAAAAAAAAGGCAGAGATTATATTTATGTTTTTTACTTTTGAACCATCATAGAGAGTTGAGTCAGTGTACCTGATGATTGCCATGGATACCGATAAGAACATTTTTTGTGCAGCAGGTTAACAGCCCCCTGGACACCGCCAGACGGTCCACTCCGTCACCCCGTCTGGGGCGGCAGTCGACCTGGAGCTCACCTATACAGAGCTTCCATGCTTCTGAAATCAAGATGAAAATCACATTTTAATAAGAATTCAGAGCATTTTGAGGCCGTTAGCTGCATTTCTAGATTTATGCAATAGGAATCCACATTAAGCCTGCCAAAAAAGCACTATATAAAAATATTTAGATTGATTTGCTGTTTTGATTGATTGGCAGTTTGTTTTGGTGGATGAGGAGATGGACTTGGGATCAGAAGGTCGCAGGTTCGATCCCCAGATCCACCGAGTTGAAGGTGGTGTGAGTGATAAAACACTTGGTCTTCATCTTCAACAATCACAGCTGTGGAGGCCTCGAGCGAATACCAGTTCCCCCACTGCTCCCCGGGCCCCGCAGCCATGGCTCCCACTGCTCCCCGGGCCCCGCAGCCATGGCTCCCACTGCTCCCCGGGCCCCGCAGCCATGGCTCCCACTGCTCCCCGGGCCCCGCAGCCATGGCTCCCACTGCTCCGGGTGAGTGCTCACGGTGTGTTTGTTCTCTGCTGTGTGTGTGTGTGTGTGTGTGTGTGTACACTGGGGTGGGTTACATGCAGAGCACAAATTCCGGGTATGGGTCACTCCATATCAGGCCAACATTTTTGTTTTGTTTTTTGCTACTGATCATTAGAAGAAATATAGGATCAAGAAAAGATTTCCGATTAGCTAGAGCAAGATTGAGTTTAGAGGCAAGACGAGGAAAGAAAGTGCGTGCCATGAGATATTTTACAGACAATTTTCCTGCAGTGATGACACACACACACACACCGCTAAACCCTTTTCTCTTCAGCTTCAGAGCATTCTTAACCCGTAAGGATTGAGAAACTTGAAATAGTTGGATTACTTTGTGTTTCCAGTGCATTTAAATTACAATTTTTCAGTAAAAATCATTCTCAGGGAATGATGTCACATGTTCATGTGTTTGTTCTGTATTGTGAGTGCATTTGGTGAGCAATGAAAAGTGAAAACTCCTCCACTAATGTCAAGCAGATAACAGGTTGGTGGAGTATTCATAAATATTCATAATTCATATAATATTGATGAATATTATGAAGTTGCTACTTTTATCCTAAGCTGTGGATGAACTGGACCTAGGCCACCAACTGATGATTTTTGCCAAATGACATCATTTACATTGCAACAACACTGCAGACATGCAGTGCTCCTTGCCCTCACCGCATATTTGTTTTAGTAAAATAAACAGAAAAATCAGGAAACTGGAAGGTGCTAGTACAGGCTAGTAGTTTTTTTTTTATTATAAAAATTTATCTGAAATTATTTCTGCCTTTACCTTAATCTATTCAATTTACCTTGATAATAACAAAATAATAAAAAGTACTTAAAAACTTTGCTTAGTAAACGTTCTTTTATTTGTAACAGTATTTGTTGGTATTTATTGTGAAGCCTATCTATATCAACTGATTTGAAAAAAAATATTTTTGGCCTTATCGTTCAACCCTAATGGCAGAACACATAAATCCTAAGAAAAGTAAGGATTTCTGTAAGTATCGAGGGTTTGGAATGGGTTCGAGACGTTTGGTGTGTGTGAGGAATGGTAATCGCTGGCCTGTGCTGGAGATTTGCAGCAGACTCCAGGCAGCGGTGGCAGCTCTGTGGTCGTCCTCCGCCGCGCTGAGGAGCATCGCAACTGCTGCGCCTGCCAACATCCGCGTATCCCTGCCGGAATCCTCAAACGCACGAGAAATTACACCAAGCTTTCAGTTATAACATTATTATCAGACCCTCTACAAACTATCATGAACAATAATACCAACCTCCCCTAAAATAATGCTCATCAGAAACTCCAGAACGTCCTTCACGGTGTTCACATCACCATCTTTACAGTAGACGATCCGACCCACTGGCTCTGGTAGCAGCTGAAACACCTGCAAACACACCTGTCCACAACACAAAGAGAGCCTTAGAACAGCGATACACGGCAATTAAAACAGACATTTCTTTTATTTTAAGATATCTTTCCAACAAAATTAAATCAAAACAAAAATACACTGTGAAATACAAAGTAAAGAGATTTGTGGAGGTTTGTGCACTAATGTAAAACTATTCATTTAAAACAATGCTACTAGAATCATTTAAAATAGTTGATGATAAATCTACTTTAAACTTTTATGGTCTGTGAAATTTTAACACTTTACACAGTTTGGATCAGTTTCTTTTTAAAAATATATATTCTCCTAATATACATATAGTTTACATTTCTAAAGTAAATTATAGGGGATGATTGGATTTTTAAGTGATTAGAGTATTTGCACTTTTTATAACAAAATATATTTATTGATAACGTTATTCAAAGCATTTTTAAAACGTTTATAATAATAACGCATTTACATTAATAAGCCTTTCTTTGCAACCAAAACAGACCGTACAGAAAGAAAACAAACAACTCAAAGACACCAACAATAACAAGTGTAAAATACAGACAAATGAATTCCTCAGTAAATTAGAGAGAGAAGGTCTGTCTGAAGAGATAGGTCTTCAAATTGGTCTTCAAATTTGACTGTGATAGACTTTTGCAGACAGGTCTGAAAGCTTCTTCTAGAGCGTCGGAGCCGCACAGCTAAAAACCTCCCAGGCTTTATCTTTCAGGGAGGACGAGGAGGCTGCAGCCACAGAACACACAAGGCGTCGACCTCATGGTTAAGAGATCAGGCAGGACCAGAGGGGACACGTTCAGGGCTTTGTCGGTACGGAGCAGTACCTTGAAGTCAGAACCACAACGTTGCATGGAACCGTAAAGTTTCTCCTGTTGGGTCATTACGGTCCAAACACATTTACCATTTTCTAATATTGTCAATCATGTTAAGCAGAAAGAATAGATAGTTAAACACATTCAGCACCCCCACAAGGCAAAAAGGGGCAAAGGGAAGAAAAATACGGGACTTTTACTTATAAAGTCTCTATTTTTACTGTGACATTACAATAAGACTCGTGTGACATCATCAATGGCGGAAATAAAACCTGTTTAAAAAAAAAATCGTTTTTGTATTTGGGAACATCCATGGTTCGATTTTGATTCAATCTAGTCTTATAAATGACTCTAAAAGCCACAAAATAGCTCACCATGGCATGAGCCCTTAAAACAAATCAGGTTATCTATCCAAGCTAATAAAAAACTGAAATAACAGGACGAGATGATTTGGGGTTTTGAGAAGAACAAATGAAAAGGCTTTCACCTTTACTGTTTGGTAGCACAAGGGTGCGTTTCTGCCTTCTTCTGACAGGAGAGCAGGAATCAGTTCAGCGACTTTACTGATGAGGGTGGTGCATGCACCCTTCAGAACCTCTCGTCCCACACCACTGCCCTCTAAAAACATGGAGACTACCAGGGAAACACAGAGCACAACTTTTAACATCCATAAATGCATCTTTATTATGAAGACAGCGCTGAAAAACTCACTTATGTGAAGATCTTTTAGGGAGAACACCTGGAAAACAAGAAAATGTGGTGTTGGAATTATTTTTATATGTGATGTATTAATTATTCTTTTGTTTTATAGATACTGAAAAACAAACCAGTGTTTTGTTGTTATGTTGACAAATCAGTGTAACTTATGTTGAAAATGTATTTTCCTCACTGAATATTTAGCATTGACGCTCTCACATATCTGATGTACACGCAGATGTTAGCGTTTCTGATTGAGTCTGAAGAATGTGCAGTGAAGGACAAGTCCTTCAGATGCCATCCTATAGTTCTGTTCCTACACCTTCTTCTGCGCATCTCCTTGAATAACAATATGCACTAAAAAGAGTACACTAAAAATAAGAAATAAAAATGATCCTTCAATTGGCTTCGTGTTGCCAGTGTCTTTTCTTTATCAGAGTGTTTTTCCAACATGTGGAAGTGCTAAGTGTATTTTTAATTTCTTACTATTGCTACACACCTGTTTTTGATCCAACAGTTTCATCAGACATTGTTTCACTTCCTCGAGGACAACGCTGTGCTTTACTTCAGTCAGGACCTGAAGCATCTGCAAACATCAACATGGAGTGGTTTTACTAGAATAAAATTTGATATGAGCTCCGCTGTCTAGCTCAGGGAGGACATTGTCAGGTTTTTACAAAAATAAAACTAAGAAAAGGAAATAATGATTTGCAGAAGGAAATATTTTATTTTTTGTAATTTCAGTAGATTCAAAACCAATACTGCTCCACTTCAGGCTAAATGTAAAGATTCAAAGTCCAACAAAAGGTTTAGCATTTTATCATAGGCAGAAACTAAATCAACACGCTTCAGCTTTAATCTAAACTAAAGTATGAACACTGAAAAAACATTACAAATCAGGTATACCAAAGGCTTTAAGGGTTTACAGCAGCACTACGAAATAATAGCAAAAAAAGACAATAGAGATAACAATAGTGACTTTTTCACAGGTAAGCAGAAATCGAAGGTGAGCACGTAAGATTAGAGAGATCTATAACTTAATGATTTTGCAGCCAGTGTGATTTCCAACAGAAAGAATGACCTGGTCTAGTCTGCGGCAGACGGATGAGGTGGTCACTGCCTCAGTTTGCAGAGTCAGAAGAAGCTGAGTCAGCTGGAGAAAAGTAGCATCGTGAAGCGAATTAAGAGCTTCTTTTGGGATGCTGTGCATGAGCTGCCAAGCCTCCTCCAGGGAGCGCTCTCTGCTTCGTTTGCCTGCACACCTGAGGAGAAAACCAATCATTCTGTTCTGTTATCCCTTTTATAAAGAAGAGAGCAATACATGGTTACTTCATTTACACTGATTACAATGTCAATACAGGTGATTCACAAACGTGTTTTTTTTAAAGGCAGGCTTTAACACCAATTCTGCAAGCTATATAGCACATACATAAAACTCCCAACATTATACATTGATTAACTTAGCAAATTTCGGTGTCATGCGCCTTTGAGTTGGGTTGAAAATTAATTTAATACTTAATATCTCAAAAGCTAATGTCATATGTCCAGCTGTCATTTTATCCACGACAGCTACAATTAAACAAAAATTAACTTATTTAGCTAACTTTGCGTTTATTCTGCCTCATAAGAAAAATTTGATGTATACAAACACTATTTGTGGCAATAGTTATAAATTTTTTTTTTATTAAATCTTTCACTTCCTTACCTTACATTTTCTGTGAGTTTTTCTAATAAACCCACGAGGAGTTCTTTGACGACTGGTGAAAGTTGGTCCTCTAAACGTATACATTTTAAAACAGATTCAGTTTGTCCAACAGAATAATGTAAAAATGGCATAATAGTGACAGAATGCTCTGTTGAGTGTTCAAAGCTCATGTGTGTATAAACTCGATCTTCTTCGACAGTGAGAAACAACGGGAGAAACGGCACACTCACGCCCTCTACCGGCCTGGCTAAAATAGCTAACGGCTAAATCAGCTCGATGTCGAAATACCTCTAAAATGATTACAATGTAAAAGACCAAATGGTGCACGACTAATTGAATATATTTGAGTTATTTGACTTACGAAAAGGTAGTTTAATTGTTTTTCGTATCTTTAAAGAGATTGCATTGTCATTATGCAGGTTTGATTTAGCTAGCTAAATCGAAGCATGTATCTGTTATTGACTATATTATCTGCACTTGTGTGCTTTTTGACTTTGAAATGGATGAAACGTAGGAGGTACTTTATGGATGTGAAGAGGCTCGATGGGAAAACGGTCCTTATAACTGGTAAGTGAGTCCATTTGGTTACAGATCTGCAGTTTTGGGAGCAAAAGTGACTGAGCTGATGCTGACACTATCCCTCATATTGATTGGATGTTTTGGAATGTGTAATACAGTCTTCTTTATTTTTTTTAATAAAAAATGCAGACAGAGAAACTTTCAAGGATCATAACCTCGTATGGCCTCACAATTGTTAAATCTTTCACTCATATAACATCAGAGCAGGTCCAGCATCACATACGCCAACATCGCCGTGAAGACTCTTAGAAATAAAGAACAAAGAACCAACACACTCTTAATACCCCACAAAACTTCTATAGCGTCATTCTGAAGACAATGTGAGATGTTTGTAATAAAATAAGAAAATAAAAAGGTCATAGTTTGGACGTCAGTCTTTGCAGAAAAGGCTATAATACTCTCTTTCAGACTTTTTTATATAATAGAAATAGTTTAATGACTTTTCTTTGCTTCCAGCTCCCTCTCTCGTCCACTCTTCGTCAGCTAATCATGGATGATACTGATATCCTCACAGCTTCCCAGGGGCAGGGGGCATCATTCCTCCCATTCCTCCAGACATGCCAGCATAAAAAAAAAATTCACATTAATTGAATTGCTTAACTTAAGGATTTAAGGATTATAATTCTTAGGAATGATGTTGTTGCAACGAGTCAATTTATTCTCTCTTCTAATCTTCATAAAACTCTACTCCCCTTCAGGAGGGAATTCTGGGATTGGCAAGGAGACAGCAGTGGCCCTGGCTCAGAGGGGTGCTCGGGTGATCATCGCCTGCAGGGATGAGGAAAAGGCAAGGAAGGCGGTTCGAGATATCAAAGCCAGGAGCCACAGTATGAACGTGCTGCAGATGGAGCTTGACCTGGCCAACATGAGGTCCATACGAGAGTTCACCAAAACCTTCATGCAGCGGGAGAAGCGACTAGATGTTCTCATCAACAATGCAGGTGACTCTTAAAGATGAAACCTTATATTTCCATATATCCGGTCATACACAGCACGAGGAGTTGCACTTGTCGGTCGGCCATTTTATTTCTGGATCTCTAGCCCTTACTATGGTTACGCAGGCTGGAAATAGTTGGTGAACACTAAATGTATTATTTGGATGCTTTGGAGAAGAAAATGTCTGGAAAAACAACTTGGATTTTAGAAAATAGAAAAACAGCACCAATCAGCATCTGATTACTGAGCTTTAAGCATATAGAACACGACACGTCCACACCTGTGGTGAGTAAAAGGTGCCTCAAAACATAAAAGATCTTGAATCCTCGTGTATTTTCCATTGCAGAATTAAAATATGATAAACTCCTTGGGTGGGGCACAAGCGTAGCACAGACATCTGATTGGCTGAAGGTTTAAATCTCAATACATATTAAACAAACTATTTCACACCCCTCAGAGAGTTCATGAAGGTCAATGTTAATGTTGATCATGTGCTGATTAGCATTTTAGCAAGCTAATGTTAGAAGTTTTCTCATTTTTAAAATTTTTGTTCTCCTGACAAATATGTTCATGTACATTTTTTTTCTATTTATTTTAATTTATAAAAAAAAAACACAATGTAAAATTAAACCAGAGCTAATGCTTTAGCATTACCTCAGAGTTTTATTGGGCACCTCAAAGTTATAAACATACCATCGCAGTTTAGTTAATGACCAGGAGAAAATCATTACGATTCTTATTTTTTCATAATTTCGATTTTTGGAGTTTTATTTAATCAGAAATGATTGCTTTATTCATCACCACAGAACACAGGTTGAACTGCTCTTGGGGGACACCTAGTGGCCAAGCAGCTTACTCTACATATCTAAAGAATAGCTACAGGGCTTTACTTTTTTTTTAAAGAAACACATATATTATTTCAGTTCAATGAATTAGTATGAAATACATTTTCATGGAAACCATCTTTTTTTTCTATCAGGAATGCCTGGTGTCCTCGACTGGACCGATGACAACTTCTCCATGTGCTTTGGCGTGAATCATCTCGGCCACTTCTTACTGACGAATCTTCTCCTCCCTCGACTGAAGGAGAGTGCGCCAAGCCGAGTGATTAACCTCACCTGCTCCAGCTACAAATACCAGAAGCTGGACTTCCAAGATCTCAACTACAACCTCTTCCCTTTCTTCACCTACTGCCGCAGCAAGCTAGCCAACATCTACTTCACACAGGAGCTGGCACGAATGACGGAGGGTAAAGGGGTCACCGCATATGCTGTGCATCCTGGTGAGGAACACCACACTAGCTCATTTCATCGTATTGTTAATGTTGGAAAAAGTATTGGTCACATCTCTTCTTCTGAACCGCACCTTGTGTCTGGGTCAGGTTTTGTCCAGAGCTGCTGGACGGGGCACTTCTCTTTCCTATACCGGATACTGGCGCAGCTGGTGATGTGGATGTTCTTCGTGTCATGCGAGGCTGGAGCGCAGACGGTGATCCACTGTGCTGTTTCAGATGAGGTGCTCCCTCGCAGTGGAGGATATTTCTCTGATTGTCGTCCAGCTTCTCTCAGAGCGTTCGCCAGAGACTCTGGAGTGGCCAGAAAACTTTGGGAGGCCAGCGAGAGGCTTGTTCGTCTGGCCTGATCTTCACCTGCACCCTCTCTCCTCCTTTGTTTTTCATTTCCATTATTTATTGAAACTTTTGTTACTTTTTAAATGTGTGTGATTAAGTTAATAAACATGTTTTCCAATCCGTTGTTGTCACTGATCTGCTGAATATGTTCAGATGTTTAATCTAGAATTTAATCTACAATCTAGTTGACAAAAGGCAAAAAAAAGGCTGAATCCCTATAAATACTGTAGTATTATGTTGGAGGCCCAGAGGCACATCTCAGACCTGCAGTCCAAGGACAAACACCACCACCTGTGGCGAGTGTATAAAAAAGGGATTTATTTCATTTTTAGGTAATGAATTTAGACTTTATAATGCAATAATAATGTTCTGAGTCATTTTCGGTGATGATTGAGTCTGGGCTGGTGATGGGATCTCCAACTTCTGGGAGAATAACTCAGACAAAGAGTTTCACTTCTAATTGCGTCAAGTTTAAAGAAAATAAAAATTGTTCCAAACAGAAGAATGAGTTTTAATACAGAGCAAATAATTTTTACACTTGATTATTAGAATACCACACTTTAAATAAATTTGAATGCATGACATACACCTTTACATAATCCCTTTTATTTGCAAACTTTTTCCCCTACAGGAAACAAACTTTAAAATAAATACAAAGAACGCATTTCTTCAGTATTTAAATTCATCTCATTTATTCATTTATTTCAAACACATTTGCTTAAGTCAGGGAATACACCGAGCACTTTTCAGAACTGAGCAATAACGAGTCAGAATCAAAAAATCAAAAGCATCATCTTATACAGAAGAAACAATCTAACAGAGGGCTACAGAGAGAAAACCCAACTTCAGAGAAACCATCTGCAGCTGAAAGGATGTCACAGCTGAAGCAGAAGCAGCCTGGGCTTGCAGACGCATGCTGCAGGTGGAAATCCGTCTTCCATTAAAAGTTAGTATTTAAAAAACTGAATGATGATTTTAGAGGCCATTCAGGATCGGACAACATCTGCTGAGAACATACAGAAGAAGGAAGGCTAAAAACATGCGCTAATTAGAGCTTCTCTGAAGTCAAGCCGTCTCATACTAATGAGCAATCTTAAATGTGTTTATATAAATATCAGTCCCCTGCATCGACAACAATGAACTGAATACAAAAGCATGCTGTAGAAAGATCACCAGTTCCATAATCGTAATACTTAAAGTCTTCATCATTTACACCGCCATTGCTAGCATCGTTTAAGGGACAAAAAATAGGATATACCGTGTAAGCACTTAACAAAGCTGGTCAATCAGATAAAGGTTCAGGTAAACCAGCACTCAACAGAAATCCAACTCAAATCCAAAAAGGAGAGAAAACACCAAACCTAGAGTTCAGGTGACTGTCATGCAAAGAAATTCCAGCAAAAATGCACTTCCACTGTGTGTCTTTTTAACACCGTTGTGCATGTTCACTCGTTTACATGTTTCATTGATAAATACGAAGAGAACGGTACATTTTAACATGCTGTTTTTTGCCATTTTTCTTTTTTTTCCGAACACAGGTGGAGATGAGATAAAGCATCGAGGATGGAGATGCAGACCTGTAAGCAGAGCACACACACACTCAGACACACGCATGCTTCACAGGATCTATCGAGAGTGGATTTGATACATTTTCTTCATGCGAAACGTACTTAAAAAGATCAGTAGTCATTACCGATATGTGGTGTGGCTCAAAACGAATACGTGTTCGGACGAAAAAAAAAACGACATCAATTAATTAAAAAGAAACTACTCACATGTTCAGGTGATGAACTCGTACTCAACGTCTGAAATATAAAACTATTGCTGCCGATTTCCTCTATGACGAGTCTCTCTTCACGCGGTTCTTCGAGAGACCGTCACACACCTTGCACTTCGCCCATCCAGAAGGTAAAAACACTTTAAAAAGCATCCAAGTACTCACTCTTTTTAAAAGTATCACACGGACGACAAACAAAATATTAGAAACTCTTAAAACAGAAAGAGTTAATAATTCAATGCCATATTTGGAAGAAAACTCGAAGCTAAAAACCCTTCAAATCTTCTGTCGCAGCCACTATTTCCCACTTAATCTCTCATATTCCCAGCTTAGAAATAAGGAGCAAACCTGATGTGGAGCTCTACCTATTAATGCCTGAATGCAGAGGTAATGGTTAGTGTGAGATATGGCTTTTATTCAGGTTTGAGTCTAGACTCAAACTCCACTGGCTCAGCCGACAGAATAAAATCGATGAAACGAATTTAAACAAACATCTAACACAAAGTCTTAAATCTTTCTTGTAGGTTACTGAAAAAGATCTGCTTTCCAAAATTCCTGAATCCTAGATGACCGGAAACCGAACAACAGAAGCTGGAAGACCCTGATGTCTCGCCGCTCACGCTCCGAAGGATTCAGCAGCTTACACACATCCGCTTGCGCCTCAACCGAACAAAGCGATTGGACACCTCGAAGCCTGTTTATAAGCATCAAAAAAATGTCAGTATTCAAAAAGTCTTACACAAGGCATCCGGATCGTGAGGGCTGTGAGGGACGCACATGATTACTTTTGTATTTAATACTTCTAACAACAGTAAGAGCGTTATTAATAATAATCATATTGAAAATCTACACACTAGGTGCGGAGTCGGTGTTCTCCACTGTATGGCAAACCGCTCCTATCCATTAAAGACTGTCCAACTCCACACAGCACATGTGCACGACGAGGGGAGTCTCCGCAAGGATGCAACGATACAGCAGGGGACTCTGGGATTGGGAAGTTGAAGGTAAGACAGAAGACGACGGACAGAAGTGATTGGCATTTGGGGTGATTGACAGGTGAAGGGGTGGGGGCCCAGTGTTGGAGGCTCAGGAAATGTAGGCCCCGACCCACACCCACAACCCCCCTCACTCACTCAGCCACTCTTTCACTCTCCGTATCATTCTGGGCACCCTTGTTTGATATGGCTACAAAGAGCTCAGCCTGAGAAAACAAACAAACAAACAAACAAACAAACAAACATACGCAGTGTTAACGTCATTTTTTTTCCTGTTGCCACAGGAAACAGGGACAAAGAACAGCGTGATGAAAAGCCGAGGAAGAGATCACAAAAGAGGAAGCTTATTTTGGTGGTGTCCGACCATCAAGAATTATTCGACAAAGCCCACAAAGATTAAAAAATATCTGGGCATGTGGCTGTTGTCTCATGATTAGTGATGGGAAGTTTCATTTATTTTGGTGATTCGTTCTTTTGACTGTAGTTCATTTAAAAGATTCATTTACTTCGTTCACATCGAAAAGAAAATCTGATCTTTTGGCATTTTGGGGTTTCACAAGGTTTTTACTGTTAAAAGTAATGGAGACTAAAGCATAATCAATCTATTAATATTTTCAAGGGAGGACCAACCTTCACTGCAGAGGCGCAGCTGGCGCTCCCGAACAGTGGAAATGGACATTCTGCCATTTGGAGTCTCGGCGATGCCACACCCTGGTCTCTTCTGATTGGCTGCTGCGTGGCCTGCCCTGCCCATCAACATATTGTGTCAGTCGGATGTAGGCAATGCAGGCAGCATCCTCTCCAATCAGGTGCACATGAGGGTTCAGGATGGTTGTGTGGATGGGTTTGCTGTTCTTGGCGAGCACTGTGACAGAACGACAATGGCTCAGAACAGAAACAGTTACCAAAACAGAAATCCATTACAGAATCATTACACTGCCTACAGTTCTCAAAGTAGAATCTATGAAAGTCCATTCCCTCCACCAGGTTTCCCAGGGCTTCAGGTTCAAAGCAGGTCAGTCCGGGGTCGCAGATTTTACTAGAAAGGATTGAAGCTATTGATGAATGAAAAAGGCATTTGGAGATCACATCGAAAATAACTTACGCATAGGCTTCAAAGTCGCCGTTGTTGATGGCCTCAATGAGCTGTTCAGTTATTTTGATGATCTCCTGTTTTCGCGCTGTAGGAAAGGAAGTCAAATGTTTTAAGAACTTAAAAAAAAGTCAGAGAATAGTCTCTGCGAGGAGTTAAACAAAGCTTCCATGTTAAACAATGCAGATACAAGCAAAAGAACTAGATTTGTGAACATTTACAAACCATTTTCCGTCACTTCTGATACATGCCTCCAAACTATTCCTTTCCTGTTAGCGACAAGCTTAAAACTGGAACATTTTCCATCTAGTGTACACTGAATGTTTTTTTAAATAAGTCTGACAAGTTTTTGATTCTGTGACCGATTCAAGCAGATGCAACTTTAAAAATATATAGTTTTAAATTATAGTTGCTTTCTTTAACCCTTGTGTGGTGTTCATGTTCCTTGTTTCTCAGGTGGTGTTTGCGGGTCTCGTGGACCCATTGCCTTTTGCAGATTTTAATTCATTCATTCATTCATTTTCATGTCGGCTTTATTCCCTTTCGGGGTCGCCACAGCGGAATGAACCGCCAACTCTCTGGCATATGTTTTACGCAGCGGATGCCCTTCCCTGCCGCAACCCATCGCTGGGAAACATTCACACACACTCATTCACACTTTGGGCAATCGTTATTATTCAATTCACTTATTCCGCATGTCTTTGTTCTTGTGGAGAAACCGGAGCACCCAGAAAAAACCCACGCGATCATGAGGAGAACATGAGAACTCCACACAGAAATGCCACCTGCCCCAGGCGAGCCTAGAACCAGCAACCTTCTTGCTGTGAGACGACCGTGCTACCCACTGCGCCACCGTGACGCTAGATTTTAATTCACCCAATCAAAATATTTTATGTTAAAAACTTTACAAAATGTTCCTTTAGCCAAGAAATAAGTGATATAAACAGCAAATATACTTTATTTATTGTTCTTTAACCTGATTTCTTCACGTTTAGAATTAGATCCATGTGTGGTGTTCTCATTATTGGTACTTTGGCAGGGTTGGTGGCTCTGCTGGACCCATTGCCTTTTGGCGCTTTTAATTCACACAATCACACAATTTTATTCTAAAATGTAAAATGTAATGTTTATGTGTGATTTATGTTTGTGTGGGAAGAGAGAATTAAGGTAAAGAATCTACCATTTTCACACTTTAACACGCCCCGGGTCCAGTAGAGCCGAACACCTTGTGTGTAATATAAATGTGTAGGGGGCGTACGTGTGGGGTCATAAATAATCTGTTCTGATAAATGTTTTTCACAGGAAATGAGCCGAGCCCAGTGAATCTCAGCTTCAAATAATAAATGCTGCTTTAAGTTTTCTTCTGATGAAAACTGAAAATGGGTCCCACAGACCCGAACACCATACAAGGATTAAAACAACAAAAAGTAGACTTTATAGTTTGCTTTAATAAGTGCTACTCATCCGTGTCCATGATTGCTAGCTACTGCTCACTTCTAAACTCCTTCTGTCAACTGATTCTTTCAGTTGCCTCGAGTTGTGCAAGCTAGAACATAGGACATAGATAAAATCCTCTTCTAAAGATGAAATCCACTTCTAAAATGGGCATGAGGACAATAAAGGGGTTCACAATACAGCTTGTGGACACATTCACTAGATAGCATTAATCTAAATCCTGAGTTAGAGATTATTTTCAATGACAAGCAGTCAGAGCGCTGAAGAATACGACCAGTTGCCAAACAGTGACATTTTAAAGCAGAATAATTCACTCAAGGCACAATTTCAGGCTGGATTTTTTTAAAAGGTAGTCTCAGGTAGCCAGACAATCATGGTCCAGTGTGTTTGGCAGCTTTCTTTGGCTAAAACCCGCACAGCAAGCCTAGCAAAACACACAGTGTACCAAACCCATCAGATGTATAGCCAATGTTCTATGTGACGCTTGAGGCTGAGACTATTCAGAGGGTAATGCCAATTCAAGCTTGATGAACATGAAAAACTGTCAAATAATGGTTCAGAAGAGTAGCTCAAAAACAATGATGTAAAGACTATGCAATCCTTACAATTGGACCTCCATGAACAGTACAAAGTAGAAAAGAAAATCCAGTTCACAGTCCTTATAAACATTAGCTTGAACTTGCGCTACAATAATCACTTCTTCAAATAAATCTGTAACAAAAAATTCATAAACTACCACTCTCAAAAATATTTCAAGTCATCAATCCTTCTAATTTATCAATCACGTTATTCTTTCAAAATACAAACCCTAGCACATAAGGAGATGACTCCGAAGTCAACAAGCAAGCTCTTCTTCACTACTCGTTCTTTTCAAAAGAAGTCAGAGAAGACATTTTTGAGACAAACTAAGCCAAAACTAAGGCATGCAGGGAAATGTGTCACTCCGCACAGTGCTTCATGTCTGTTAGTTCAGCAAGAACACTTCAACCTTTTTACTCTTTGAGTCAAAATTCAGCCGTGCCAGTAATGCCAACGCATGCCACCTAATACTCACAGTGTGCTGTCGGAGGGGGGCTGGAGGAGGTTTGGACGGGGGAAGGGGAAGGCTGAGACGGGGCAGGTACTGGGGCAGGTAGGGGTTTGCTGGCAGCGGGTGGCTCAGTTTCAGTTTGTGGGGCTGTAGATCTGCGCACGCTGCTCACTAGATCGGTTAAACGGGACACTGGAGTATTGCCAAGCATAGGCACCCATTGTAGACGGCAGAGAAAAAAAATGTGTGAATCGCCTGTTGCTCAAAACATGCTGAGAAATCAAATATTCAGTGAGAGACGAGTTCCTGGTCCATGAGGGACTTACTCTGTGTGGGAATGCTGGGGGTCTGAGGTGTGGATGGGCTAGAAACAGCAGCAGGAGTGATGGTGCTTCCCCCCTCAACGTCAGATGTGGGCACGGAGCCCCGACGCACCACACCCAACAGATCAGTGAACTTAGTGGCAGCTGCGAGCCCAGAGTGGGCAGGACAGAAATAAAATAAAGCTGAGCAGAGCTTACCTGCAGAATGTTAAACGGGTGCTGTGGTAGAACATGCTAAAACCTGCTATTCACTCTGTGTTTCAGTTTATTATTGTTGCGTTTAATCATTTTTTTGGGGTTAGGGCACTAACCCTAACAGTGAACAGGACAATGTAGCCAATTAAAATACAAGGACTATTAGGAGTGGGCAAATTTGGCCAGAAATGCTGGGATCAGACTAGTCTTCTTTTGACACAATATTGCAGAATTTTTAATTGCCAGGACCTATATAACGTCTCATTTGGACGCTGGTGCTTTACAGTACGGTCCTTGTCACTGCTTTGTGGGTACTAGGACTTACACCCCTAGTGGCCTCACTAGCACCACTTCCCTCAGCAAACCTTGAGGTCTCCCATCCAGGTACTAAGAAACCACTCATAAGTCGCAGAGTTATGCGGCTGGTGACAAATTTATAAGACTGTTTGTTTCGATCTTATGTTGGTACAAATACGTACTTCATTTAAAATGTTTGCGAAATCAGATTTGTCAAATTGTAAGCACACCCATTTAATCGCAGTAAATAAAACAGTAATTTTTTTGTGAGTGTCAGCAGCCGCTGAAGTTACAGCAAACAGGATATAATTGCTCCTTACTGATGTTACTTTACATCTACATTATTCACCAAGTCTTGAAGTTCCAAAGTTAACAAGATGTTTGTTTTTGATAACCAAGGAGAACTTGATTATTATAAATGTGAGCAAACATTATATTCTGGCGCACAAAACTTCAGTTCTTTCGTTCTTTTGAGATAAGTTACATTTCATTATATTAATATAATATTTATTGTTATTTAGCGTACTAAAAATTATGTCAAGTTCAGACAAAGATTTTGAAAGTAGTCCAGTCACAGATCTTTTCACACTGCATGCTGTCTGGGTCTCGAAAGCAAAGTTTCACACTGCATAACAACAAGAAAAACATTTCAGACTGGTAGATATAATAAGCATTCCAAATATCTCACAAGTGTTGGCGACTAATCATAGAATATTGTACATTGTGTTTCTGATTGTGCTGAATGTGTGATTTTCCCCCGCAAGCAACAACACAGACTTGCTTGTGATTTTGGGCATTTGTCTGACACTTCTCGAAACTTGAAAGTCAAACCAGGGCTAATATCTTTCAGTCTGAACTCAACATAATATAAATGGAGACCCTGGTCTAATAAGGAATGCAGATAGACCCACATCATTACAGTTAATTTGAAGTTAATGCAATGCAGCGAGGTTTGTGTTTTCCTGCCCTCATAATGACAGTGATGCCATTCTTATTAATTCATGAAATGATGCATATATAATTAATGATAAAATGTATAATTTATAAAGTATCTAAAATATAGGACTACAATAGGTAGGTATATTTATATTAAAAATAGCAAAACAGTGTTCTTTCTAATTGTCAATTATTTACTGTGTGGCTTTTTTTTAATAATAGGATCATATCAGCAAGACATTTTTTACTTCTTAAATACAGAGATGCAAATTGGGTTAACACGAAAGCAGGTTAGGAACGACAGGCAGAATGGACTTACTGAATACAGCGGGGGCGGGGCCAGGAAGTGTGGCTGTGGGGTCAGGCTGGCCACTAGGGTTTGACTGAAGGGAACTGTTTTCTACAATCTTTCCTGTAAACCCCAGACAGTGGTTAAAGATATAGGAGTGATAGAAAGCAAAGGTCAAACTGAAAGCAGTAAGCATTTCAGAAGCCACGCCAGATCCACTCAAATATCCCTAAAGGGTCCATGAGTACACATTGTTGTTCCAGCAATGAAACTAGACAGACTGGCAGCGACAAATGAGCCTTTAAAAAGCCTTTTACACCAAAGACACTTCAAAAAATGTGAACTTTTTTCCCTTGTGGCAGTCGA
Organism: Danionella dracula; assembly: GCA_900490495.1. NCBI lineage: Eukaryota > Metazoa > Chordata > Actinopteri > Cypriniformes > Danionidae > Danionella > Danionella dracula. The sequence goes on from UELW01000389.1 coordinate 368,916, forward strand.
TAAACATTTTGTGTCACGCTTCTAAACGAAACTGAGCATTATACTTCAAAGAGCCTCAAAAATGTAGAACGAGTATAGGTTCTGTTTAAACTGACATGACAGAAATCAAAGAAACCAAAGCTTGAACCTTTGACAATTACAGAGATGAACATTAAAAACTGAAGACAGCTCTGGAAAAACCCAAGCCCCACTGTTTGGTACCTACTGACCTATGACTACAATACGAGTGTGACACAATACCAGGAAGTTATCCTGCTAACATGATACCCCCTAAAATCAGCTTCCAAAGAAGGCCCGGGGATAATCAGGAGATGCTTGCAATATAGGCTACGGAACCAGCTGTACTTAGAGGCAGCAAGGATGAAATTAATATACATTTTTTTTTACAAATTTCTTCTAGCAGTTGTAAAAAAATAAACAAGCACATTGAATCCATTTAGATTGCTTTGAAATTGGACACATATTTTTTTTTTAAAACGTGACTGTAATAGAAATTAAATGGGCTTGGTTTTATTTCTGATTTTGCAAATGTTTCAGATCAACATTTTGTTCAAAGTGTGCAAAGATCTTTAGTTATAACATGGATTGTGCTCACAGTTGATCTCTATTGTGTGTGCTATTGGATAATTTATTCTTTGATTGACTTTTAGTAGTCAAAAATGTGAGCCTAAAGTTATTAAAAATTCTGACTAGATTAATAAATCATCACGAAGACTCAGTAAACAACTAATTCATAAAATCAGTTAATCCCAGTGTATAGAAAATGTAAAGGAAAAAGCTTGACCCCCATAAAACTTCCATAAAAGTGTGGAACTGAATCCAACACATATACAATTTTTTGCCATTCGAGCTCAATCTGAACAGCCAGGTAACAATTATCTGACTGGAACATTTAGCAGTCGTTGGAAGGAAAGTAAAGTAATGGAACCAAGAAATATTCTTATTTTGTCTTTTCAATGTGATTTGGAAATGACGGCGGCTCCGATCGCAAATAAACTGAAATAAAGCCTCACAATCACTGCGAAACGCATTCTCGTCCTTGTTTACTACTGCATTGATCAAAGCCATTTCCTGCGTGTGCGTGCTCCACAGCGAGCTGATTGCGTTCATACACCAGACAGAAACAGATCGCATGTTTGTGATGTGAACAAGCACACAACAAAATCTGAATTGAGCATTAAGACCTGCAGTCTGAACTTAACGACGAACTAAATGAAAGGTAAACAACATAACTCAGCAAAGCTGACCATCTAAATGTATGTCAGATCAGTCTCCACCGATGTTAAAAATACACATAATGAGATGCAGAAGTAAGCAAAAACATAGTTTCAAATCTCATATTGATTTGAAGAGCACCAGACTGTGAGCCACTCAGAGCCCAGCCCTTCACAGAAACACTGCCTCGGATTTTATGAAGCCAACCTCACAGCTGCGCCATAACTCACTTTACTGAGAACACACACACACACACACACACACACACACACACACACACACACACACACACACACACACACCTTCTCACCGTCTCTTTTGTGTGATCCCGAAAACAAGACATCACGCTTCCGTCATGCATACTGTCTGCCAGAAATTTGGTGGCAAGTTTTCGCCTCATATGCCCACTTGCATACTTGCTCTGAAATAGCCAGGGTCTCTGTTTCTCACTGCGGTTAATAATAGCACAAGGTGTCCTTGCCTTGTTCTGGGGCAGAGCGCTATCACACACTCTTACGAACACACACCAACCCAGAACAAGGTTCCCAACATTTAGGTTAACCAAGACTTGTGCTTAAACCTCTATAAAGTCCTCCCTAAACACTACTGCAACATATACTATACTTCAGATATTAAAAATATTTAAATGCAGGCTTTCTGCAGGTTTTAAGACTTTTTAATACAGTTAATAATCAAATTTCATTAAACATCAAAAACACATACAAATCTTTTTTTGCATAATAAACAATATGCTTCACATGCATTGTTTAAAACCCTAACCATCACTTTAATCATTTTTGAGAATTTACTAAGGTTTTCTCAAACTCTTAAAACCCTAACAATCATGTTTACATCTTTTAGCATTTAGGAGCATTTGGTCAATCTCTGGGAACTTCAGGCAACAGAAAAACACTCGACAAGTGAGACCTGTGAAAATACATTTAAGACTTTTTAAGGTCCCTCAAAAAAACCCCTGAAATTAACAAAAAGAAAAATTGTGAACTTTCTGTTTTAAGGAGACAGTTGACATTGTTTTCAAACATATGATCACATGTTAACAGATCATCAACATTTTTTAACTGATGTAAAGAGTTAACGTTAAGGTAACTTAACTGTATAGCTTAGTTTTCTAGAAATATTTAACATTTTGCAATTCACAATTAAGCAAGCATATACTTGTTACTGTGTATGCTAATGTGTTCTAGAATGTCAGACATTAGCTCTTAGCTAGTTACTATTATGTAGCTTTTAACACTTTGTCTTAATTAATGTAAGAATTTAAGTAATCAACAAGTTTTAGCAACTTTAATTGAGCCTTTTGTGGGGCTGTATCTAAAAAACAGTAGTGATTGTAAAGGGTTTTCAGAGCTGATGCTGTCAAAGTAATAAAAAAAACTTGAAGAAGTGTGAAGTTAAGATTTGCTCAGTAAACCAAAGTATGCATAATGAAATAAGGTGTTCTGTTTAGCAGTTTTATCTGCAGTTGATAGATCTTGCTATGAATTTTTATTTGTTTCATAAATAGCAGTGCGTAGTTTAAAAGGATGAACTGTAATAGTCTGTTGCTGTAATAGTAATATTGCAAAGCTAGTTATGGTTTATTTGTTGACAGGTTAAAGTACTACTGCTGCTTCTTCAATTTGAGTATAAACAATGATTTTGCACTTGTTTTTGATGTCTCTCAATTTCTAGTTATTTATATATTTTTGCAGGAAATTGTTGGGAAAACAATCATTGTATGGGATAAAATCCCCAATTAAAACTTTAAAGCAGGAAAAACATACTAAGAACTTGGTATGAAGTGGTTTTTGGCTAATTCATAAATCTCAAAAGGTAAAACTTAAGTTAGGTTATATTAAGAGTTATAACATAATAATTAAAGCCCTAAAGAGTTTTTAACGGTCATCTAAATTCCACCAATTTGTCCTGCACTGCTTCAAGCTTATATTTACACTTTGCAAATGTATCCACTATAAAAGCCTCCTTTATCTTTTTACTTCAAGTTCAACACCATACAGACCAAGTCATCTTTTGCACAGAGTGTATAGTGTTTATTCTACTTTCATCAGAGAAATTAAAAAGCTTTAAGTTCTGAAAATAATTACACAGTAACACTGATTCCTAAATCATTTTAAACTGTGAACTATACTACATATACACTTGTACTCACCTTTCATTTCCTCATCCTCAACAGTGGCATTGCTGCTGTCCGAAGACTCCTATGATATTCAAAGACAAAACAAAGTTAAACACTATACAGCATTCTGCTTTCGTTACAAAAAAACCACAGTAAAACATAATGAAGATGTGAACAGCAGAACTCTGGGGACCCACACGCACAACACACAGTTCACTGATACGCGTGTCAATGACTGCACAGCTGTTAAAAGAGACGTGTTAAGGTTGTTTCACAATATTCACACACATTTTGGTATTAGACACAGGCCACACCTCCATCGGGAATTAACATTATGAGCCTAATACAAATATCCACAATCCCCGTGCTGAGAGACCAGTTCACACCAGTAAAAGCATTAGTACTGGGGACTAATGGTACAATAAAGCACGTATCCTGCCCTGATGGTGGACCTATTAGTATTATTATACTCTTCTGCCAAATTAATTGTGATTTGAAGTACTTTAATGAACAAATCCACAGTAAATGTACAGCATGAAAAAAGGAAACGATGAGAAACCCCATTAGCCTCTAGAACACGTGTCGAACTCAGTTCCTGGAGGGCAACAGTCCCAGTTTAGCATCAACCCCAACCGAACACACCTGGCCTTACTAATGAAGTCCTTGAGGCTTGCTTGAATCTCAACGGTAGAATTCAAAATAACCTAGAATACAAGAAATCCCAGACTGAAACCATTTCAATTCATGAGACGAAATCCTTTCCAAGCCTTTTTTTTTTTAACAAATCATAAAATTTATACCTCACAACTTCTGGCCTGTTGCCTTTCCTTTTAAATTCCTCTTTGTTACTTTTATGAACATTCACTAAATATTTCTATGAACTCACAAAGACGGTTATGCACCTCTATTGCAGCACATCAGTTGTTTTTGTAATGTAATTAAATTATATAAAAAAATATATTATTTTGAAACAAATACTGCCAAAACGCACGTTCAGGCCACGAAGCCAAATTTAAGCATAACATGAAATGATGAGTAATAAGTAATTTCTTGTTCAAAGCGGCATTGAGGCTTCTGGACAATGTATTGTCTTCCTCTGTCAAAATGGTTGAGAGCTTTCTAAATCAGCATCACCCTGAAAACGCCGTCTGAGCCCGCGTGCAAAGGGAACGTACCGATGTCGGGGTCTGTGGCTGAGTCGACACTTGTACGAGTCAAGTTTACTTATTTTAAAATAAATGTACTTCACATACTGCCAAAAGAAAGCTTGATCATGCCATGAAGCCAAATTTATGAATAACAGTAATACACGGTCAAATATTGAGAGCAATATTTAGATCTAAACAAACAGCTAACTACAATAAGTAAAACGTCTTCCCATCTTTCGCGTCCATGGAAAGCGAGTCTCAGAAATAGTAGAAGGAAATGAGGAGAGCATGGCCACCTGAGAAAAGGGAATCATGCACCCGTCACATCGGAACGGCAACCATCACCAAGGACAGTAGCTCTGTCTCTAAAATGGGACATCAGTATGTGGGGCGATATTATTAGTGACTTTGTTCTTTTATTCCTTCTTCTGTGCTGCACTACAGACCTGCTTTAACCTCTTCAAAGAAAGTTGGCAAAAGCTCAAATGTGGAGAGCTTCCAAAACAATGGCCTGAAATTTGAAAGGGTTATGAAACCTAAATGAGGTGAGTGTGTTGGAAGCAAATAAACCAGTTTTTCTTCTAAAACGGTGTTCTTTTCCATGCAATTTTTATGTCTGGGTTTAGAATCAGCTGTGGTGTTTCGCTTAATGATCGTTTGCTTGTGACTTTTTATTCATGAACTAGAGTTCTCATACCCAATTAAAATAAATGAATGGGAATTTATTAGACTATGACAAATTTAATTACCAAATTTTCTTTGTTGGATCATTCAACTCAAATACAGTTTAAACAGCAAGACGACCAACTTGTGGATCCATTCGAAATCACATACTTCCACACAGATCAGTAGGTAATCGCAGTGGTACGTTTAGACACAAAGTTTGTGAAAAGCAGCAAGTAAGACGAATCTGAAACGACACTGGGAAAATATTTTATGGAGATTAATTTCATTATTTCAATTTGTGAAGAAAGTTCGTAGAGAGACAATATGGTTCTAGAGGAATAATACGGTTCTATTCTGTTTCAAGACAAACATTTGTTTTATTTAATTATGCACTGATTCCCAAAACTTTCCAGCTGACTTCATTAAGACCTCAATTATTTCTCAAGTTTGATGCTTGAAGTTGTAAATGAAGTTTTTGATAAATACATTCTTTGAAAAAAATGTTTTTGGTTTAAAGTCATGTACGAACGAGTCATAAAATAAAACTCAGTGTGGATGTGAGTACACACGTTTGGCCAAGCAAATGATTTTGTAATTTTTGTGTCACAATCAGAGCGCTGTCGGAACATAAAAGAGCATCTTTTATGAGTAAGGGAGAACAACAACGAGAAGAAGAGCTGAAGAAGAAGAAATTAATTATATTAACTCCTCTCTGATATCCCACGATTCATTGTGAGCAAAAACTTTCTTCTGCGTTTAAAAGGGAGTGCCAGAGGCAAAAAGTTGTTTAGCACCCTCATGTGGCCGGGCGTGCCACTGTTGTCCCCTGAGCATCATCCAAAGACAAGAAGTGTCACTGTATCAACATTAAACAGCAGAGGTGTAAAGATAGTGAAAAGCACTCTGCAGAGAAGCCGTAAGACCAAGCGAGCAAATTTCAATTTGTCTAGGTTGAGACAAAAATAGTGGACTTAACTTATGGAGTGTTGTGGAAGTTTAACATTACATGGCTCTTAAGGCATAGTGTCTATAAGCGTATTTATGTTTAATAAGACTATTATTTTCGAACCCATCTTCTCTTAAAGACCAGACAGGTTTAAAGCATTAAATATGTATATAAGCATAAACATAAGCATTTAATATTAAGCATAAAAAAAAATGTTTTAAATGTTTGTCCGGCTTACTTCACCAACGACTTCCTGTGAGAATCTGAAGTATGATGCACTCTACATTTCAAAATCCCATGATGCAACGACAGAGAAATTCTAAATGCTTGGAACAAGATCCAGCTGCTTCAGGTTGGTCACATGAGGCAGACAGTAGGGATGATCTGCATCTATTCTATATTGTATATTCTTTCCAAATATTCATAGAGTATGTTTAAAATGAAAGAGGAGTACCTAGAGCGTAGGCGTATTTTTTGAATGGGGAGTTTCTTCCATTCTGTTATTTACTTATTTCATCATGTAACTGCAAACAAACCATTTATGATGTCTAAAAATTACATCATCGCAAATATCTGATATATTCACCAGATACATCTTAAAATTTTTGACTCAACCTAGTTAATAAAACTGGTTATTAACTAATAAATTAAACAGCATTTGCCAGCTTCGGGATGCGTATTTTTTTAGCTACTTTTAGCCAATTACAGTTTTATTATTAAAGACAGTATTTAAAGGGTTCTCATCCTTAAATCCCCTTTCAATAATCAGTTTTGTATGTACTTTCAGCTTCAACCACAAGAGGTCTCTAGACCCCAGTGTGCAGCAGAGAGACCTGATACAGCAATTTAATATTCCTCTTATGACACAGACAACCAACTGTTGCTCCTCAGCCTCATGCTGCAAACATCTGACGTGTCAAGAGCCATTTCCCATCACCACCTTCATGAATAAAAACACTTTTAACTAAACCACCAATTCACCTTAAGCAACCATGCGTCATGCATTTAATTGAGCTCAAACTCATCTGCATGTAGACTTAAAAGACACCTTTTAATAAAAGCTTTTGGTTTGCTGAAGTGTACAAGCCTTGGTAGACTTCAAAGGGGTCACACATGCACCCAACAGAAACAAACACACACGCAAGTGTACTCGGATGAAGTTTGTAGTCACATCAACAGAAATGCACTTTGGGGATGCAGATCAAACAGTGGAGGGATGGAGGGAAGGAAAGACGGTGGTGGGGTACCTTAATCCCATCCACTGCATTATGGATGACAGTGGTCTGTGCCTCCTACAGAGCGACAGAGGAGGAGGGGGCGTAAAAAACATGAGGAGAAAAAAGGAGAGAGACTGTGTGTGGGCGGATGGGTGTTTGCGCTTGCCAACACAATAAAAATGAGCAAACAAAGCATGCACCAAACCTCCAGAGGCTAAACAGCGAGAAATTTTAAAATGAACTATGAACTTCATAGTGCAAATCAAATGTTTATCTGAGGATGATTCTTTGGCATAAGTGACGACCACATCTGCTTCCTCGTAAATAACATTCCCTCACTGTCAAATCACCTCCCAATGCCGACTTAGGCTTCGGAAATGACATACACCACCTTTTCAGCAAGATCTAAAGACACAAGCTAAAGCTTCAATGTGTCTTATATACACCAACCAAAATGTTTTTTTTTGTATGTTGTGTGGAAAAAGTGATTAAATGTATAAAATAGTGTCCCTAAGAAAGTGTTTTGTATATTGGTTTAATAAAAGATATCAAATGAATATTACATATAACAACAAGCCAACATACCAAAATAAAACATACAAAAACAAAGCAAAAATACAGAAAAAAACATACCATACAAAAACATACAATAGCAAAACAAATTATAACATAGCAAAACATAACATACCATAGCAAAACTAATCATAACATACAAAACATAACCTAAAACTGCTAAAACCTACGAGTGAAGTCACTCTCACTACATCCATGTTATTCAATTATTTTCTTCCACACACTTTGAACCCTGAGGCTTTTATAATGCTGCGACTTATTTACACATTTTTCTGGGTTAACAACCACCAAAGAGTTGCCAAGTTGACAAGAAGTGCACAGAGGAAACACAAGTTTCAGTTCTGAAAGCAACCGTCAACAGAAAAAAAACTAAGTCTTTGTAACCGAAATGACAAAAATGTAACAGAAATGGCAATTTTCCAAAGAGGCCCTTCATGGCGGTACTTGTACATAGAGACGAATAAACAAATAAAGCTGAAAAACTTTGAATTGCTAAATGTCCTCTATAAATAAAATTGCCTTGCATTTTGAGGACGCTTGAGTTACACTGCCTTTTTTACGTATATAGCAACAGTATGAACAATTTATTTTAAAGGCCATGTTTGGATAAGGTTCTTTTAAATGAAAAATAAGTGAAAGTGAGCAGTTGGTCAGATACGGAGTGACCCTTCCTCAGAATTTGTGCACTGCATGTAACCCATCCCAGTGTACACACACACACAGCAGTGAACAAACACACCGTGAGCACTCACCCGGAGCAGTGGGAGGCATGGCTGCGGGGCCCGGGGAGCAGTGGGGGCGCTGGTGCTCGCTCGAGGGCTCCACAGCTGTGGTTGTTGAAGATGGAGAGCAAGTGTTTCATCACTCACTCCACCTTCAACTCGGTGGATCTGGGGATCGAACCTGTGACCTTCTGATCACAAGTCCATCTCCTTATCCACCGGACCACAACTGCCCACAAGAAATAAGCACAAGTACAAGTCAGAATCACCTAATGTCATAACGCATGGAGTTGAAATATGCCTTGGAACACAGCACCAAGACTAGATCCTTTAAAGGCCATTCTGAAGAACTTTAACCATTCCGCAACACAAGCAAACGTAGACAACTGTATGTTGCAATCTGTTACAGCAGGACATGTTTCCATTAGTAGCTTCCTATAATACATCCCCCAGGAAGCACTCTAGAGCCTCTCTCTAGACTGAAATTACCCACTGAACATCGACTATCTATCTGCAGTTCCGCATTAAAGCAAGTAATTAAAATGAGAAACAATCTCCAAAGAGGTTTCAATTAAATATATACAAAAATTTCTAGTCCAGGGGTGACCAACGTCGGTCCTGGAGAGCCGGAGCTCTGCACATTTTTGGTTGAACCCATAAAAGTCCTAGACCTCTGTCAGTTTTTGAGAAAACATCTATATATTTTATACATTATAAATGGGTTTCAGGTGCCACACAAGAACGTACAATTAAATTCTTCCAATCATCTTAAGTTAGAACCTGTTAAAACACAAACAAAACAACAAATGCACACAAAACCTCGAGTGAACACACAATGTTTAAAAGAATGCAGGTGCAGTCAAACGAGAAAGGAGCAGGAAATCGATGGGGTGCAGGAAAAGAGGAGGATTAGAGAGGTAAATACCAGTGCAGGAGAGGGGAGGTTTCCCTTAGGACTGGTGACTATGCTGTTTTTGGTGCTGTTTGTCTGGGGCTGTGCAGGGAAACACAACATACATTCTGTTAGGGGAGGGTTGGGTTAAGAGGGAGTGAGGGAGAGAGCAAAAACACATGCTGTAGGTACATAAAACAATCCTTCATCGAAACAATGTTCCATAGCAGCTTCTAGGGAAGTCTGGGTCATTATTAGGGTTTGAAAGGATTTCAAAAGGAAACCATCATATTGATTCGTTATAACACATGCAGAGGTGGATTAGAAATAGATTTGTGAGGTCTGGTTTCCTCAGGTCAAAGAGTCTATGTGGATTAAAGCATGTCTTCTTTCTGTGGCATACACTCATGGACTCATGCTCTAGTACACTGTTTGGAAACCAAACCATCAAACACTTAAAGGCTTTAACTGTATTGTTGTATACTATCATTTACATTAACATAAGAAGATTAAACCACTCACTTGCAACTAAATTTCTCAACTAATTGAAGTCAGGAATCCTAAACGTTAAATGTTTTTCACCACTATACAGCATCAAACTGCATATCCAGTGTTGTCGAAAGACCCATGAGTTCATTGATGTGAGTTCAGCGTCATGGGGGGTGCACGCCGATGGTGGGTGGCAACTGCGTCGAGGGCAGATCCCCGATAGAAGCCTTTGGGACTGGAGTGACGACATGCGTCGGGCGGTTGTTTGTTTGTGTGTCGGGGGGGGGAGAGGAGGGGGGGGGGGTTGAGAGGCGAAGTGATGGAAGGAGGGGGGAGGTTTGGTATTTTTGACCAGAATGGGTGCTAAACAGTAGTCTAGGTGTGAGATTATTTGTAGGTTTGAGTTTGATGGTGTAACAGAGAATGATCGCTGTCTGGGCACAAAAGGGTAAATCTAACAAACTGTCTCTTGGGAACAAGGGGCAGCAGACACAGTATACGTTCCAATGTTCTCTACTAGGAGCGGCTGACGGGGGATGTCCTGGGCGAGTGTTGGCCGGAGCCGTGAGTGTGAAGTGGCCCGATGATGAGCAAAGTAACAAGACGTATGGATAACGAAAGAGATTGTAAGAGATTATAGGAGAGTCGGCTCTAAAAGTCTATATCATCAGAGAGGAAGAAGGAGGAGACAGTCTATGCTGATATTAAGCTAGATAGGTACTAATTCTAGAAAATGAGAGATAATAATAGATAAATACTAATATAATAAATAGATATAGGTATAAAAGAATCTAGATATGACGTGAGTATGACCAGGATGGGTAGCAATGGGACCAAGTTGGACAGGAAGAGAGGACTACACACTTACATCTTATTAACGACACGACGAGACAGCGGTGGTCCGCCGAGAGCCGGTCACAATCCAACACTGTTTATCTCAAAATAACCCTTTTTCATTTGCATCAACATAAACTCTCCTTCTTCTGATATGTGCAAGTCAGCGTTTGACAAATTAAAAGGTGGAGAGTGTGATTTTTTTTTTTTAAAACACTAGCTAAACGAATGATTGATTTGGTACGGAAACTTGGAATCACTTCAAGAATCCTGAAGTCATGATTTGATTGGTTAAACTCATCTGGAATTCCGTAGTGGCGAGTGTCACATTAATTTTCTTGTCACCTGCAAACACTGTGGAGGCCTACTATCAGGAACATCCAAAGTGAAAATAATGAAAATATATGATTTTAAAGAACAACTAAATATGCGATTTGTTTTGGTAAATGGTTCTGTGACCCGAAACATATCGCTATGTGAAACGATATGGCATTGGTTGTTTGTCATGTCAGTCAAAAGGCCTCAGAGGTGGGTCTTGGCTAAAAAAAGCCCAGACTGTCTGGCTAAGTGAGATTAGTAGAGGGCAATGAAATATAGTCTGTATTTTACCCAGAATTGCATTAAAACAGTATAAAACATATGAACAGATTTGTATACGAGATGTTAAAATATAACACATGGCAATATAGATTTAAACATTTACCTTTAAACAGATTTATCAATGTAAAGGTAGTACAGTGTGTGCAGCATTGGTAATGGTAATTGTAGGGCAATATTGCCTGTAATAGGGTCCAAGTAAATTTAACTCGTGCAATACATAAGCAACACAATGAATAACGAAGGCAAAAGTTTATGTGCAAGATGAGAAGTCTTTTGTGATGTGTGCTTTCTGTAGACAGCTTTTTATGTACATTAACTGTTCTGTTAAGATTGTGAATGTTCACCTGGTTCACTGATATTGAAAAAAAAAAAGTCAATATGAATGTTTCAATGAAGGGCTGTGAAATTAATAGGATTCGTTTAGGTTTCGGCCTTTACTATCATAAAAACCATATAAATCAAAGAAAAAAAACTTCTATTGCTTGTATTATGAATTATCTTAGCAAATATAATCTTAGCCGTAGTAGTAAATACATTTATTTACGATTTATGATTTTATTACAATGAAAAGAAAACGTATTATTTAAATGTATACATCATCCTATTTTTTTCCTCTTGTGTTGTGTTTTGTTTACAAAGAGAGATTAATAGAGTGGACATTAGATAAAGTTTGATGGGTTATATTTAAAATACAGTACAATATATCTGGAATCCACTTATAAATGATCAAATAATCATGGTTTCCATTATTACTTATATAATTGTGATCATTTTCCACATAATTGAGCAGCTCTATTTCAAAGCCTAAAGAACATATTAAAAACAGTTATTTTTTGCACCAGTGATAAAAAGTCTTTGAGAAAAACAATTTGATGACCCCGGCCAACTATAAGTAATGGGCTTAAAGGAGCTAACTAGCCTTTTAAGACTAAATACATCTTACCTGAAAAAATCCACAGAAACAGACCAAAAGCTAATCCTAGCTCAAAGTAGCACAGTATTTGAGAAATAACTCGAAGACAGTGGTGCAAAAGGATGAAGACAGGAAGAAAGCCAGGGGGAACATCTAAGAAGTAGGCTTGTAGAAAGAGACCAAAATCCTCACCCATTCTATTGAATGTAGAGCTGACTTCACGCTTCTAGAGGCGTAGAGAGAGAGAGATAGAGAGAGGGAGAGAGGAGAGCTGATAGGAGAGGAGAGCGGAGAGGATGATGGAAGAGCGGAGAGGAGTAGGGGAGAGTGAGAGAGAGAGGGGAGAGTAAAGGAGAGAGAGGGCGAGAGAGGGACAGAGAGAGAGGAGAGGAAGAAGAGAGATAGAGGGAGGAGAGAAGAGAGGAGAGAGAGCAGGGAGAGGGAGAGAGAGAGGAGAGCGGGAGAGAAGGGGGGGAAGGGAGAGAGAAGGGGAGAGTAAGAGAGAGAGATAGAAGAGAGAGAGGAAGGAAATGATAGATCGATCGAGAGAGAGAGAGAGAGAGAGGTAGAGAGAGAGAGAAGGGAGAGGGAGAAGAGAGGGAGAGAGAGAGGAGAGAGGGAGAGATATATGTATAGAGATAGTGAGAGCGGGTAGAAGGAAGAGAGCGAGAGGGCGACTGTAAGAGAGAGGAGAGAGATAGGAGATTCGTTATAGAGGGGGGGGAAGGGAGAGAGAGAGTGTGTTTCTCTTTTCTCGCCCTCTCTTTCTTTCTACGCCTCCCCCTTCTCTCTCTTTAGTCTTCCTCTCCCCTCCTCTCTCTCTCTCTTTCTCTTCCTGCTCTCCTCTCTCTCTCGCCCGCCTCTCTCCTCTCCCTCCCCTCGCTCCCTCTCTTCTCTCTCTCTCTCTCTCGTTCTCCGCGTTCTCTCCTTTTCTTATTCGCGCGGCCGCGCCGCCGATTGGCGCGCGTGCGCGCGCCCCGCGCGCGCGCGGCGCAGATGCCGCGCCCCGCGCTCTCGCTCCTCGGGCTCGGCCGCCGCCGCGCGCCGCCCGCTCGCCACCCTCCGCGCGCGCCCGCCCCCGCGGCGCCCGGCGCGCGCGCTCGCGCGCTCGCGGCGCGCGAGCCTGCAGATAATACATCAAGAGAATGAGAAATTGAAATTGAAAAATTGAAACTGAAACTTTTTATAAAAAAAGAGGCTGGGAACCGTAGTCTTCTGGGGTAGAGATGAGATTTCAAATGCAGGGAAAAGGTTGAACAACAATTAAAGATTTGAAGGTTTGGGGTGCATGAGTGACTTTGGGTTTGAAGCAAATCCTAGGATCTTCTGTCCAAGCTTTTAGGAAGTTTGGAAGAAAAGGAGTATAAACAGGAAGTGGGCGGAGTGGAGTGGAGGAGAGTAGAGAGTGGAAAGAGGAGAGGCATGCCACCGGATCAAGATGTCAAGAGCCTTTCAGTGTAAGCGATGTTAACTGACCTAGGGACATTTGGATGTGAAAAACGACAGGTACCACTCAGCCTATCCCAGACCCCTGAGAAGGGAACAAGGTGGAATAAACACGAAGTAGGAATGATGTGCAAGAGCAGGCAGGGATACCGAGGCAAGCAGTTTGTGTGGTTCAGTGAGGTTTTTGTGCTTAAAAGAGGATCCAAGATTAAGCACAGAACGTTCTCAGAAGAGCCTTGGTTGAAAATACAGCAGTGCTTTACATCACCTGAACGACTGCTTTAAAAGAGCATAATTACGTAACCAGAGGACCTGCAAAGACTTGGCCAGAAAGTAAAAGTGTTCGCTTCATTTCTTAAAAAAGGTGATTTGAGACAGCAAAGAAGGTTCTTCAGCTAAAAAAAAACAACAGTGAAAGGAGACGAGAGATCAAAATAATCACGAAAAGCCTGACGAAATCTTTTAAAATGGCTGAAGAGGACGTGAGGGAGCCTGTTGCTAGGCGATGAGAGGAGTGCTGTGCTGCTATTTTTGTCTCAGAGTTTCCAGGGTTTCAGACTCAATGCTATTCTTGGAGCCAGAGTCACATTCCCCGCTCAAACACATGCACTCGTACATTTATACGCATGGAGATATCAGGTGTGAGTCACAGAGGTGGGTGGTGGGGTGAGGAAGCAGAGGAAGGCAGGATTGTGTGTCTGCAAGCACTCAAATAAGTGTTAAGTGCGGTTCATCGCTGAAAATCCTCTTTATAGAATCAAATCTACTCTGGCACTTCATGGAGAATTTCAAATATTCTGCAACGGCAACTCAGCCGTCGTTATATCATTGAACTACATGTGGCCCACTCCCCACACGGACACTGGGGGAAGGAAAACCTTTCTTTTTGTCTGATTGCACTGCCTTCTGGGTTTCAAATAATAATAACTCACCAAAAACCGACTCAGACAATTAGTCTTTGATCAAAATGATTCATCAAATAGTATAGCCATAAAGTTGTCAAAATAATTATTTGCATATCAGTCGTTTTATAACTAAGTTTCTAACATTTTATAGGCCTTCTACACAAAAATTGGAATACATAGACCAGGGCTTTTGTAGGTTTGATAATGTCAAATGTAAAACTTAAATAAGATAAGAATCAAATTTAAGACCTATATCATAACAAGTGATACAATCAGGTGATTAGGTGAGAAATATTTATTTATAACACCGTAAACGGAATTTATATGAAGATTTTTTTGTTGTTGCAAGATTTACAACATTGACTCTATCTTCAGTTCTAAGATGTCACACAGATATCTTTATAACTCCAGCCTACTCAAAACTGGACAATGGTCTTTCACTACACATTTGTGCTGACAAAATGTATTCTATTATTTATAATTTAAATAATATATTATAATAATATATAATATAATAATATATTATTATTCATTATTTTATAATTTCATTATTTTTTAAATAATTGACATAATTTTTTATGTAGATGATACCATGAAATTCATTTTGGTGGAATTTGCTGGAACACTGAACTTTTTACATATGGAAAATAAGTTTTAAACTATTCCCATGCTCTTGTAGCTGCAAGAGAAGAATTAAATTAAACATTCATCAAAACTTGAGTAAATTCTTTATAAGGAAAATAAATTTTTATGATTAACACATCAAAAGCACTTCTGTTCACATTTGAAAGAACTCAACTTTTTCAGCTTGCCTCAGTTTCAAATCATAACATCAGCTTTTAAACTCTTTTCAGGGCAACATTTAGTTTTTGGAGGATATAAATAGTTAAAAAACTATCTATTTACAGTGCCTTTAAAGGGTCACATCACCCTTGATTTAAAAACTGTGAGATTTGCATGCCTTGAAGAAATTGTTATAGTTTATTAGATTTACTTGTGTTGAAAATTTGGTGAATTCTGTCGTTTCTTTGCTATGTTTGAATTCCAGGTGGAAAATTCTCGAAAGATCATACAAGGATGACGTGACTGTACCTCACATTTATGATGTTCTGTGCTAATTATTAATGGCTCTGATGAATGGTTCTTGAGAAGTTGTAAAACTGTGCAGTAGTTCAGTCTTGGTCGTAGGTGTTTGTTTCTGTGGTGTAGAAGTTCTGCTGTGCTGCATGGATTTCCCTGGGAAGAACCTGCTCTGCTGTGTGCGTTTGGCTGACCATCAACAACAAATGAGTCGAACCTCTATATCAGGGTTCCTGAAATCTAGGCCTGGAGGGCCGCAGCCATGCACATTTTAGTTGCGACTCTGTCTGATGCAAAAGTAGCATGCATACCGGAGCAATCAGAGAGGATCCTGATGGTTGAACCAAAAACGTGTATGCCACCGGCCCTCCAGGACGAGATTTGGAGACCCCTCCGCTATGTTCTTTCCTAGTAAAAATTGTTAGTGTAGTATTGTAACACTTGGTTAAAAAAAATAAATGCTAATAATCCATTAACAGTCATCTTACACTAGAGTACTTAGTATAGTGTCATTCAATTCTGTTGTCTTAGAAATGTACACATTCTAAATCTTTATGTATTTCAAAATGTTTATTTAATTTAATGTCAAACAGATGATATAAGAAATTAATTCTTGTTCTGTTAGCCTCAACTGCCATAAGCCATCCTCTTTTTGCACAGCAGGAGACGCTCCTTTAAGTTGTATTTTCAAAAGTTGTATTTTTCATACAAGGTCTGAGACAGGTAGGTCTTGTAGCCTTATAAAGAAACCATATTTATATTATGTGTACATTTGGTGAAGGTTTCAACATGATGCTGACTAGATTTTAATTTGATGAGATAAAGGATGGCTTCAGAACTGTATGCGATCTCAACACATGCACGATGGTTAAACACTATCTGTAAAAAAGAAAACTGCACTATTTAGCACCCAAAAGCAGCAAACGCTCACAAACTGACGAGTAAAATGAAAAACAGGACGGAGAGACAGACGTGAAAAGAGAGAAGCCGCTCCGTAAAGGCTGGGTCATTAAAGTCACAAGTTCAACAGATCTTCTTACCTTCACATCTGCTTTTTTGTTCAGCAAGGTCTTGGCTGCTACAATTGGAGGAAATAAAACAGACAATAATTAGCATCACAGTGTTGCACATCGGGAAACATGCTGGAAAGGCAACATAAACAAACAAACAAACATATAAAGGAAGAACATAATAAAAGAAGATAAACTTTGCTCAGATGGAAGAGACACTCATTCCGGACAGGTGGACTGATTCCATTTCTTCATGAAATGAGTCTCAATCTTAATTCCTGAAGGACCACCAGTCATGCTCCCCCAGGTGAACACACCTGATTCCACTAATTATGCTTCTCTTGGCTTGTTTCATGCTCTGTTGAAACAGTTTTGGACCAAAACCAGCAGTGGCTGTGGCCCTCCAGGAAACATAACTTTAACGTTAAAAAGTGTTACCCCTTTGTTAAGAGGTCTATTGATTGAAAAGTTCCTCAAATCAGACAGGATCCACTAATCACTAATGCACATATATCTGCATCATTTCACAGAAACAATGAAGCCATGTTACAGTTACTGAAGACTCTCATCCATTAGTTTAATAAAGCAATGGAAAAAAAAACAAGGATGTACCACAGGATACAATACGAGAAGCTCAGCATCCTAGCCAAGTATTACGTATTGATGCAGCAAACGACTTTTATCATATTATTTTATCACAACAAACATTCGTAATAGATGGAGAAAATATTATTTTTGTACACCATAAATAAAAAAATCCTCAAATATAGAGAATGTGTACACTTTAATTATTATTTTTATGCTCTCTTATACATTTTCATGCATAACATATTTTTGTGCACTTTCATAATACAATTCGAAACTTCTTCTCAGGCCGTGGGCTCTCCGGATTATAAAATGATGCTTATGATGCTTATATAGAATGAGGCTTATTTATGAAGTTTTCTAGGCTAACAGTCACCGGGGGCGCTCTCTCGAGAAGAGCAAGAGCAGTTAACAGGTTCGTCATTAATGTGAAGAGGAAGATGCAAGTTTGAGTTTTTAAACATTGATTTAAACAACAAGCACACTCCTTCAGTAAAAAAAAAACACAATTGGAAACACATATAGAGGAGTTTAACAGTTAAAGGCGATCGATCCGGCAGTGATGAAGGAAATCAAGCATCAAGAAAAGGGAGATTGAGAGCTAACATTAGCTTTTAGCTCTGACGATGCTTGGAACAGTCTGAAAAAATATGTCTTACATCACATGTGAAAGCAGTGTTGAGAATGTGCGCGATTCTTATTTTTATTAATTTTGCTGGCAAATATAATATTAAACCTAAGTTCTAAGGTCTCCTCGCTTTGCGTATAGATGTTCCACAAACATTCAGAGCACGCTTTGCTGTAGCATCAACTTAAAATTTATTTTACATCCCTATCAAAACCCTGTTGCTGCAATTCTTTATTTATAAACTCTCACCATAACTGTCGTAGTATTCTACACTCTGCAAGCTTTCTCTAAACCCATCATATTGCAACACTAAAGAAAATGACTAGCGGTTTTAGTGTGCGCAGAAGGAAAATGAAGAAGCATTAAATTCATTTTATGGTAGGTGTCTTTTTCCTTCATTTTCCTTTTAACAAATTGTAACTTTATGTTCACGCTACTACAGTTTTTTTTTGTGGAAATAATCAGGTGTGTTATACTCAGGTGTGCTCAATATTCAGGAAATTTTACTTTATGATACACTTTATTTATGATAATTTAACATTTAAATCTAATTAAAAACAGAAAATAAATGTTAAATTACATATTGAACAATAATTGTCCATGTTTGCTGCATTAGCACACACACACACACGTGCGCATAAGAAAAGGTAAATATCTGTTTTATATGGTACATTTAATACCCTTAATCATTCTACATAATAGTTACATTTAGTTACTTCAATAAAGCAGACAATTTTGAGTAAATTAGTTTTTTTTCAGCTGTTTTGGAACCATTGAACTTTTCAATCAAAAGAGCCTGGAATCATAAAGCTTTCAAAAGATGAAATCAACATCAAGGCCAGTTAGTTCTCTCCTTATATAAATCTGTACATATAAATATATATATATAAAAAAAAATAATTAAAAAAAAAATATATATATATATTTTTTTTTTATAAAATGGATACAAATATAGTGAATTGTCCTTGAACAATATTACATAAAAAAAGATGGGAACTAATCAAAGCAAGACTCTTTATTTAATTGTCATTAATAACTCTTTATACCTCAAGTTAACTAAAGGGATATAAACAAAAACAAATGTACTCAAGGCTCAAAATCAAAGTAAAAATACTTAATATTTCAAAATGATTTACAAATAAGCATATGCAGCAAGTATGCCATCAATTGTGCGCATCTTCTACATCACACCCTTCAAAAACATCTCCTGATAAACATCTATCAGGTTGCGTGAGAATAAAAGATGAAGCAAACACTCTTAGAAGCACGATTTCACCCTGAGCTGAAATCAGCAGGGTGCATCTCCATACACACATCTGAGCGCTCTGTCAGTCAAGGTTAGTATCTGATATAGATCCTCCCAGAACTGTATCTGGGCCAACAACCCATCCATCTAGTGGCCCAAAGAGATTAGAGCGAAGAAAGGAGCATGCCTTCCTGTAGGAGCAAGAGGAAGGTGACGTAGCATCTCTAGAGTTAGTGGAGTTCCTTACCTTGCCATTAACACAGAGAGCAAGAGAAAGAGAGGAGGGAATGAAGAGAAAAAGAGAGAGAGAGAGAGCAATGGAGAAGAGGTCAAATCCCAGCGTCTCTTGAGTCCTTCCTCTAAATGCTAAACGACTATCTATAGAGCTGTACATGCAGCTTCAGAAAACCAACCACAAGAGAAAACGGCTCTCTGGTCTTTAAGCGCAGTCTGTTTAGTGTACAGGGCTACAGATTTTAGAGGGATTTTGAAACACTACAGAACCTCCAGAATAGATTAGATTATAGAATAGACTCATTTTATGGGCTACAAAAAATGTTCACACAATTTTACATATGTATACAGGGTTTCTGCAGGTTACACAAGGTCAAATTTAATACATTTAGAAGCTTTTTTTAAGAATCCAAGACCTTAAAACATCAAAAATGTACAAAACCTTATTTGCATTATAAACATTACGCTTCAAATACATCGTTTAAAACCCTAACAAATCACTTTTATGAGTCTAGAGAGGTCAAACATTTACTTTTATATATATATATATATATATATATATATATATATATATATATATATATATATATATATATATATAAAATGAATAATTGAATAATGAATTTAAGTAGGATTTGTCATTTGATTCTTTTTCTTCATTTAAGTATTTATGGGTTAGTTGGATAACGGGGTGGGTGGCCTATTTTTATTTTGTTGGAAGATTGTATATTTTTGTTAGGAAGTTTAGGGAAATTGTGTTGTATTTCTACCTTTGTTGTCCGTTAGGGAATTTAGCACTTTTTTTCTTTTATAGGGGGTTTTGTTTGTTATTCTGGCCTATCTCATCCCAGTCACTTTGATTCCTTAATTTCGAATGTTTTTTTTTTGTTACATTAATAAAAATTGTAACACTTTCATATTTGAATGCGTTCTGTGTGTGGTGTTTTGTTGGCGGTGGTTGGAACTCTTTCGTTTTATTTCTGAGTTGAGGTTAAACCTATTCTCCACACTCTCCTCCCCTTAAAACGAGTCGTATGAATGAATTTTTTAGAAATTTTTCATTTGTTCCATTTTTTTATTATTTAAAAGGGGCATAATATGGTACCTTTGAATTTCTAGGGACCCAGAAACAATCTGTACAGGATGCAGTGTAACTGCCAATGGTCTGCGTATAGAGCAATATTGTGCTCGCTCAGGTTGGGGTAGGAGGAGGGCAACAGAGAGGCAGCACTACATCAATATTTGATGGCAGCATGTGGATAGAGCATCAAATATGAAGCACAGCCTTCAAATTGATGTTCCGGCTCAACTCTTCAACCTCGCTCATGAATCGTTCTAAATTTCACAAGAGAAATAATTCTGTAGCTATATTATTCCTCTCTAAGCTCTCCTCATCATTTATCTCTCCTCCTGCAGCTGATGCTGATCACTTGTTTGTTGTCTGTGTTACAGTTTACTAACCGTTGTTTCTCCATTTGTTAGTTCCTGTTTTGTCTTTGTTTTGTTTTGTTTTTTTCAGGTCCTGTCCGGCGAACCGTTTGTCGATGGATTTTAAGTTTGTATATTCTTTATGCTGGGGAGGTGATTAGCACCTGCCTCAGTCAGCGAGAGTCTCCTCACAGAGGAACTCCTCTCTACTCTACCTGATCCTCACGAGGACTTTGTGAAGCTGCTTTGAAAGCAATTGCTAAAGAAGCGCTATATAAAAACTTGATTGATTGATTATTCTGTAGCTAAACTCTGGTTCAGTGGTCTGATACAGGAATGTCTTGAATGAAACCTGAACAAAGTTAACTCTTGTCTAGAGGAGTCGAACCCTCAACTTTTTAAAAGCTTAAAAAAACGAGACCATACAGTTACTTTTAAGGAGCAGAGCTGGGTGAATCTCACAGCGAGTTTGTTTGTGTTTCTGGTAACTGACAAAACGTTCCATTCGATAAAAAACGATCAATCCTTAACATTAAATACTTGTTTTGTTTAATGTTTTTTTCCACTACCCCTATCGCGGAAACAGATTTGTACACGCATTGATTATGGATCGATTCTGATTGTTTTGCAAAGATCTACAGCAATCGGGAATAAAACTCGAAATCACTTTTGGATCAATAAAAGTTCAAATATTAGAAAGCGAGAGTCAATCATGTTGATTAACAGTTAAAGTGAATGCTTCAGCGCTTACAGTCCAGAACTCTGCAGCCAACATTAGCGCATATCACACCAGTTTTAACATCCTTACGCTGGTTGCGGTACGTTTTCTGATTTGATTGATTTTATTGTTATTGTTTTAAGGTTTTAAATGGACTGGCCTCTGAAAACCTCGATGAAATCATTCAGATATATAGACCTGCGTATTCTCTGAGGTCAGGGGTCAGCGCCGGCTGGTGCTTCCCGAGACGAGACTTAAAACTCAGCTCATTTTCTCTAGCAGGACTGAGATTGTGGAATGCACTGCCTCCCCTTGTTAAAACTCCTACCTTAAAATATATTATGTATCGTCTTAATAACCATTTTCATTCTTTGGCTTTGGCCCGGCCTGTGCGGTCTTTTGTATGTGGTTTTATTATTGTGTGTATTTCCGCTTTAACAGTTTTGGTTATTATTTATTTATTTTTTTATATATACGAGTTTAAATGTCCATCTCTCTCTTTTAACTACTTTTATACGCAGCACTTTGGAAACTATTCTGTTTGTAAAATGTACTATAGAGAAAGTGTATTGGATTGGAAATGCTAAATGTATCTTCAACAGTTAATTACTTTGCCATAAATGTAATTTGAGCCAGCTAAACATGACTCTTCGCTAAAATAATCGAACAAAAAGCTCTGAATGAGGAGATGCAAAGAAGAGCAAGAGAACAGATTCTATTGGTCGAACAGCAGCTAGGATTTACCATTGACTTGCTGGCATGTAAAAGCCCATTATTCATCTTCTAATTATCAAGTCTAAACCCTTAAAACAGATGCACTGTAACAAACATCATACAACGTGGAAAAGTGTATACATCTAGTTAATATACACATCCTGTCTAATATAAAAAGACTTGGAAAACATCTTTTAGTAAACATTTCTCAAGAAGTGTTGGTGCCGAAGGTGCAGACGTCCAGAAGCTTTGAGCATGCACGAGTGCATCATTTAGCCCATCGCAACCCTGAGTTAGTGTGCATGCATTAGTCCATCCTCTCATGCAGCATTCGGAACAACAGCAGGCAGACTATTCCAACCCTGACAGAGGGGCGAACTTCAACTTCACACACCATATCAAAAGGGAGAGTGAAGGAGAGAAGAAGCAGTCATTACAGAGGAGGTGGTTTATGGGTGTCGGTTAAAGATGGCGAAAAAAAGCGATGACGAGGAGGATAAGAATAAGCCAGCATAATGGCAGTGATTTATGGCACATTTCAAAGGATGAAATGATTGAGAGCACAGGAAAAATGAAGAGCAGAAGGTGCTAAATTTATCGTGTGAGGATCTTGGTGAAGATCCTCTGTGAAGTAAATAAAAGATGACTGAAATGATGAAGACGGACAGCTGAGAGGGTGAGAATCCGGAGACACGTCTTATAAGAGATGAACTACAGAAAGAAAACGAAACAGCAGGTTGAGTCATGCTTTAGCCCCATGCAGTGACAGAAAGAGAGCCGTGGAGTAACAGGGACAAAAAAAATTGTTTCTGAACAGGTAGATGAAAATAAAACTGATTTTTGAAAGTAGTACATAAACGAGACACAAAAAGAAGAAACATAAACACCAGAAATAAGAGACAAATGGGTCCCAAAACAAAATAAAACTGAAAAGAGCCGTAAGAAAATAAAGTAGTACAAATCGATTTAACAAAAACAACTTAAAATAAAAATACTGAAAGAGTTAATTATTTAAGAAATACAAAAATTAACATTTATTCAGGATGACATTAAACATTTAAAATTTATGAATGTAAAGAAAATATAAAAAATCTAAAATGTAAAAGTAAAGAGTGTAACAGCATGGCGAAGAAAAAAGAAAAGAAACTATAAAGCAAATGTCAGGAAATTAAAAAAATAATATATATATATATATATATATATATATATATATATATATATATATAGAGAGAGAGAGAGAGAGAGAGAGAGAATTATATTATGAATTATAAGGTTTTATCATCATTCGGATTAGTTTTGAGATATTGAGCTTCTAAGATATAGCATTTTATACCAAAAAATGCAAATAGGATTTTTTTAAATAGAAAGCCATGTAAATAACTTTGCTTTTTATTGCATGATCTAAATAAGACTCAATGTTGACCAAAACATCAAATAGAACCTTACAATTTCAAGGGGACGATGTGGATAAAGAACAAAACTGAAAAGGACATTGAGAGGTAAAGAACAGAAAAAGGAAACAGTGTTGGGAGGAATATGGAGGGAGGTGTAGAGACAGAAATCGGGGCCCTGTAGGCCAGCGCTACCTTGTTCCACCAGCCCTGCTGTGGTGCCTGCAGCCGCGGCTACTGCAGCCGCAGCCGCAGTGACCGAGGCGGGAGCCGTGGTCTGCCTGCTACCCACTGACACACACACACACACACACACACACACACACACACACACAGAAGAACCATGTGCACCCACCCACAAACAGTAAGATACAAAATGAGACGGAGGAACAAAGAGAGAGAGAGAGAGGGAAGAGTGAAAGAGAACCTTCATTAGTCTACAAGAGAAGAAACCAGTCACAACAACACGTCAAATCAGTTTTCATTTCGTTTGAAAGACAAGTGGGCTGAAAGAAAATGATCCCCACTCAAACAGGGAAAATCCTCAAAGATCAGAGAGAACAGTAAATATTCCAAAGTATACGTTTTTTCAACATCCCCTACGGGAGCATCATCTAAAGAGGTTAAAAGCTGAGTCCTGGCATCACAGACGAGATCCAAAGCCAGAAGGAGCCACATTAACCACTAGAACTCTCATTAAGGTTGCAGCGCGGGGCTCAGATAGACAGAGCGTGAGAGGTTTTAAGTCTTCAAAAGTGTGTTCTTCTGTATAATGGATGACATCTGTGATGCTAACACTCCAGCAGCGAGAAGAACTAGGCAAGCGGTGCCATGGGCTGAGAGTAAAACCAGATTCATAGTTGTGCGTCGAGCCTACAAATCGCAGAAGGTGCAGCTCGCACCCATTTGTCAACAAAGCATTTATAGTTGTGCGCTTCGTCCTGCACTGTATATGCTCTGATCAATATAAGACTGCCAACTGCTAGCAAACCAAAACACAACACAGATGCTAACAAATGACAATTTCCCTTATTCTAAATCGCGCTGCTGTAGAAGCACTGTCTAGCTTAAACATCGCTAGCTTAAACTCAGCACAGATAACAAAGGAAAGTTATTTACTTTATCAACAAAGTTTTACTTCATTATCCAGTGTTTAACAAGGAGCGCAGGGCAAGAGAAAGATTGAAAGCATTTGCTCTGCTCCACTTCAATCAATCATAGAGCTTGCGCTTTGCGAAGCCTTGACGTGAGGTTAGAAAATTTCAGAGGCGCGAGTCGAGCTTCGCAGAGGGGTCAGCACGAGGTTACGTAAGTACGCTGACGGCAATTCGTAGGCTTGACGCAGAAGTATAGATTAGGCTTAAATATATACAGAGATTGGTGTCCCAAAACGTATGCGGACACCCTAACCCTAACCCTAAGGTTACTCAATATGATATAACATCTTGAATCCCCCTATATTAGAAAATTAGTAGTGTTTAGTTCAACAGTACTGGTATAAAAAAAGAAAAAGTAAGTGAAAGTTACTGGTGAAAAAGTAAGATATTTATTAGAAGTTAAATGAAAAATGAAAAATACATTTTAAAAGACACTTTTATTGTTGATGATGACGATGTAGCGCATGAGCGCGCATTTTGGCAACGGAAGCAATTCTGTATGCACATGTACAGCGCTCAAGTATAAAAAAAAATATGTAAAAAAACTTCGGAAACAGACAACAGATAAAAGAAAAGACAAATATGGAGACAGAGTGATGATCTAAAGGACACCAGATGATTTCCTGAAGACCCATGGGTACATACACAGGACAGACCAATCAGAAGACCCTGGCACCACGTCATCTCAGCTGTCAGTCAAGTCTGTTCAAAGGTTACACGTCTACTCCATCAATCACTCCCAAGTAACTTACCAGAGAAGTTTCGCGACACAAGCATGGTGGTGAGGATGGCCCCCTGTGAAGACAGAGAGATCAGAACATGTGTGTGTTTGAAATTAAAAGAGTGAGAGCAGTTAGCACACCTTGAGTTTCCTCCTGGCGTTGAACTTCTTCAGGCACTCCACAGTCTCTTGTCTGTGCATCATGGAAGCCACAGTAGAACGTTGCTAAGGAAACAAAAAGGGTTAACAATATCTAGAAATTTGATTGGTTTCTGTGAGAGCTTGCTTTCTTCACGCTGGCGAACACTTACACAGACCCATGGGTGTTTGAGAGCTTCTTGGGCGGTGATTCTCTTTGCAGGGTTGATGGTCAGCATCTGATTGATGAGGTTTTTGGCTTCGGGGGTGACCGTGTCCCATTCTGGAGATGGAAACTATGGAACCAAACAGAATGCATTTAATCAATGAGAAAAATAGGTAAGCTAAGTAAGTTGAAGTAGAAATATTGTTACTGTTTGAGGTAGCAATAACAAATCCACAGCGAAAGAACCTTTCAACTTTAATGACCAAAATCAGACAGTTTTCTTATCAACATCTTGGTCATGTGATCTGTGGTGTAATTGTTATAGAACAGAAACAGGGCCAAAGTGCCCTTAAGCATCACTATTAAAGATTTTATTAAGATCCTTTATGATATAAACCATTATAATTTTCTTTTATAATTATAAAGAATTTAAATTGGCACAATAATATATTATACAATTATTTCACAACACAAAGTTTTGATCACATGATTTGCATTTATGGTCTCGATCAGTTAAGTGCCGATAGCAGAAAAGCTTTTTAGTCACCTGATTCTGAGCTTGCTGGGAAATGTAGGCCATGCACCATGGCGCGAATCCCTTCACATAATCAACAATTTCTTCAATCAAACGAACCACTGAGCAGACACTGGTGAACCTCACGGAAATAATAACCACTTCAACAGCTAAACAGAGGAAATAGGCCACTGATTGAAACGGGTCATAAACTACATCCAATAATTTGATGTAAAAATTCAAATATAAAAAGTTTGAGATAAAAAAGGCACAATTTGGGGATAAACAAAAAGTCAAAACGCGAATTTTGCTAAGTAATAATTTGCTGAGTAAAATGTTTTTACTAATAATGCACATTAATAAAGTACATTAACACACTTTTTATCTAAAAATGTTGACTTTTTAAAGCCGTTATATAATTTTTTACCTGGTGGAAATAAACTTCCAAAGGCTATCTTTTAGATTTTCCATTCACAGTACGTTGTTAGCGGCTTACTCACAAAAAAAATCCGATTCCAGATAAATCATAGAAATTTTCAGTAGATTTTCATTGAAAGCACATTGTGATACAGAGGTTGTTTAATTTTATGAAACATGTTTTTGTGCACTTCTTACATAACGTCTAGTTCACAAAAATGTCAATATGAGCAACAGTTTGGGCTCTAAATTATCAACAGAAATAACACAAATATTTTATGCACCCTTTTTTATATTTGAAAATCTGCCCCTCAGATGGTCTCTACAGTTTCTTGGCTGATGACGCATGAAATGAGTCCCATTCATGCCCTGCTTGCTGTCAAAATTAGGGTTCCTGTGTGTTTTCAAAATGTGTCTTAAAAAGTGAGGTAGACAACTGATCCATTTTTCTTATAAAATCTGATCAAATTTCTCAAATCTTTATTTCACAATGAACACATTTACATGTGCAATTTTGACTTAAGTTGCAATGATTACGTAATATGATTCAATACAAATACTGACAAAAGTAAAACAGCTGGCATGAATTTCCCTAAATCAGTAAGAACCATTTTTCATTTTATTAAACGAAAACAATCACGTTGCTTTGCTTTCAGAAAACATCTCTCTCAAGCAGCCTTCAAACCATGTAACATTTATGAGACACCAGCATGGATGATGCGTCAAAATGTCACGGGTTCATCCACAATGACGTCAGAAACTGCGCATGAAGTGCATCCTTGAAAACAACAGCGGCAAGTTTTATTCCGAGCTATGAGATGTGAGGATTTGCTCGGTAACCAAGAGAGGGAAGGACCAGCCAGAAGGGACCCACTCATGGAAAACTTACATCGTAAGCGCCAGCTTTGATCTGTTGGTAAAGTTTGTGCTGATCCTCGTCCCAGAAAGGTGGATATCCAACCAGCAGAATATAGAGAATCACACCTGCAATTCAACGCATATTGTGCAGTATTAATCACCGTCATAGCTGCTTACTTCTTTCAAAAAATTAGTTGTTTTTAAAATAAAATACTTCCTCCCTCCTGCTGTGAAAAAAAAAACACTTTTGGAAAAACTATTAAAATGGGCATTTTTTTCTTTATTAAATGAAATCTCAAATTAAATCAAACTGAAATCTTAAAAAAAAATCCCCCTATACATATTACTACTGGGTTAAACTATGAGAAGAAACCAGATCTCAGCTCAGATATGATGCTTGGATTCATTTAGGCCTTTCTCCAATATAGTCATTGTTAGCCCTGGGGTCATGGGTCATCCTCGGACCTCGAGCGCCAACTAGTGGGCTGCAAAAAAAGTTCTATTCTACGCCTGTGTGTTGTAACTTCTAGTTCTGTCAAATGTAAAAAGTTTCAATCAAAATTCCCATTTACATTTTATATACAATGAATTTTCTTTAAAAATCTATATGTTAATGACTACATCATTGTATTCATTGAAACTTCTCAAGTTTTTTTTAACTATATATTTATGTAATTAATATGAGCAACAAGCTTATTCCTTGTAGATGATCACAGTCCATTATATTAAGTATTTCAGGATTCGATAGTTCAACTGTAGAGATGTGTACCAAATGTACGTATTAAATATTAATTAAATAATTTAAAACACCATTTGAGTGCAACTAATGAGTGCAATAGTTTATACTCCTGAAAAAGTGTATGTGCTTATTAAACCCTTTTGAAATGGTTTTTACCTTGTTGATGCTACTAAAAAGTGTTTAAGTGCTTGTTAAAACCGTTCCAGAATAAAACGTTCCACGTTATGCTCCTGAAACGGATTTTAAGTGCTTTTTAAAACCATTTAGGAGTGTTTTTACTAAATTGGTACCACGTTATGCTCCTGAAACGGATTTTAAGTGCTTTTTAAAACCATTTAGGAGTGTTTTTACTAAATTGGTACCACGTTATGCTCCTGAAACAGATTTTAAGTGCTTTTTAAAAACATTTAGGAATGTTTTTACTTATTTGGTACCACGTTATGCTCCTGAAACAGATTTTAAGTGCTTTTTAAAATCATTTAGGAATGCATTTACTTAATAAGTACCACGTTATGCTCCTTTAAGTGCTTGTTAAAACCATTTAAGAATGTATTTACTTAATTTGTACCATGTTATGCTTTAAAATTGTATTTAATTATTAGTGCAACTTTATGCTCCTGAAACAGTGTGCAAGTGCTTGGCGTTCATCACACAGGTCAACAATCCTGCCTCGATGCATCTGCTTTCTCGTTTGGATCGGGAGCTTGCTTGGATCAGTTTGTGCTTGAGCGCAAGGGAAAGGGCTTTTCTGTAGCTTCAGCAGCACCAGGCAGATGAAAAAAGTCACAAATTCATTTGGATACCAGTGTTTAATGAGAAGCATCAAATCCACCAAAAATAAGAAAAAAGGTCAGCGATACACCAGATAATGTAGTGTGCATGGTCCGAATGCAATCCTCTTTTAGTAATGAGACACGAATGCGTCGCATGGCTGTTCATTTGGTTTGTAACGCTGCACAGATAATTCACGATTGTCACCCTTTCTGAGTTCGCTTACCACAGGCCCAGATGTCCACCGGTTTCCCATACGCCTCCTTCCTCAGGACCTCAGGGGACAAGTAACCCGGTGTCCCTGCAAATCCTGTGAAACGGAGCATATTGAAATGAAGCTAAAAGGGAAACCTTTGAGGCAGTGTTTTATTCTCAAATTATAGACTTTCATGTTATTGATGGTGTTAACATACCAAACCAAGCCTGCTGGTCTCCTTGCACCTCGATAGCCAACCCGAAGTCCGCCAGCTTCACGGCAGCATTCTTGCACTTACTGGCCAAGAGCAGATTCTCTGGCTGAGGAGATATTGAAGACAACATTTCTCTTGCCTTTAACGTGCAACTTTACAGCCTTAAAATAAACTTCAAATTCTTAAACAGAATCACTAGACGTTATCTTTGTGAGATATCTTTGTGACGAGAAAAACATTGTGAGAAAATATTAGTTTTGGACGGCAGAAGGGTTTTAAAAGAAGCGATGCTCAAAACACAGTGTTTGTCTTCGGTAGAGTGTGTGAGCTCGTGTTTCCTTCCCAACTGACCCAGATTATCTAGCCTCATTATTCTCTGTCACTGCTAATAATGTGATTTACCCTCTAGTGACTCTGATGAGTGTGCATTGTGCACACATGAGCCATCTTATACATCATAATTCTAGGCATTAAGTGTGTACTTCCAAATCATAACTTAAGCAGTGCAGCAGATTGTCACATAACAAGCCGTTTCCCCGCATTGCAGTCTGGTGGAGTCAACATCTATTTCCCTCGCACTTTACAGACAGCAAAAAAATTGAGAATAGCGATCTTATAAACACAAATCTGTTTAAAACTAATTTTTACTGAAAAACAAATCATTTGAAAGGTATGTTTAGGTAAAACTGAAAGGACATCAATTATACTAAATCAGCTTTTAGAAGGTGCTTGAACATAAATAAATTAAAAAGGCCATAATTTGTGACCTTTATAGCTTAATTACACCTGATGTTTAGGACCAACTTTAACATCAAACTCTTCCCATAATGACAAGTTTGTCTCAAATTCGTTATGCTCATTTTCAAGTCGTTTGCCTCAAAGAAGTGCGGTTTTCGCCAACGATGACGATAACAAAATCATTTCGTTGACCAACATTTTTCTCGTGACAATAACCAGACGATGACAAGCTTAATATGTCGGATTTTATAAAAAAAAAACAAGAACTAAGAACCCACGAAAGCCAACATGAACACTGAACGAGAATTCATGAACGAGAATTCTCCTTCTTATTTGAGATTTAGCGAGAAGAATTCCCATTAAGCCTAAAGTTGTGCACAAAACTCCAGACCAAAATAGGCTGCTAACTTCATTAGCTAACGTCCGTCGCAGTCGATCAGCTTGCGAGTGTGTTATTACCACAGTTATGAAGGACTGCCTGCAACTCAGATGCAAACGCAGTACTTTATTTAGGCCAGTTTTCTGTTCCTCGGGTTTGTAGATGAACAGCAGAATTGACTCGTGTTCTTAGCAGCAGAACCACATGTTGCTGGTGTTTTGTTAAAGCTGGCTTGTGTTCCTCCAGCGCTCATATTTTGGCCATACGTGTTTATTGCAATGTAAAAACTAAAGCCACAGTTGCGAAAACGTTTTTGGCTTTGGCTTTTGTATGTAAATTCCCTTGTGACAACACTATTTTGTATAATCGTTACTTGATAATGCATATGTTTCAATATTTGTATTAATGAAAAGCTCATCAACAATCTCACAATGTGAAACAATGCCTTAGTACATTAAACCAATTGCTAATATTTAAAGAGTTAAGTTAACGTATTAAAATATATTTTAATTAAATACATATTCATCTACAATGAATAAAATTGGACTAAAACTTTTTATTTTTTACGTGACTAAAATTAGAGTAAAACTTTTTTGATTTTCGTCGATTAAAACGTGACTAAAACTATTACGTTTTGAAATGACTAAAATATGACTAAAAACTAAAAATATAGAGTAAAACTTAGATGGCTGACAAAAACAACACTGCCTCAAGGAAACAAAAAAAAGCAAGCATGCATAAAGCTGAAGCCTGGATAACTACACGCTAAATCACAGCTCTAAAGCTCAGAGGTGGGAGGAAAGAGAACTAGCAAAGATCTGATAAAATTGCTCTAAAACGCCCTTATCATGTATTTTAAAATAATCTCTGCTGTGAAACCAATAACTTGCCTCCTTAGCTAAAAACCTAGTTTCTTTAAACTGGAAAAATTCATCGGTTAGTTCACTTATTTATCCCAGTGCAGTCCCAAACTGCATTTCTTTACATATTTATGCAGCGTGTATGCAAGTAAAGTCTTTTTTTTGCTGTAGCATCCTGTCAAGCCCCCTCAGCTTCCCGATGTGAAACCAAGCACTTCAAGCTTCAACTCAAAATGGCACTGCGGTGTGAAAACAGAGAGCTTATGCTGTCAAGCGTGGAGCAGGAAGCTGGTTTCTTTTTAAGGAGATGTCCATATGAACATTAAGAAAAACATACACATCATACAAATACTAAAATACAAATACTGTACTAAAATATACAAAATCTGGTTATCATTTTTTGGATATATCTTTTGAAAATGTTGCATGTTCTTCAAATCACACAAAATGTCAAAGCACATTTTTAAATTTAGATTTCCCATAAACACATTCAACAATATATCCTCTTTTACATGCACACGAGACACAGGAACAAGCAAATTACAGAGAAAGCAAGATAAAGGGCGGGTAAAGAGACAGTATGCATCCCAAAGCAGTTTAAAAGCATTACCCTTTTCACACACAATCTGCAAAGCTTTAATAATACATCCGTACAGAAGCAGAAGGAACATAAGGTGGCTAATATACCACTGGTTTGCACTGAAATTACTTTGCAAATCGAGCTAGGTTGTGCAGCATGACACTAGCTGGATTATGTCTAGGAAGAACACTTCCCAGAAGCACACTGCATTTTAGAGAAGGTCAGAAGGGAACAGTCATATGCCATTACAGTGCACTCAAAGCTGGACAAGAAGCCAGGTCTGGGACCATCCTGTCACCACTTAATAGAGTCATTAAATAAAGTCTTAATTCATTTAGAATTTTAATAGGGTTTTAGAAGAACACCCAACACGCCTGCTCATTCGGAAAAGAGGGGGTGGAGCACGTTTTAAAACTGCAGTCTATAAGGTTTTTGGTAAAAAGTGATCCAGATCATCACTGAAGCTAAGGATCCTTACTTACAACAGCAAATATAGTAATGTAGTACAGTAATACAGTAATATAGTTTTCATTTTATCAGTACAGGAATTTTTACCACAGCTGTTCGAAACAAAACCGGCAGAGGACAGATCTGTGGACAATTCTTAAATAAGTCAGATTACAAGATGAAACAAAATCTGATTTTGTTGAGCAGAGATGTGTTTCTCTTGCAAAACAGACCTCAAGCACTGCAAACAGTTAAAACCGCATGTCTCAATTAGGTCTGTAGCTATTGAATATTTAGAATATTACTTCAATCTGGCGAGGCTTTTACAGCTTTCGCTGTAAAAACTAATTTCTCCATTTCAACGCACGTGGACATTTATCTAACTGAAATTAGTTACTAAAAAGGATAATCTTCAACAACGTACCCTAACTCAAACATATTCGACCTTACTCTTGGCTGGACGAGCTGGACGTTATAGTAACGTTAACTTTCAAAATGAATGTTAACAAAGTCATACTTCACAAACTTCTCTTCAATGTAACATCACAATTTTAACATCAACTGAAAACAGGCGAATGCCAATTTGAAGCTTCTGGTTTCCTTTTAAGGGGAAAATATACAAGAAAAATGGACTGTAGCAATCCCTCCAAGCTCTGCGTTTTCTGAATGACGCAGCCACCATCATCTCCCTTCAGGATTGAATGTTCCATTCCAACGAAGCTCCAAAAACGACAGTTGGTGTAAAAAAATATGGTCGCTAAAAGAATCCAAGTTGAGCAAATCTGTGAACAATTGCTGAACAGTGATCTAACTCTTGTGTTGAGTGAACAGCTATTGTTTGTTACCATGTTATACGTGCAAAGATACATACAGTGAACAAACCAACCTAGTTTGTTCTGCAAGCCAATCAAAAATCTGTATTCATTAACTCAAGGAATTGTTTCAACCCTAGTCTCAATAAAACATTTCCTCAAGAGGTGGAAATCTTAGAGACTGCAGCTTTAAATCAATCAAAAAAATTGCCCTTACCTCAACATTAAATTAGTCAAGAGGAATGGCCAAACATAGCAACAGACAAGGGCACAGACGGCATGCGCTATCACTGTGAGAAGTACGACTGACCTCTAATTTATCGTTTCCCACATTTTCTTTCACCATAAGTCAGTCAGCAACAAATCGGCACAGCGATAGGCACATATTTCTACATGCTAACGTTTAGGAGCACATACACGTGTTCTGACAAATGACAGCTGTGACATAGCAATCGCCACTTACCTTCAGGTCTCGATGCACCACACCCATTTGATGGCAGTGAAGTACCGCCTCCAGGATCTGCTGGATGCAGTGACTGCATGCAAACAGCAGGGGTCGTATGTTAGTCTGAGCAGCGCTACAGTCCCGTGCACAGGCCAGAGGCGAAGGGAATTAGGGCAGGTAAAATGTCAATGGGAGGGGGTGGAATATCTCCAGCCTTGACATTTGGAAACCATTTAGGAAAATGTAAATAAAAAGAGACGTCCTTAAACTAATAGAACATTTTGTTAGTTTAAAAAGGAAATTAAACCCCCATGTTTTTTTTTATGTACTTTAAATGGAGGGGAGACTAATGTGCACACAAGCGCATCATTCCTTGGATAGTAGAACTCCGGTTTGAGATTTATTGTTAAGCAACATGTCGATACCATTGAATTTGTATTTATACATAAAAAAAAATGCATTCCTAATTGTCATGCCTTTCTGAAAACCTTTTCAGAACAATCTCCTACCAAAGAAAGATCAACCCATGATAGAACTCCAGAACTCTCTTATCATGTAGAACATTGAGGTTAGGTTATGTTTTAGTAATCTTTAGAGTAATCAATTTGAACCTTTAGTTCATATTTTATAAGTTGAATGTTGTTTGAATTTGACCTACTGCTTCTTTATTATACAATAATGGCAATAAATAATTTAACTCTCTTCAGGCAATCTACATTTACTGAGATACTTAAGCGTTAATAAGAATATCAGCATCAAGTGTAAGTAAAATTAAAGATCAACGGGTGAGTTAAAACATAACGTTATCATTAATAATTAACATTAGTTTCTTTGGTTGAGATCAAGAATAATGGTAAAGGTAAAGACTTTTACACATTACTTGTGGAGTCAGATATATTAATCTATGTGAATTATTACAAATTTTTAAGTTCTGTTTCAAGACCAAACACGCAGGCATTCAGTCCCGACTGGCATCAGTCATTGGGCCAATAGCGGGATCTTACAACAATGATATCATCAATCAATCAAATCAATTCATTTATGGTTTGTTTAAACCAAGTTAGTAACATTTTATATAATTAAGGCATTATCATGTTATATTATATAATTCACGACAGGTATTAAAAAAAGCATTTTCTATTATCATCTTAAAAAGTGAACTAAAAACTAGCCTGATTTGCAAAAACTCATATGACTTTCTTTCAAATAAGACCTAAACAAAGAGCGAATAGATTTTCCACATCATTTAAGACTATCATTATATTCTATTCAAACCCCATTTATTAGCACATAACCACCAGTCCATTCATTATGAACATATTCATTCATTTACAGCTCTTTGAACTGCTTTACGATTGTGAGTGTGCTGCATAAATAACATTAGAGTGAATGCAGAGTGCATCGCTTAAGTTTACCGACAGGTGTGTAAAGTTCAGAGCTGTAAATTACAGTGCTGCCTTCGCCTTCTAAATGTCTTCCATTAACTGATCATAGAGCTTGACACACAAAGAGTCCATCCTGTCTCTAAACGTACAGTAGAAATCGATCTAGTGATCTTCACGTCCGTAAAGGAATACGTAAGGATTTGTGCATCCATACGCCACAGTTTAGGCTTTTCTGCAAGTATTTCTTCACACCTCCCTCAGTGTCAGCTGCTCATCGTGGCTGGTCTACCAAAGAAACGCGTGTAAGTGTGATCTTATATGAGTGAGTGCAGAAGTGAAACAGGAAGTGTCACTGTGTTCAGCAGAAAATCTACAGTTGAAACAAACTGTCCGGCTCATTGAAAAAGTACACTCACTCAAACACCCTCCCTATTGTTAGCTTTGCTTAGAATATGGTGGAACACAACTGAATATTAAAGAGCAAATGAGGGAGAAGTTCTGCTGTCTCTGTACATGCAACATACGCCAGGTTTATACACACTTTAAATCTAAATAAAGTGGGGAGTGGAAACCTAACAATACGCAGTTCTTGTCACGCTGTGAGTCATTTAGTACAGAATTGGTTCAGCAAGAATACATTTCAACCTATTTAAAATCCAAGTCTGAACAAATCTGTATTTATAAATAGCTTACTCAATAATGTTAACACACTCACTACACAAGCTAATGCTATTCTGCAAATAAGAAAACTCCTCTGCTAATATTCTGGATGAAAGTCAAGCGTGGTATTTCTAAATGAATTAATTTCTTAAAAAAAAAAACAACAACAACAACAAGATTTCATGTGGGGACAGGAACCAAAGCTGTATTCTGGACAACGTTCATTTTCATTCTTCCCTGTTTGATTGTTCCCCTAATATAAGAATATGTCAATAAAACAAATAAATGATCACCAATAAAAACAAAAAACAAAAGCAAAATTTAGTTTGAACCAACTGTTTGTTTGTTTTTTAAACATGTGAAATACAAATGACTAGGCCACAAGCAAAATTTGACCTGAGAGCAGTTCTTTTGGTACATATTTGGTGCTATGTTTTCATTTCACATTCTAAATTAAACATAAAATACAGCTTTTATGCTTTAAGTACATCAAACGTACAGAATACAGACAGTCGCAAAAATATCTATTTTCTAATGCTAAGCATTTTTAAGATGCTATGTTTCGTTTTAATAGTGGAGTTGGGGATGAGTGGACAAAGTCATACAAATATTTTATTTATATTTTAAATGCTGACTTTAGAGTATAGTTCTCATATCATTTAATCCCTGTTGTTTTTCCAAATCGGTTTGACTTCTGTTGGCATGCACAGAAAGACAGACAGGCTTGGAACAATGCACAGGTGAGTAAATGATTTCAGTTCAGAGAAGAAAAAAAAACAATCATCTGTATGAAGGGATTAAGACAAAGATTTAACATAGGAAGAATAGGTTTGGGAGAGCAGTCAATGGATTAGGGGATGCTCACGATGCCCGAACACACGTAAACAGACAGGACAAGACCAACTGTACCTACAAACAGACAGACAGACAGACAGACAGGCACGAGCACGCAGCGGCAAACAGACATCCAAATACAGGCAGTGTGTGAGCTACATACTGACCTTCAGGTCCCTGTGCACTATATCATGTTGGTGAATATGATGGACACTGTCTAGAATCTGATGGATACAGTGACTGTGAAGACAAAACAGTGGGAAGAGAAAAAACGTGGGAAGAGAAAGTGAGGGAATGACGTGAGAGGGAGATGTATAGATGGATTGCAAGAACTCAAAACGATTGTGTAATGGCAGGGAAAGCAGTGGAAATGATGGGAAGAGTGAGGTTTACAGTCGGAGCGGGACGTCAGGGAAATGAATGGAGGAAGTGAAGAGACAGAACCATTTAGACATGAGACACAACCGTCAACAACAAGAACAACATCAGAGTAGGACAGAGAGAAGGCAGATGAGAAGGCACAGGTGTAGGGAGTGAATGAATGTGTTGGTATGTGGTCAAGTCTGCCGAGGTGATATATTCTGCGGTAAGTGTATTGAATGTATGAAGAGCAGTCCCACACCAGACACACCTATTAAGGAGAAGATATTCTGGAATCTGAAGATTTTTTTAAGTGATCTTTCGTGTGATGTGCAACACGGCTGTGACTTTTAAAGAGATACTTTATTATTTTTATTATTAACTCAACCCCTCCGTTGCAGCAAACTCATAAAAACTTTTATGAGACTTTTTCAGATACTTTGGATATTATCCTTGAGGCTTTTGTTTGCTCCATCAAAATTACATAAACACTGCTGCCAAAGAAACAGAATACAGAAAACAGAAAAAAAAGCTTTGAGGTAAAACAATGGACGTTGATGCAAGTTCACAGATTTTGTGATTGCCACAACCGTACAAAGTTTAGCCTTGCCACAACCGTACAAAGTTTAGCCCTGCCAAACCCCTTTTGATTTCTCGCTTCAAGTCGACCTCACAACATTTAGCTACAAATAAATATTTTCACATCTTTCACATTGAAATCCTGCACAGAGTTCCTACAGGTTTATTCAAGTTCAATGTGAGCGGGCGTTCACACCAGTGTGCAAAACGATACTCTTGTGCCCATCAGACCGCTTTAAATGCTTTGTTCACTCGCGTCACTCGTGTGGAGACAATCGCTGCGTGAACGGTGCGGATCTCGGCGCGGATCTCGGCGGGGATCTCGGCGCGGATCTCGGGGCGGATCTCGGGGCGGATCTCGGGGCGGATCTCGGCGCGGATCTCGGGGCGGATCTCGGCGCGGATCTCGGGGTGGATCTCGGCGGGGATCTCGGCGCGGATCTCGGGGCGGATCTCGGCGGGGATCTCGGTGGGGATCTCGGGGCGGATCTCGGCGCGGATCTCGGCGGGGATCTCGGGGCGGATCTCGGGGCGGATCTCGGGGCGGAATTTTACAAATGTATTATTTTTCTTCTTGACATTATTTGATTGAAATTAGGGTGGCTTGACGAACTTTAAAAAGACACACCAGGGCCTAGAATCACATTCTTGTCCACGCTTACATTGTCTGCGCAAGCGCGCCTCACAGCGAGCGGGATTTGTTTCATACACAGGAGAGGTAAAAGTCACATGTGTGTGATGTGAACGAGCACGCAAAAACAAGTAGCATTTCATAAAAAAAAAAAAAAAAAAATCGGAAATGAACATCAAGGCCAGAAGTCTAAACCGACTGCTCTTCAAATAAACAATACCAAACCAAATTCAACTAAAGCGATTTCTTTCACTTAAGAACCCAAGACCAATTCATCAAGTCCTATTGGTCCTTTATGTGCCACAGGAAGTACAAACATCACACCTCTGTTAATTACGTTTTTAAAAAGTGTTAACTTACAAAAATAATCAAATGCATTACAGTATTATTTTTTAATTCTTTAATGCCCTGGGCTGTCTGGTCCACAACTTATTAAATGGCCAAATATTACATTTCGTAAAACTTAACGATCAAACAAAAATATATAGATTTTAGAGTTCAATATAAATATAGAGCTTAAGCAAACACGCTCCTAATCTTTTTGAGAAATTAAACAATTACAAAAAGGGAAGAAATAAATCCCCATGAAAATGTTGACGTTCCATAACATCCCACGTCGACGACGTCCAAGTGACATCGGTTAATTTTTTTGTTTGTAAGCATTAAAGCTTTGTAACCAATTCCCATTAGCGTCATACCCAGTTTCTGTCACGCATCCAAAAACAAGAGGCAGAAAAACAGCGGAGGTGTCGGTGACACCATCACACACAGACAGAGAGAGCTAGAATGTGAAGAAATGCTGCAAGAGAGAGACAGAAGAGAATGAGACAGGTGCAGAAAAGGGAGAAGAGGAGGAGGAGGAGGGGAGAAAATGAGGCCCTAATTATGAGTGTTAATTGAAGCCCTAGTTTATGCTTTTCTCAGAGGAGGCAGAGGGCATTGCACGGCTGCAGGGCTTCACAAGAGGCACTTACAGAAGAAAAGAAAGATTAAAAAAGGAACGAGACAAGAGATGAGGAAGAAACAAGCGGAAGATAAAAGCAGGTCAAGACCAGCGCTGGAGAAAGTTGATTAACGACTTTCACATGCAACCTAGGTCAAGAAAAATCAAGAAAAAAACATTTTAAAATTACAGACAAATGAATCACCTGATTATTATTATTTTTATTCCGTTTTGCATTATAAACCAACAGCTGCACTTTTTCCTGCAGTGCTGCTGTAAACTACTTTCTTTTTTCCTCCTCTATCTTTATCTTCTTCCTCTACTTCCTCACTGCTTTGATTTATTGATCAGTTGATAAAATTTCTATGATGAGAAGCTGAGATAGACTTTGACGGTGTAACAGATTGCATATTGTATCTCTCTAATGTAAGCCGCTTTGGACAAAAGTGTCTGCCAAATGCATAACTGTAAATGTAAATGTATCTAAACAGTTAGGCGATCCATCAGACTCATAACTGTGCTGTGATAACCTGCACCTCGTTCGATGGATAAGTTGAGAATGAAGCAAGCACTTAATTCAATCCAACAGTAGATCAGCCTTTTCTTTCATCTCAAGGGGCCACCCTGTGCTTCATCCATTCCTATTTTAAGACAAGTGCACTACAAGACATGTAATAGCAGTAATTACACTGCAAGGCGAAGACGGAATACAGTTGAGGAGCATAAGCTGCCCTTTAGCAGGCGCTGGGCTGAAGTGTAATGCTAACTCACAGCTGGGTCTCGTTGCACAGCTTTAATAATACAGGCTTCCCAAGAGAAGGTAGTTTTTAAAGCTTAAAAGCATTTGATATCAACAGGGAAAACCCGTAAAAACCGAAAACATCTCATTTAAAGACATTATTGCACACTATCTAGCTGATCTTTCTGAGCCCAAACAGCAAAGAAAGGGTACATCAAAAAAATTATAAATAGACTTTAAAGTAAGTTCTACATTGCTCCCAAAACTTTTTGTACAGCCTGTTCTTTACATTTACATTTACATTTATGCATTTGGCAGACGCTTTTGTCCAAAGCGACTTACATTTTGGAGAGACAATATGCAATTTGTTACACCGTCAAAGTCTTTGTGAAGTAAAGCTGTGTAAAATCACGTATTTAAAAAAAATTACAAAAAAAAAACACTGAAGTCAGTTTTGGACTTTTACACATTTTAAATAAGCCATAGTCATTTACTAGCCATTGGTCCCAAAATGTGCTCAGTTTAAACCAAATGCTGGACTGTAATTTATGTATTTTTATATAATAATAATAATGATCAGTAAATGTTTAATAACTGCTAATGTAATAACTAGAAAATTAGTAAAGTTTATGGAAAGAACACTGTGTTTTTATCCAGCTTTTCCCACAATAGGAACCAAATATTGTCTTGTTTAAAGATGAATAATATTAAATTGTGCACTCTTTTACCAAATTAATTCTGTTTTATATTTTTCAGTTTATTCCAGGTTCTGTTTGTCATGTTTACAAGTTCCCTGATTGATGTTATGTTGTTATTGGTAGATTAGTTCAGATCCTTAATGTTCTCCTGATGTTCAAGTAGCAATCCTTATATTGATCCTCACAGAGCACTTCCACTGAGTTTCAACGGCTCATCTACGTTATCAATTATTGTACACAATAAAATTTGAGATGACTGGCATGCATGGCTGGAGAAACAAACAGGAACAAGCACGGAAACTTTTAAGCAGACAAGTGCAGTTCTTCAACAGATGTTTAGAGTTTAGGCTGCAACACATCTATCCGAATCGAGAGGTAATTTTGGAAAAGAGTTGAAAAGAGTTTTGTTCGTTCTGCTTATGTCAATCTATGTCAGGGGTGTCAAACTCATTTTCACCGAGGGCCACATTAGCATAATGACTGTCCTCAAAAGATCAGATGTAACTTATAAATGTAAAACAATGTAATCGAATGTAATGTATAATAAATGTAACTACTCCTTAATGTTAAACAACTCATTATTTATAACTTATTCAAGTGACAATTCAATTGCATAGAAACAATTGTATGGTTGTTGTTCTAATATAAATCCTTTTGATTTTAGTCAGCTTATGAAAACTTGGGATCATTACTTGTGGCGCGAGATGTGGACATGGGGGGGGGGGTTATGGGGGGGTCATCTTCGGTACCGGCAACGCTGTGGCTGCGGCACCATCTCGCAGTACAGCAGCAAGCCTGCAGATGGCATTTATCTGAGCTCATTGGTGTAATTTGTTTAGCGAAAAAAAAAAACCCTCACAGACTGAAGACATAGCATATCAATCATCATCTTTTATCATCAGGCTCAAGAAACAGATCACAGATAAACTATTAGCTTTGCCCATTTTAATTCTTGAGATTTATTTTAGCGCGAGAAATCGGAGGTGTGGCAAGAGTCTTACGTTCAATGTGTTAAGAGTTTTCAGCTCTGCAGTTTCACTCGTTCGTATGGATGTGGAAACACATCGTTGCTGCTAAAGGCATTGTGGGAAATGTAGTTTTCTTTCCGTTTTAGTTTTTTAGATACTCAAAACTTTTAAGCTCTCGCGGGCCACATTAGATTACATGGAGGGCCACATCTGGCCCGCGGGCCTTGAGTTTGACACATGTGATCTATGTGATTTGAGTTGAATACTGTTTCCTACTGTTATTTTTATTATCCACACTAGTTTAGCGGTGTGCGCCAGTTTGTTTATTGTATGACTTTCTAGTTAGTGTAGATTAGTTCTAGCTTTGTGTGTAATTTATTTAGCTTAAAATTGTCTGCCCTCTCTAGTTAGTTTATGTTTCGTTTTACCTGGCGTCCTTCAGTCTCTGTCCCTGGAGTCTGTCTATTTGTATTTGATCTGTTTTACACTTTGTAGCACCAGTTTTGTTCATTAAAGCCCATTCGATTTGTCAAAAGTTATTCTTTGTGTCCTGTTGTTCCCAGTTTTCATTTCTGTTCCTTCACCTTTTTATTACACCCCGACCCTAGATGCCATCACCTTTTTGGGGTCGTAACAGAGCCGAAGTCATTAACAACATACAGTAAACCCTGATAAAACACACACACACACACGTGCACGCACTAAACATGTTGGCAGCAGCAAAACGTGTTCTGTTTGAGAGTGCAAGTGTTTGGATGAGCAGGTGTTTGTGTATGGAACAGAGAGAGAATAATGCATGATGAAAGGACTGAGGTAGTCCAGTGCAGACAAACATATTGAGAGGGGGAAAGATATGACGGCTACATCACTTGTTCTGACTCTGAGGTGTTTTGAACTGTACGCATATTATTACTACAATAAAAGTGTTGAGTTCTGTCACGCTTCTTTTTAGGTCAAAGGTCATGTGCCAGAGTGTTGTGAAGGACAAAAAGAAGAAGCTTTGTGTTGTGGAAGACACTTCAAATCACATCTTTGAGCGCTGACTGTATGTGTGTAGATGTGATGGGAGCAACCGGCTTGAGTCGATGACAGAGGAGAAGAGACGGTAGAAAAAAGCACAGAGGAAGAGAAAACCTGTTTAAAATGGCCTCTTACCTGGCATCCGCTTCACTGTAGTACTCTCTGGCTACAATGTCCTCAAACAGTTCTCCTCCAGTCACCCTAAAACACAGGAAATTTAATTGTACTTCTTCTGAATACATTTCTGCTGTGAGGCAGCAGCTCTGTTTCCATTGAGAGGCAGAAAAAATTAAATAAATCTATGGAAAGAGGCGTAAAGATTGGAAGGGTTGGTAAAATTCTCCAAGTCCGTCAGGGTCAGCAGAGTGCACTGAATTGTTTTGGTAGCAGATTTTTGTGTCTCTCAAATGCTGCGACTTCAGAATATACACATAAAACTGCCGGGGATCGAGCTGACAACCCTCCGGCTACAGAACAACCACCTGCGCCACTTTGCCTTCTCAAAGAGAATCTGCATGGGAACCGTAGTATGCTGTTTTACTGAGAAATAAACAGAAATGTAGCTTCCAGACCTTCTCATGGAACAAAACTGTGCATAAACTATTTTAGTACAATCAACAATTAGACTGTTGTGTAGCATCACGAATTGTTCTAACAGAACTAGAGTAAAGTAGGAGTCCATTTATTTTCCCAAAGTGTCAGAGATACACAGAACACCTACTTCAGGTGACCTTTCCAGTAATAAAGAAAAACTGAATGACGAGAGATCAATCACCAAAATTAACTTGATGAAAAGAAATGGAGGAAGATGTTGAAGTTGACTGGCACTTACAAATCAAAGAGTAGATAGTGGAAGCCCTCCTCGGATATGCTGTCATGCAGGCGAACTAAGGAGGAAAGACAGAGCTGTGGTGAATGTCATGTTTATGCACTTATATTGACACTAAATCCTCATTTCGTTTCCGAGTAAAATCCTACAAAAGCATTTTTTGGTGTGTGTGCGGGAGGTTCTGTAGCTCACCAATATTAGGATGTTTCAGCAAACGGCAGATTCGAGCCTCTCTTTCAAGTTTTTGATGGTCTGAGGATAAAGCACAAGAACAAACCTCTTATAAAAGAATAAAAGAGATTTGAACAAAATTAGAAAGCTCTTAAAGCACTAATATTTCTGCAACCAACCTACTGATTCTAGTTATATGACTGGGCAGCTCTTTTTGTAATGAGTGACAAAAAATAATAGTTTTTACATTTTAATTTATGGGACGATCCTGTATGTTTAAAGAATTCTTAATGTATATGAAATTTTGAAGAAAAAAAAAATCTTTTTT
This sequence comes from Danionella dracula, assembly GCA_900490495.1. Lineage (NCBI taxonomy): Eukaryota > Metazoa > Chordata > Actinopteri > Cypriniformes > Danionidae > Danionella > Danionella dracula. Next base: position 412,950 of record UELW01000389.1, read on the forward strand.
TGAGAAAGAAAACTTAACTTAGGTTTAAAATCAAATGAATGAACGATACATAGATTAATCAGAAACCAAACACTTTTTTTACAACTTGACCGAATCAATGTTCGAGATCTCAATCAATTCTAACAAAGCGAGAGCTGCTCGAAAACAATGCTTAGGTGCGCAGCTTTGGAACACATACTGGATGAAAACTAAGCTTCACACAAAAAAGCAACGTCAATTAGACTTAGTTAAAACCCACGTCGGCTTCCTGCAGATATCTCCAGCCTGTTTTTTTGTTTCGTGAATTTCTTTTCTAAACAAGTCAATCTGATTACAGAAGATAATCATTAACAGAACGATCTGTAAAGCAACGCGCTGCTTTGGCTGTTGATTACAATAATGAAGATGCTAATAATGATGATGAGGTTTGACGAGCTCCCGAAGGAGGAAATAAATGTTCCCTACAGGAGAAAATCAACACAGAGCGCACTAAATCCCTGTCAAGTACAGAACGGATTAGGGCAGTGAAAAACATGTGTTTTTAGCCTGTGATTCACAATATAAAGGGCATCCAATGTCTGAAAGTGCTAACGTCCTTCAACACAGAAAAGAAAAAGTGTGTTTAAAAAAATTATTTTCTTACTAACAAACATGGCTGAAAGCAACCGTTTGAAAGAGCAAAATAAATTAATGTAAACCACTGAAGCTCAGCTACAGCTCCGTCAGTGTGCTTTTTACTCATTAGGACTGCTGCAGTCAAACAAATAAAAATTAGAATGTGTGTTTTTTTTGTTTAATTCAAATAATCATTTCAATTCAACATAGATTATAAATCTTAAATGGAAACAAACATTTTCAATGGATAAAAACGGGTTTGATGTTTAGTGAAACTAACTGAGAAAATATTCTTTTTTTAAAGAAATAATTAAATGTGAAGGTGAAGTAATAGCAAAAAAAATCCAAAGACTTTTTAAGAAAGTTTATATTTAATTTTCTCAGAAATCATTTGAAAACTCTATTAAAACTTTTGAAAAAAGGTGCTGATGTCATTATTAAGATAATTTGTGTAATGTTTTGCCATTAAAGGTTTTTGTTACGCAGCTTCCAAAATTGTATGCACTGTACGGATGCTCCCAATAGTTCTCAAAACTATTTTTTAACTATCCATTTAATAAGTAAATAACTTATCTGATTAATCCGATTGATTACAGTGGTAGAATAATCAAAATAATCTATAGCTTGAGCTCTAGTACTGGAAATAGAGGGTTTTTTTTGTATAAACAGTAGAAACAGTTCTCTTTGTGCGAAACTCAACTTTAAAATCAGCATGTTTCGTGACAGTTTATTCAGATATTTTTATTTCTTAATACTCCTGTGGGGAAAGGAGAATAGAAGATAGATGCCTCATTATTTCCATTTGGAACATGGAAGTAACTCGATGTTGAGGGTGAGTGTAGAACCTGTGAAAAAGTGCAGGGAAGTGTTAGACCAGGTTTATCAGCACGCTAAGCCACAGGTGTTTGTGTTTCTCTTATCCATAACTTAGAGCAGTGCTCCGACTTATCACTGTGGAACATGAGTATTTTTCCGAGATACACACACACACATTTTTTTTTTTTACAGATTGTTCAGACTTTTTTTTTTCTATGGGAGGTCCATTCTTTTTTAAGTGCAGGGACTGATGCCACCTTAAGGAAGGATTACAACTTCAGGTTACTGTTTAATTTTTACATTTTTTATTATTCGGATTTCCTGATTGTGTTGGTTTGATTGATTTACTTTTGGGTTTTTGTTTTTGTTTTTGCTGTGAACACCCTACTGCCAAATAAGTTTAATTGCACTTACGATCATGTCTTGTTTTCACTATTGGTTTCTCCACTGCTGAAACTATTACAACTACTTTTATTTTTGTAAAACGAAATGTTACATCCCGAACCTGTTCCATCATAATAGGAAAATACAGTTTATATTTTCAACACACAAAAAGAGCCATTGTTTGTTTTTTAATTAAAAAACAGCCATTGTTTAGGGACAAATGGAATTGTGCCAGGAACACAACCGTGCATATGTTGTCAGCCAATGACTTGTGTGATTGATGCTATGTAATTACACCTCTAGTAATAACAGCACAAAATTAGGGCAACACTGTGATTAATTCAGTTCCAGTTTTAAATTCTCTGCTATCAAAATTCATTTGAAACAATCAGAAATGCTAACAGTTGAGTGGATAAAAAAAATTGTTTACTTTCATCAAAATGACCCTAGTCTTATTCTGTTTCTGTAACAGAAAGACATTTGTATGCCCGAGTTCGTCTTGTATGACTCACATCCTCAACAGCAACAGAGCTCAAAGGCAGCCCAAACAAAACAGCCATCTGACCTCAGTTCACGAACATTTGCTCACACTGACACTAAAGGTCAAAGTGCATGTGAATGTAAAGCCGGATAATTTTTCTGTTTAACCAAACTATTCAAACGCTCAGATTCTATAGTCTCTATTCATAGCCTTAGCCTTCTTAACACACCCTCGTCTATTCCCGAGCACAGGGATCCTTTTGATTGGCTATTGGTTAGGTTTAAAATCCCACCCCCGTTGTCTGTCGCTGATGTGCGTTGACCTTAAGCTCAGCTGCTGGGCATACTCAGAGTTACACAAATGCTCTTGAAGCTGTTGCAACACTAGCTCGCCAACACCAAACACTGTCAACCTCACTAAGCAGCACTTCTCCAGCTAATGAGGGCCGCAGCTTCAGCAGCACGCTCCCTGAAGCAGGTCTAACACAGTCCATTTATGAGAAAACGTACGATATTTTACAATACAATTTCATTGTAAATTATAATAACAATTCCTTACATGTATATAGCGCTCTTCTAGACTCTCAAAGCCCTTTAACTCGAGTCTCTGAGTCTAGCAGCAGCGTGCAGTATTCACCTGGGCGGCTGCCATTCTGTGCCAGAACTGCCACCGCACACCGGCTAACGGTGACCAGGAGAGTTGGGTTCTAATCTATGTTAGAACACATAGATTATTAGAAGCAGGCAGATTTGGCCAGTAATTACTCTTTCTGTCTTTAATTATTTATTTTCTTAAAACCCAGAAGGACAGATGGTGGTGGACTTTGCCAAGAGGATGGAAATGTCTGTAGTTAACACTTATTTCCAGAAGAGGGAGAAACATAGAGTTACCTACAAGAGTGGTGGTAGGAGTACGCAGGTGGACTACATCCTAAGTAGACGAGCCAATCTGAGAGAGATCACTGACTGCAAAGTAGTGGTAGGAGAGAGTGTAGCCAGACAGCATCGGATGGTGATGTGTAGGATGTTTCTGGTGGTCAGGAAGAAGAGGGGAGGAAAGATGGAGAAGAAGACCCAGTGGTGGAAGTTGAAAAAGGAAGACGGTTGTGAGGAATTCAGACAGAAGCTGAGACAGGCTTTGGGTGGTCAGGAAGAGCTTCCATGGGACTGGGAAACTACAGCAGAAGTGATCAGGGAGACAGGTAGGAAGGTGCTAGGTGTGTCAGCAGGAAGAAGGAAAGAAGATAAGGAAACATGGTGGTGGAATGAGGAAGTACAGGACATCATCCAGAGGAAGAGGCTAGCTAAAAAGAAGTGGGACATCGAAAGGACTGAAGAAAGTAGACAGGACTAAAAGGAATCACAGCGCAGGGTGAAGAGGGAGGTGGCAAAGGCCAAACAGAAGGCATATGATGAGTTGTATGCCAGGTTAGACACGAGGGAAGGTGAGAAGGAATTGTACAGATTAGCGAGACAGAGAGGCAGAGATGGGAAGGATGTGCAACAGATAAGGGTGATTAAAGATAGAGATGGAAGGGTTCTAACAAGTGAGGAGAGTGTGCAGAGAAGATGGAAGGAGTATTTTGAGGAGTTGATGAATGAGGAGAATGAGAGGGAAAGAAGGGGGGAAGAGGTGAACATTGTAGAACAGGAAGTTGAAAAGATTAGAAAGGATGAGGTGAGGAAGGCTCTGAGGAGAATGAAGAGTGGAAAGGCTGTTGGTCCAGAGGACATCCCTGTGGAGGTGTGGAAGTGTCTAGGAGAGACAGCAGTGGAGTTCCTATCTAGGTTATTCAACAGGATTCTAGAGAGTGAGAAGATGCCTGAGGAATGGAGGAAAAGTGTCCTAGTGCCAATCTTTAAGAACAAGGGTGATGTGCAGAGTTGTAACAACTACAGAGGTATAAAGTTGATGAGCCACACAATGAAACTCTGGGAAAGAGTAGTGGAAGCTAGGCTAAGAAGGGAAGTGGATATTTGCGAGCAGCAGTATGGCTTCATGCCCAGGAAGAGCACTACTGATGCAATTTTTGCTCTGAGAATGCTAATGGAGAAGTACAGAGATGGTCAGAAGGAGCTGCACTGCGTCTTTGTGGACTTAGAGAAAGCGTATGACAGGGCGCCGAGAGAGGAGCTATGGTCCTGTATGAGGATGTCAGGAGTGGCAGAGAAGTACGTCAGAGTAGTTCAGGATATGTATGAGAGGAGTATGACAACAGTGAGATGTGCTGCAGGTCAGACGGAGGAGTTCAAGGTGGAGGTGGGGCTACATCAAGGATCGGCTTTGAGTCCCTTCTTGTTTGCTATGGTGATGGACAGGTTGACAGATGAGGTCAGACAGGAATCTCCATGGACAATGATGTTTGCAGATGACATTGTAATCTGTAGTGAGAGTAGAGAGCAGGTGGAGGGACACCTGGAAAGTTGGAGGTCTGCTCTAGAAAGAAGAGGAATGAAAGTCAGTCGTAGTAAGACAGAATACATGTGTTTGAACGAGAGGGAGGGAAGTAGAACAGTGAGGTTACAGGGGGCTGAGGTCAAGAAGGTGGAGGAGTTTAGGTATTTGGGGTCAACAGTCCAGTGCGACGGGGAGTGTGGAAAAGAGGTGAAGAGGCGAGTGCAGGCAGGTTGGAGTGGGTGGAGAAAAGTGTCAGGGGTGTTGTGTGACAGAAGAGTGTTAGCAAGAATCAAAGGAAAGGTGTACAGAACAGTAGTGAGAGCAGCTATGATGTATGGGTTAGAGACTGTAGCAGTGAGGAAGAGACACGAGGCAGAGATGGAAGTAGCAGAGATGAGGATGTTGAGGTTCAGTTTAGGAGTGACAAGGATGGACAAGATTAGGAACGAGCACATCAGAGGAACAGCTCAGGTTGGTTGTTTTGGAGACAAAGTCAGAGAACCAGATTAAGATGGTTTGGACATGTGCAGAGAAGGGATAGTAGTTATATTGGTAGAAGGATGTTGGAGATGGAGCTGCCAGGCAAGAGGGCAAGAGGAAGGCCAAAGACGAGTTATACGGGTGTGCTGAAGGAGGACATGAAGGTAATTGGCGCAAGAGTTGAGGATACTGAGGCCAGAGTTAGGTGGAAACAGATGATTTGCTGTGGCGACCCCTAAACTGGGAACAGCCGAAAGAAGAAGAAAAGCCTTTACTGCAATATGGTAATTTCTACACAAATTTTTAACTCATTCACAACAAAGCTGACTTCACGAACTCCGTTAATTCAAATCAGTTTTCATGAAGTCCACCATAAGTTGGTTTTAAATAAGAATTTCTTTAAATAAGTGTTTTTGTGTATTTCTTCAACATCTCGCCCTGTTTAGTACCTCCTCCTTATGTATGCATGAGAAGGGCATTCAATCGGAATGTGTGTAACAGATATTGAGCATCGACTATCTCCATCCCTCTTTTGAGAAGAAAAGCATGTGTTCGTCTAGTATGTCTTATCCTTGTTTGCAGGACTTGGCTTCTTCTTAATCCTAATAACATCTGGTTTGATTACATCACTGGGTAAATGTCTTGCAGTTTGTTCTGTGATTGAGGTTTTCATTCTCATTGACATTCTTTCAATACATATTGATTTATTATTTGCTTTAAATCTGTCGGTGTAATGTGACATTAAAAAGATAACCTACTCTTTCCAATACAATATCATGGAATTTCTGACCAAAGAGAGTCAGCTCCTCAGTTTAGAGCTCCTCAGTTTAAAGCTCCTCTTTACAGTAAGGGGCCCCTGTCACTGAACTAAGGCGGGAGAACACACAGAGACAGGGTGAGCACCCTCTGCTGGCCTTACCACTCCCAGCAGCAACCTGGTTTTCCCTTGAGGTCTCCAATCCAGGCGGGTACCAGGCTCAGACCTGCTTGGTGTACGAGTGAGGAACCACTCGTGAATTGCAGGGTGATAGATAAAGGTTCCCTACTACACACTTTTTACCATGTTTTCTTGTTGTTCAAGCATGATCAAAACCAGTCCTTTCCACTATATTTAATTTCGTACAGAGAGTCTGCAACTCTTTCTGCGGTCTGATTTGTACAGGACCTATCAGTAAACAGTGGGAGTGGTTAACTTTATGTGCTAGTATGTAGTCAGTCTGGTCATGGAGCACCAATGCAGCAGAGGAGACAGACGTGTACAAAGCTATTTAGTCAGCAACGTTCTCTTCATGAATTCAAGATCATGTCGAACCATTGTCTTGACATGTAAATCACTTGCATAAAAAAACTGAAGTTCTGGGCTTAGTCTGAATGTGTTTTTTTGTTTGTGTGTCTGAGTTCCATGTCAACAACAAATCTATTTGCTATCCAGGTTTTATGAATAAAACCTGGTCTAATAGTCTGAATGTGTGGGTAAGACTATAAAAATGTGTCTTAGTTGCTTTAACCACAAAATTTGGTGTGTAAAAATTATTTTATTATAAGTCAAAAATTACCGGTCAGTTTAAAAATATCCTTATACTAAAAGAGTTTACTTATCAATCCCCAATGTAGCAGTATATGGTAGTTCTTTTTCTACCCCATAACATTATCCAATACGAAATCCTATCCTATTTACTTTTATAACCCGTGTTACTGTGCAATGTTTCGTGTTGTTGTTTTTTGTACCAACACTGGAGAGTACTCCTGTACCACAACAAACTCCTTGTGTGTCTACATGGACACTTGTAAATAAACATATTTCTGATTCTGATATTTGAATCTCATTCCACAGCATTCTTTTGTGAAGCTGCTTTGACACAACTGCTATAAAAGCACAAGATAAAAAGTTTTGATTGATAATTAGTGCACAATTTTGGCCTCACAATGATCTGTTTTTAACACAGACAAAGTGAAATGTTCCTCTTTCAAAAGTCAGGCCAAATGATTATGGATTTGTCAAGGGTGGCACAATCTGCCTCTCAATCACTAGGGGCAGCAAAGCGCAGTTTCATATGATCATGTCCTAGTCCGCAAAACAACTCAGAATCTCTGAAGTCGTTTTAAGCTAACCTTTAAAAAAAAAAAAAAGTACTCGATAAAATTGTGTTCAGACCCTTCCGGAACATATTAACGTCATCAAGTTGATTTTGTATCATATGAGTCATTTAGGCAAATCTAAATAAATCAATCACGGGAAAAATTGCCGGTCAAATGTTGTGTAACTCCTCCAATCATAGTCCATAACCCAAAAACCTCTCTCTTGAACTTGTTTATGTATTCTGACCACCTCTCTCTGGGTCAGATGAGAGTCCCGTGCTTCAGGCTTGCTTTCTATTTCTACCTCTCTCTCTCACACTCTCTCTCTCTCTCTCTCTCTCTCTCTCTCTCTCTCTCTCTCTCTCGCTCTCTCTCTCTCGCTCATCTCTGCACGCCTCTCGTCTCTCTCTCTCTCTCGCTCGCTCTCTCTCTCTCCTCGGCTCTCGTCCTCTCTCTCTCTCTCTCTCTCCCCTCTCTCTCTCCCTCCCCTCTCTCTCTCAATCACTACCCTCCTTCTCTTCCTCTTCTCTCTCCTTCTTCTCGTTCTCCATTCGTCTCTCTCTCTCTCTCTCTCATCATACAGCTGCCAAGTGCCAAAGGTTCCTTCACCGTCAGCCCTCTCTTTAAATGTCTTTCTCTTCCACAGTCATTCATAATGAGTGTCTCTCTCTCTCTCTCTCTCTCCCACTCATTTTCTTTCTGTATATCTAGGTCACACGCGCTCTCCTGCCCACCCTTCTGCTAACCCCTCGACAGAACATATTGTTTCTCTCCTCGAGTAAATCTCAGCAGTCCTACTAAAACGACCCAAGCAGTACTGACAACATCAAAAAATTGTCCAATTGAAAACCGTAAACTTTATCATACTATACTAGTCATTACAATACGCTCTACTTTAAAACAGTGGAGCTTGGCTCTAGCTCAAGAAATCCAGGAAACACAGGCAACGTTTCATGCAATTATTATAGAACTGCTCCGCACTAAAAGGTGTTTTTATGCAACACAAACTAACAAAATTACTACTACATTTTCAAAAGGAGCTTCATGTCAACTAAAAAACTGTATCAAGAGTCAACTTTCATCCAAACATGCCGTTTCTTTGACTTCTGTTTCCAGAAAGCAAAGTTAGATTCGTGTTGTAGTACCTATATTAAAAGTGATTTTCAGTCTCTCAGGAATCAAATTTGTGGCGAGTGCTTGTTCTGTGCATCTCACATGCTGACTACAATGAGCACATAACCAACGGGGGACGAGAGGAGCAGGACACTTCAGCAAAGCAACGGCTGGCTTCAAATTTCAGGAGCGAAGGCAGAAGGCCGTAAAAAGATTTACACTCCTCAAATGTGAGATGGTGTCAAAACTGAAAATCTCTCTGTTATTTCATTAGTAAAGTTTCTGTCTCGTTACCATGCTTTCTCTTTCTGCGCCTGGGAACGGCCGCAACCATTGAAGTAGACTTTAACATAAATCTTTCCATTTCTTTAGAACTTTGATTGAAACCTAATTCTTTCAACCGTTTTGCGATTAGCATTAGGATCAGGCATGACTTAAATATCAAGGGGCTTCAGCAGCACCTACACTGAAAGCCCAGGAGGAAAACATGCATAAATATGGATTTTGGTTACTCTAAAGCGAAAGAATCATGAAAAGCTTACTCAGGGCTTCTGCAGGTTACATACGCAGACATTAAAGACTTTTTTAAAGACCATTAAGATCAAATTTATGAGCTATAACATAACAAACAAAGATATACAAAACTGTTTTGCATAATAAACAGTTCGCTTCAAATATATTGTTTGAAACCCCAACTGTAAAATTATTAACTCTGGCAACCCTAAAAATGCCTTTTGGAAAGTTAAATGCTTATAGCATTTTATCAAACTCTGGCAAACCTAGCCATCACTTGAACATTTAGGAGCATTTTCTCAATCTCTGGCAACCCCAACAATCACTTTAAGGATTCTGAGCATTTATGCACATTCTCTTAATCTCTGGCAACCCTTACAACCACAAGGCTTATGTCAATATATGGCAACTCTAACAATAACCTTAAGACTTTGGGAATTTATACACGTTTTCTTCATCTCTGGCAACTCTTATAATTGCATTTTCATTTTTTTTTTTATTTATGAGTACTATATCAATATCTGGCAACCATAACAATCACTTAAGATTTTGAGAATTTATGAGTGTTCACTAGTGCTTTCTCAAACTCTGGCAACCCTAACCATCGTGATATTTTTCCCAAACTATGGCACCGTTAAACATCACTGTAATTTTTTTGAGGATTCACGCAAGTTTTCTCAATCTCTTGGCAACCCTAATTATGAAGTTTTTAGGCATGTAAGCACATTTTCTAAGACAAACCAAACAGTCATTTACATTATTATTATTATTATTATTATTATTATTATTATTATTATTATTATTATTATTATTATTATTATCATTTATGAGTATTTTCTCAATCTCTGGAAACACCAAACAACAAAAGACACATATCAGATTAATTTTACATGGAAAAATAGGAAATGTGAAAATTATTTTAGACCAAAAACAGTGATTTTAAGATTTTTTTTAGACCTAAATTTTGGGCTTTTAAATCATAGACTTGTTAAGACACTTGGGAGAACCCTGTTGATCAAATAAAGCGAACATGCTTTATGCTTATAATTAGAAATATTAGCAACATTAGAAAAATGTTATAGAAGTTATAATTTCAAAACAAAAAACTATTCCAAGAGTGCTGAATAGATGAATCAGCAACAAAAACTCTGATGGCAGAAAATATAAATGAGAACCCCGACTCATTGTTGCATGAAGTGCTGCCAAAAGCAATCCCTCATAAAACACTCAATATCGGAAACTTCAGCGGATGGAACACATCCACAGAAAAAAAATAAAGTCAGTTCCAACTGTAAAGATTGTACTTACGCTTACAAAATGTTAAGACCATATTTTTTCTCGCTGCTTAAATTTTATTTTAGAGAAATAAAGCGAGTAATCAATTAAAAACACGAATCTCACATACCTCTTGCAGACAGCTTTTTTGTGTTGATGATTTTGGCAGCATATTCTTGGCCTGTGCTCAACTTCACACATCGTCGCACCACTGAAAAGGCACCCCTGGGGAGAAAAAGCAAATTAACTGAGACGCAAGTTAGTGTCTTTAACAGAACAATAACATCACACTAAAATTAGTGCTTAAGTATATGCTAACGGTTTGGTTTCTGCTTTTTAAACATGATAAAACACAAATTACCAAATATCTTACTACAATAATAAAAGTCAATATACTATACACTTGTACTAAACTTATATCTAATCACATCCATCTAATAAATAAAGCACCTGAAGCATTATTAAGCATTAAGAGTCTTAACCTTTGTGTCTACATAGAATGCTAAAGGTGTATTTATTTAAGCTACACAGCTCTTGATACCGTATCAGTTTTCATTACATTTTTGGATGAAAATAAAGGGAGTACAATCTGCATTACTTTGCATTAGATGAATCAATAATGGATCCAGTTTGATAGAGGAAAAGCTCACGTACTTGCATGCGTCATTTGTAAATGTTTAATTCAGTATTCCTTGTTTTTCTTGACAAAATCTTTTTCGTTTTCCTTGTGACACCAACATTGCAGAACTCTCCATATGTGGCATTTAAACAACTAGAAACTAGTTTTAAGCACTAAGCATTCTGGGTATTGTAGTATCTCTACAATGGCCAATGTTATCAGATAACATGGGCTGCAAAAGTGCAAAAAGAAAACCTTTAAACATTGACACTTAATATCACTAAAGCACTACTGTCGGTTCCTTTCAAGTAGAAGCTGATCATAGAGATGAGAAAATAAATAATCTCTCACATGTTTGTTTTTTTACTGAAGAGAGAACTACATGATTTTATTCTTTTTTTTTAAGGTGCAATGTGTTTGTTTAATGTCAATACGGATCATTACTGTGTATAACTGTATGTTCTTTAAACTGATTTTTTTATATATATATAATTTTAGAACATTTTGTCAAATAAAAAAAATCATATCATAACATTATCGCCAAACTCACTCATTACATCCACACCTACATCCATTACATCCACACTGTTACAATAACATTACAATAAGAGCAGTTGTGGTCTGGTGGATGAGGAGATGGACTTGTGATCAGAAGGTCTCCGGTTCGATCCCCAGATCCTCCAAGTTGAAGGTGGAGTGAGTGATGAAACACTTGCTCTCCATCTTCAACAACCACAGCTGTGGAGCCATCGAGCGAGCACCAGTTCCCCCACTGCTCCCCGGGCCCCGCAGCCCTCTGCTCCGGGTGAGTGCTCACGGTGTGTTTGTTCACTGCTGTGTGTGTGTGCGTGTGTGTGCGTGTGTGTGTGTACACTGGGATGGGTTACATGCAGAGCACAAATTCAGGGTATGGGTCACTCCGTATCTGACCAACTGCTCACTTCACTTTTCACCAACAAAGTTTTGGCTCGGACAAACAGGAAGTGAGCTATTCTTCAAATATTGTTGTACTCCTACAAAATTTTTGCATCAAACCAACACAGAGACAAGGATAAATTACAAACAGGAAGTCATATTCTCCTAATAAGCTGTTTTTATAATCAAACTTCTGAGCAACCTCATTTTAACAATATGTTTCTTAATAAACAGATTAAGACAAAACTGTTAGATTATTGCACTACCTCGCTTGAGCCCCTCTTTAATGCTTGCAGCTAAAATTCTATTTGATTTAAATGACAATTGCAATAAAAATTCAGGTGATCATAAGAGTATCTCGATAACATTGTTGCATGCTGAAGACTTAACTAGGGTGCGCCTACCTGCCTTTCATCCTCTGTGAGCAGGCATCTATGAACCCAGAAGTTAAGATGAACAAAGGCATGAACAGCAAAGCCCACTAGCTTTCATGCAAACAAACCAGATGCTCCTCGATTGAGCCACGAAAAACCTGTACTTTATTTTATCTCGGTTTCACCTTTATGGATGGGTTAGAGAATAACTGATTCACAACTCAGCATCACAAACTTTACTTTTTGATCTAATCGGCTTCATTGACCAATCACTGTGTTACTTTAAATGTCGATTTAAATTCATTAACTTAAAGCTGTCACAGACTTATGTTAAACATTGTTTTAATTTAATTAACTAACAGTCCCCACAGATTCACTTTAAACCTTGATTAAATTTCATTAAGACGCAGTTCACAGGGAGTCAATGTAAATGTTGATTTCATTTTGTGAACTGAAAGTTTCCACCGATTATGTTTAAACATTGCTTTAATCTCATAAAGACACAGTTCACATAGAGTTACTGCAAATGTTGATTCACTTTCATTAACTAGAACTAAAAGTTGATTTAGTTGATTCAGTTTCAATAACAAAAACATAATGTTGGTTTGGTAACTTTGGTTAAATGAAACCATCACAAAAATTAACTTTTAAATCTTCATTCAATCAGCTTCATGAATGGATAATTGACAAACGGTCACTTTAAAAGCTGATTCAGTCAGCTTCATTGATAGCTCACAGAAAATCACTTTAAGTATTGATTCAATTACATGAACAGACAGCTATCACAACACCACTATAAATGTTTATTTTGTTTCATGGACCAATAGTAAACAAAAAGTAATCACTTTAAATCTTGATTCCGTCAACTTCTAGAACTGATAGTTCACACAGAGTCACTTTAAATCTTGATTCAGTCAACTTCTAGAACTGATAGTTCACACAGAGTCACTTTAAATCTTGATTCTGTCAACTTCTAGAACTGATAGTTCACACAGAGTCACTTTAAATCTTTGATTCTGTCAACTTCTAGAACTGATAGTTCACACAGAGTCACTTTGAATCTTGATTCTGTCAACTTCTAGAACTGATAGTTCACACAGAGTCACTTTGAATCTTGATTTCATCAACTTCTAGAACTGATAGTTCACACAGAGTCACTTTAAATCTTGATTCAGTCAACTTCTAGAACTGATAGTTCACACAGAGTCACTTTGAATCTTGATTTCATCAACTTCTAGAACTGATAGTTCACACAGAGTCACTTTAAATCTTGATTCAGTCAACTTCTAGAACTGATAGTTCACACAGAGTCACTTTAAATCTTGATTCTGTCAACTTCTAGAACTGATAGTTCACACAGAGTCACTTTACATCTTGATTCTGTAAACTTCTAGAACTGATAGTTCACACAGAGTCACTTTAAATCTTGATTCAGTCAACTTCTAGAACTGATAGTTCACACAGAGTCACTTTGAATCTTGATTTTCATCAACTTCTAGAACTGATAGTTCACACAGAGTCACTTTAAATCTTGATTCAGTCAACTTCTAGAACTGATAGTTCACACAGAGTCACTTTAAATCTTGATTCTGTCAACTTCTAGAACTGATAGTTCACACAGAGTCACTTTACATCTTGATTCTGTAAACTTCTAGAACTGATAGTTCACACAGAGTCACTTTGAATCTTGATTCTGTCAACTTCTAGAACTGATAGTTCACACAGAGTCACTTTGAATCTTGATTCAGTCAACTTCTAGAACTGATAGTTTACACAGAGTCACTTTAAATCTTGATTCTGTAAACTTCTAGAACTGATAGTTTACACAGAGTCACTTTGAATCTTGATTCTGTAAACTTCTAGAACTGATAGTTCACACAGAGTCACTTTGAATCTTGATTTCATCAACTTCTAGAACTGATAGTTCACACAGAGTCACTTTGAATCTTGATTTCATCAACTTCTAGAACTGATATTTCACACAGAGTCACTTTATATCTTGATTCTGTCAAATTCTAGAACTCATAGTTCACACAGAGTCACTTTGAATCTTGATTCAGTCAACTTCTAGAGCTGATAGTTCACACAGAGTCACTTTAAATCTTGATTCAGTCAACTTCTAGAACTGATAGTTCACACAGAGTCACTTTAAATCTTGATTCAGTCAACTTCTAAAACTGATAGTTCACACAGAGTCACTTTGAATCTTGATTCTGTCAACTTCTAAAACTGATAGTTCACACAGAGTCACTTTAAATCTTGATTCTGTCAACTTCTAGAACTGATAGTTCACACAGAGTCACTTTAAATCTTGATTCTGTCAACTTCTAGAACTGATAGTTCACACAGAGTCACTTTAAATCTTGATTCAGTCAACTTCTAAAACTGATAGTTCACACAGAGTCACTTTGAATCTTGATTCAGTCAACTTCTAGAACTGATAGTTTACACAGAGTCACTTTAAATCTTGATTCAGTCAACTTCTAGAACTGATAGTTTCACACAGAGTCACTTTAAATCTTGATTCAGTCAACTTCTAGAACTGATAGTTTACACAGAGTCACTTTAAATCTTGATTCAGTCAACTTTTAGAACTGATAGTTCACACAGAGTCACTTTAAATCTTGATTCAGTCAACTTCTAAAACTGATAGTTCACACAGAGTCACTTTGAATCTTGATTCAGTCAACTTCTAGAAACTGATAGTTTACACAGAGTCACTTTAAATCTTGATTCAGTCAACTTCTAGAACTGATAGTTCACACAGAGTCACTTTAAATCTTGATTCAGTCAACTTCTAGAACTGATAGTTTACACAGAGTCACTTTAAATCTTGATTCTGTCAACTTCTAGAACTGATAGTTCACACAGAGTCACTTTAAATCTTGATTCTGTCAACTTCTAGAACTGATAGTTCACACAGAGTCACTTTAAATCTTGATTCTGTCAACTTCTAGAACTGATAGTTCACACAGAGTCACTTTGAATCTTGATTCTGTAAACTTCTAGAACTGATAGTTCACACAGAGTCACTTTGAAATCTTGATTTCATCAACTTCTAGAAACTGATAGTTCACACAGAGTCACTTTGAATCTTGATTTCATCACTTCTAGAACTGATAGTTCACACAGAGTCACTTTGAATCTTGATTCTGTAAACTTCTAGAACTGATAGTTCACACAGAGTCACTTTGAATCTTGATTCTGTCAACTTCTATAACTGATAGTTCACACAGAGTCACTTTAAATCTTGATTCAGTCAACTTCTAAAACTGATAGTTCACACAGAGTCACTTTGAATCTTGATTCTGTCAACTTCTAGAACTGATAGTTCACACAGAGTCACTTTGAATCTTGATTCTGTAAACTTCTAGAACTGATAGTTCACACAGAGTCACTTTAAATCTTGATTCTGTCAACTTCTAGAACTGATAGTTCACACTGAGTCACTTTGAATCTTGATTCTGTCAACTTCTAGAACTGATAGTTCACACAGAGTCACTTTGAATCTTGATTTCATCAACTTCTAGAACTGATAGTTCACACAGAGTCACTTTGAATCTTGATTTCATCAACTTCTAGAACTGATATTTCACACAGAGTCACTTTATATCTTGATTCTGTCAAATTCTAGAACTCATAGTTCACACAGAGTCACTTTGAATCTTGATTCTGTCAACTTCTAGAACTGATAGTTCACACAGAGTCACTTTAAATCTTGATTCAGTCAACTTCTAGAACTGATAGTTCACACAGAGTCACTTTGAATCTTGATTTCATCAACTTCTAGAACTGATAGTTCACACAGAGTCACTTTGAATCTTGATTCTGTCAACTTCTAGAACTGATAGTTCACACAGAGTCACTTTAAATCTTGATTCAGTCAACTTCTAGAACTGATAGTTCACACAGAGTCACTTTATATCTTGATTCTGTCAACTTCTAGAACTGATAGTTTACACAGAGTCACTTTAAATCTTGATTCTGTCAACTTCTAGAACTGATAGTTTACACAGAGTCACTTTAAATCTTGATTCTGTAAACTTCTAGAACTGATAGTTTACACAGAGTCACTTTAAATCTTGATTCTGTCAACTTCTAGAACTGATAGTTTACACAGAGTCACTTTAAATCTTGATTCTGTCAACTTCTAGAACTGATAGTTCACACAGAGTCACTTTGAATCTTGATTCTGTCAACTTCTAGAACTGATAGTTCACACAGAGTCACTTTGAATCTTGATTTCATCAACTTCTAGAACTGATAGTTCACACAGAGTCACTTTGAATCTTGATTTCATCAACTTCTAGAACTGATATTTCACACAGAGTCACTTTATATCTTGATTCTGTCAAATTCTAGAACTCATAGTTCACACAGAGTCACTTTGAATCTTGATTCTGTCAACTTCTAGAACTGATAGTTCACACAGAGTCACTTTAAATCTTGATTCAGTCAACTTCTAGAACTGATAGTTCACACAGAGTCACTTTGAATCTTGATTTCATCAACTTCTAGAACTGATAGTTCACACAGAGTCACTTTATATCTTGATTCTGTCAACTTCTAGAACTGATAGTTCACACAGAGTCACTTTAAATCTTGATTCTGTCAACTTCTAGAACTGATAGTTCACACAGAGTCACTTTGAATCTTGATTCTGTAAACTTCTAGAACTGATAGTTCACACAGAGTCACTTTGAATCTTGATTCTGTAAACTTCTAGAACTGATAGTTCACACAGAGTCACTTTAAATCTTGATTCTGTCAACTTCTAGAACTGATAGTTCACACAGAGTCACTTTGAATCTTGATTTCATCAACTTCTAGAACTGATAGTTCACACAGAGTCACTTTGAATCTTGATTTCATCAACTTCTAGAACTGATAGTTCACACAGAGTCACTTTGAATCTTGATTCTGTCAAATTCTAGAACTGATAGTTCACACACAGTCACTTTGAATCTTGATTCTGTCAACTTCTAGAACTGATAGTTCACGCTGTCAATTTAAATATTGCTTCAGTTTAATGAACATTTATTTCACATAATCTCTTTTAATTGTTTTTTTTAATAATAATAATTATTATTATTGTTTCATTAAACGTACATTAGGTTTGTGGCCAAAACTGGTACTGCAACAACAATAAAATCAAATATGTTGGAGCATGGGTTCACTCCCATCCCTTCCAAATGAAAGGTTCCCAGTCAAAGGTTTTTTTTTACTCCAAGAGGACTCATTTGACTGTAAGATGAGCGATGGGTTA
The DNA here is from genome assembly GCA_900490495.1 of Danionella dracula. Classification (NCBI taxonomy): domain Eukaryota; kingdom Metazoa; phylum Chordata; class Actinopteri; order Cypriniformes; family Danionidae; genus Danionella; species Danionella dracula. The sequence continues at coordinate 430,256 of UELW01000389.1, forward strand.
AACCAAAAATGTCTCTAACCTATGTCTTTTGATGTCTTTAAGCTATAGATCAAAAGCTGATTTTGGATGTTTGGATGTAGATTCAGCTTCATGAACAAACAGTTTGAGATCTTTTAACACTTTAACTGCCCAACATACTAAACGGCTAAGCATATCTTGAGTTAATGTGTTAAACTCAATTTTTTTGTTTACAGGGTCAAACAGGGTTCAAATGAAAAGCTGAATTTTTTTTAAAGATATCTCAATTCATAAAAAGGATTCAATGAGTAAAGTCTTTTAAATAAAATGTTTCCAACACTTTTTATTATAGTACTATTTTGCGAGAATTTCGTACACGTTTACAGTAATTTTACCATGGAAAACTATATTAAACGTTTGGTAGCCATCTATATTTAAAAAAAAAGTGGAATGTGGGAAGAAATTAATGTAGTATAGAGAGAGTACAGTAAAAAATACATGTTCAGTTGTTTTTTTTTCTTCTTTTGACAGTTAAAAGGTTAAAAATCTGAATAAAAAGGGAATAGCTACCCAACTTAACTACAGTGAACAGACTCAAAATGAACGTTGATCACATAATTATACCAAACAATTTAAAAACCCACTAATTGAACCTAAATGTTTCAGCTGCCCATTTGACCCCGGAGCAGCAGCTCGAGGGCCGTTGCTGAGCCGGTGTCGGTTCCGTCTGCGGAGCTTGTTTAGAAACGATCTGAGCCGCTCCTAATCAGCGGAGGTCAGCAGATCGAATAGGACTTGTGTGTGTGTCTGTCTGTCTATCTATCTATCTATCTATCTAGCTAGCTATCTGTCTGTCTATCTATCTATATCTGTCTGTCTGTCTGTCTGTCTATCTATCTATCTATCTGTTTGTCTAGCTAGCTATCTGTCTGTCTGTCTGTCTGTCTATCTGTCTGTCTGTCTGTCTGCTGTCTATCTAGCTAGCTAGCTATCCGTCTATCTATCTGTCTATCTATCTATCTGTCTGTCTGTATATCTATCTATTTGTCTGTGTCTCTCTAGCTATCTGTCTGTCTATATATCTGTCTGTCTGTCTGTCTGTCTATATCTATCTGTCTGTCTATCTAGCTATATCTGTCTGTCTGTCTGTCTATCTAGCTATATCTGTCTGTCTATCTAGCTATCTATCTAGCTGTATGTCTGTCTGTCTGTCTTTCTGTCTGTCTGTCCATCTAGCTAGCTCTCCTTCTATCTATCTGTCTGTCTGTCTGTATATCTATCTATTTGTCTGTCTGTCTATCTATCTGTCTGTCTAGCTAGCTATCCGTCTATCTCTCTATCTGTCTGTCTGTCTTTCTACCTACTCCTCCCTCTGTGACAGCACGCTTATCTGACCACGAACACGCCTCACGTTTGCTCGGTTTGGTCCCGCTGCCTAAATACAAGCATGCCATGTCCGTGCAGCAGCGCTCCTCGTGCAGCAGCGCTCCTCGTGCAGCAGCGCTTGACACTCACTTGCCCAGCTCCTCGTACAGCTGACACTCGTCCGTGAAGCGCGTGCATGTAGTCGTGGCCATGTCTCCCGTCTCAAACACGCTCGAAGTACAACGAAACGTCCTTGACTCGGCGAGCTAGACTGTCCGGGATGTTCGCCTCGTTGTTGCACTCACAAAAAGCCCGTTATGTCTTGAAATGACAGTTTAATGGCGAGTAGAGCCGCGTGTGTGCCGACGGCGGGCGTCTTCACCCCCGCGCTGCGCTCCAATCGTTTGGCTTCAAAAGACAGTGCGCGAGAGCGACACCTGTTGGCGAAAATCGGAAGTTACGTTTGTGGGTGCGTTGCTATGGGGTTAATTGTGCAGCAATATTATCGCTCCACGTTCTGCCAAACCTACACTTTTACCAACGCGTGCGCGAAAATGTCAAACTACGAATCGTTTGATCTTTTGTCGCTTGATAACAAGAAATTAATTAAATGCTTTGCGAAACTTAAAGATGAGAGGTTTGGTTAAAGGCTTGATTATTCATTGATGCATCTCTAGTTTTGTGTACATAGTCAGGGTCACCACGTTTATTGTGTGTGCGTGTGCCTGTGCGTGTGCGCGTATATATATATATATATTGTATATATATGTATATTTCCTATTTAGTTTAGAAGAATTAAGTATTTAAGCTAAAGCCGCTATAGGTACTCATGCTGGAAATAACTTATAATTAAATCTAATCTTATAATAAAATATAATCATGCAAAAAAGTGACACTTAGCATGCAAAAAAGTGACACTTAGCATGCAAAAAAGTGACACTTAGCATGCAAAAAAGTGACACTTAGCATGCAAAAAAGTGACACTAAGCATGCAAAAAAGTGACACATAGCATGCAAAAAAGTGACACTTAGCATGCAAAAAAGTGACACTTAGCATGCAAAAAAGTGACACTAAGCATGCAAAAAAGTGACACTTAGCATGCAAAAAAGTGACACTTAGCATGGAAAAAAAGTGACACTTAGCATGCAAAAAAGTGACAGCATGCAAAAAAGTGACACTTAGCATGCAAAAAAGTGACAGCATGCAAAAAAGTGACACTTAGCATGCAAAAAAGTGACACTGAGCATGCAAAAAAAGTGACACTGAGCATGCAAAAAAAGTGACACTTAGCATGCAAAAAAAGTGACACTAAGCAGCAAAAAAGTGACACTTAGCATGCAAAAAAAGTGACACTAAGCAGCAAAAAAGTGACACTTAGCATGCAAAAAAAGTGACACTTAGCATGCAAAAAAGTGACACTAAGCAGCAAAAAAAGCGACACTGAGCATGCAAAAAAGTGACACTAAGCAGCAAAAAAGTGACACTAAGCAGCAAAAAAAGCGACACTGAGCATGCAAAAAAGTGACACTAAGCAGCAAAAAAGTGACACTAAGCAGCAAAAAAGTGACACTTAGCATGCAAAAAAAGTGACACTAAGCAGCAAAAAAGTGACACTTAGCATGCAAAAAAAGTGACACTTAGCATGCAAAAAAGTGACACTAAGCAGCAAAAAAAGCGACACTGAGCATGCAAAAAAGTGACACTAAGCAGCAAAAAGTGACACTAAGCAGCCAAAAAAAGCGACACTGAGCATGCAAAAAAGTGACACTAAGCAGCAAAAAAGTGACACTAAGCAGCAAAAAAGTGACACTTAGCATGCAAAAAAGTGACAGCATGCAAAAAAGTGACACTGAGCATGCAAAAAAGTGACAGCATGCAAAAAAAGTGACACTAAGCAGCAAAAAAAAGTGACACTTAGCATGCAAAAAAGTGACACTTAGCATGCAAACAAGTGACACTGAACATGCAAAAAAAGTTACACAAAGCAGCAAAAAAAGTGACAGCATGCAAAAAAGTGACACTAAGCAGCAAAAAAGTGACACTAAGCAGCAAAAAAGTGACACTAAGCAGCAAAAAAAGTGACACTTAGCATGCAAAAAAGTGACAGCATGCAAAAAAGTGACACTTAGCATGCAAAAAAGTGACACTGAGCATGCAAAAAAAGTGACACTAAGCAGCAAAAAAGTGACACTTAGCATGCAAAAAAGTGACACTTAGCATGCAAAAAAGTGACACTTAGCATGCAAAAAAGTGACACTGAACATGCAAAAAAAGTTACACAAAGCAGCAAAAAAAGTGACAGCATGCAAAAAAGTGACACTAAGCAGCAAAAAAGTGACACTAAGCAGCAAAAAAGTGACACTAAGCAGCAAAAAAGTGACACTAAGCAGCAAAAAAAGTGACACTTAGCATGCAAAAAAGTGACAGCATGCAAAAAAGTGACAGCATGCAAAAAAGTGACACTAAGCAGCAAAAAAGTGACACTTAGCATGCAAAAAAGTGACACTGAACATGCAAAAAAAGTTACACAAAGCAGCAAAAAAAGTGACAGCATGCAAAAAAGTGACACTAAGCAGCAAAAAAGTGACACTTAGCATGCAAAAAAGTGACACAAAGCGTGCAAAAAAGTGACACTAAGCATGCAAAAAAAGTGACACTAAGCATGCAAAAAAGTGACACTAAGCATGCAAAAAAGTGACACAAAGCATGCAAAAAAGTGACACATAGCATGCAAAAAAGTGACACATAGCATGCAAAAAAAGTGACACTTAGCATGCAAAAAAGTGACACTAAGCATGCAAAAAAAGTGACACTTAGCATGCAAAAAAGTGACACTGAGCATGCAAAAAAAGTTACACTTAGCATGCAAAAAAAGTTACACTTAGCATGCAAAAAAAGTGACACTTAGCATGCAAAAAAAGTGACACTTAGCATGCAAAAAAGTGACACTTAGCATGCAAAAAAGTGACACTAAGCAGCAAAAAAGTGACACTTAGCGTGCAAAAAAGTGACACTAAGTGTGCAAAAAAGTGACACTAAGCATGCAAAAAAGTGACACTAAGCATGCAAAAAAAGTGACACTAAGCATGGAAAAAAGTGACACTTAGCATGCAAAAAAGTGACACTGAGCATGCAAAAAAGTGACACTAAGCATGCAAAAAAAGTGACACTGAGCATGCAAAAAACAGTGACACTTAGCATGCAAATAAGTGACACTAAGCATGCAAAAAAAGTGACACTAAGCATGCAAAAAAGTGACACTGAGCATGCAAAAAACAGTGACACTTAACATGCCGTGTTATGTTAAATGCTGAGTTTAAGCATGAGCTAGTTAACCATACCACACATTCTCTTTTAAAGCTCTCGTTTATAGATTTAGACACAAATGATCAGACAAAAACAAGACTCAAGATATATACGTTTGAACCAAAACTAATTTTCAGCTCAAGGTTCGCAATTTCAGACTAAGACACAAATCAAATTTACATCATACATCTATCCACAAACCGAACTGATAATAGTGCTGCACTAATAGCCCCATACGCGGCTGGCACGCTGTTCTCGTAACTCCAAATAGGGCCAAACCACGAGGGGCTATTAGTATTTCGATGAGCTCTTACGTAATCCCATGTGCTATAAATCCAAGTAAATACTCGATTGTGAACGAAAACGATCTGGAATCAAAAACCCTTTACTTTGAGATTACAATATTACTTGCATTTGAATGACAGAGCAAAAAGCATGGTCTGAAATGACGGTAGCTTTAAATTAATTGTAATATGTCAAGTTGCATGTTAAAATATACATGTCTACAATTTGTTTTTATTTTTTGTACTTTGAATGGCGAGGCAGTGTTTAGGGATCCCGCCTCAATGATAGACAATGATTCTTCAATGCATTATTAGACATTTGTATTGCTTGTTTTTTTTTTTTTTTTGTTGCTTTTTTTGTTTTGTTTTGTTTTTTGCTTGCAGGGTCAAGAGCGGCCCAGTTTTGGACTAATGTCTGATTTGAAAACGATTTATGTAAGGTTGTAATTTGACACCAAGCTAGGGCCAAGTAGGCTTGGGGACCATGTGTGGCCCCTGACGGGTTTCCGTACATGTACCAAAGTCTTTAAGGTTACATAACAGTTGGGTAAAGAAGCTCATTGTTGCCGCACACATATTTTTTTTACAGCAATTATGTTATCATGACTTATGTCGTAAAGTCATTCGCTTTTAGAAGAGCTGCTAGTTAAAATGTTTGAGACTTTAAATATAAATATCCATGTTTTGTGGTTGGCTAATTCAATGGCTGATATGCCCAAAGAAGTCCGTTTGAGATGGCTGAAATTAGTCAGTGTACCATGGTGACGTATCAAAACATAACAGTCTTGTTTTTTTACAACACAACTATGTTGTTTTTACACGATAATTATGTTTATACAAGATAATTATCTCGTAAAATGACAATGTCTTGACAACAAAATCTTTTTTCATAAAAAAGCTACATAATTCAGTTGTATTTAAGACATACTATGTCAATTTTATGAGAAAAGATCTGGTTATTACGACATAACTGAGTGAGAAAATGATGTATATTTGTGTGGCAGCAATGAGCTTCTACACATGGGCCAAGCAAAAGCTTAATGTACAAACCAGAGTCTCTTCGTAAAAAATACTTAGTGGTATGCAGCTGGTTTATGTTCGCACATATTTGAGATATTTTTGGAGCCTTACATTGAATGACAGGTTTAAAGCCATCCAGAAAATCTGGAGACAGGTATCCGTAATATCAATTAGATGAATAAAAAGGGATAAAGAACCCATGAAAAAGTGTTAAAATGTAATTGCAAGATAAAGAACACCAAACTATTTAAAGTCCCTTTAAAAAAAGTGTTTTTATTTTTTAATTAGATGTTTTTCATCATAAATGGATTAGTGAATGACTTTTTCTGACAGTCTGAAAACCTGATTTGTAATGATTCATGACAGTTTAAGAATAATTAAGAATAATCATTCCATGTATGTGTGGCAGCTGGTCGTTTGTGCAGGAAGGTGTGTATTTCTGCTGATGTTTCAATTGCTCACTTGAATCAGATTTCCAAGCGATAAGACAACACACATGTTCACCCACACACATACTTCACAATCATCCTGGTGTCATCCTCATTAACCCCATTTAAACCCATTAGGCTCGGTATGAGTCATTAGCAGTGTTTCTCACCACCTTCGGCTCTTTGAGGAGGAGGAGGAGGAGCAGAAATTCACAAGAACATACACTGGAAAGAAGATCAATGCTGAGCGATTCAGAGGCACTCACACATTTAGTTATTTATTCATTTGACAAGGACAAGAACGCTTCAGAAGAAACGTTACATAATGATTCCATCTTGTTCGTTTCACATGCTGATGGAACATTTATAGATCTCAGCAGCTTCATCAAGACATTATGTATTGATATATAGAGTAAGAAAGTTCAATAAAACATTATTGCATAAATAACTACCATGCATATTCTCACTCACATATTTGGACTCGTCATGACCTTCGTGACTCAAGCCACCTTAGAGGCACACTATGTAATATTTATCCTCCAACAGCACCCAGCGTCTTGAAAAATAAAAACTGGGCCGTCAGTGGCAAGCTTGGAGCCAGTTCACGTTCAGACTAATAATGACCAAGGTGTTAGAAAAAGTATGTTTTTCTAGAAACTCAAAATGGCGGTAAAAAAAAAAAAAAAAGAAAAAAAAAAGCTGAAAATGCCTTAGTAAAATATAAGCCAATCAACACGAGCCAAGCAATCTGATAAAAAAAAAAAGGAATTTAGTCTTTCAACAACATACAGTTCAAATGCTATAAACTTGGTGGCGCTAGAGTGCTCAAGTTTAGGAGTCCTAATTTGTTCAAGTTATACTCTAGCCTAAAAAAGTGCAAAAATTGCATGATCCAGTCAGGAAAGCAACAACACAAACAACTTTCAAAAAGCAACTAAAAGCTTCTTTTCTCTCTGTTGTAATTGCTTCCTTCTAAAGTTAATTGATCAGCTGATGTATCTTCTATTATGAGCAACCCGAGTTAGACTTTGGCTTTGTAACAAATTGCATATTGTTTCTCCTCTACTGTTGCTTTGGACAAAAGCACCTGCCAAATGCCTAAATGTAAATGTAAAATTTCACTATTTTCCCACAAGCCAAACTATAGCACGCCATTTACTTTAATGGCAAACGAAAAATTATTTTAAAGAAAATGTGACAATTTCCACACCAGTTTTGTTATGAACTGTGGTCTCATTCTGGCATAATAATCTAGAAGTTTTGCTGCTGTAACATAGCTTCAGTAAGCACCGAGATAAAAAAAAAAAAACAGCCCAATAGTAACCCTTAGATAATTTTACTCCAGTCACTATTAAAGAAATACAACTAGTCTATGCTGAGCTATGCTAAAAGTTCTTCTGTAACATCAGGAGAATGGTTCAAATTTATATAATGTAATAAGGTTAGTCAGAGAATTAGCCTATGTACAAAAATGTGGAGCATCCCTTTAACACAGTTTTTATTATCGTCCCTTGATTTTCACAATGTTGGCTCAAACTTAAAACTGATCCGAATAAAATGGAAACAAGACGTTCAGACTTAAAGTAGTGCAAAAACAGTGTAAAAAAAAACACAGGCAATTCCTTCTTGGGATAAAAGAACTGTAGTGCAACCAATCCTCTATCTCAAGCAGGAATCCTCTGCCTTTTAGCCAAACAGAGGTGACTGAACAAAGAGAATTCAACAAATAACACACAAAAGGACAGAACAACACAAAACAAAGTAAAAGAAAGTGAGGCTAAACATTTGAACTGTAGCTAAACGTGTGATTTCTGTGAACCAGCAATGAGAGGAAGCTCATCAGGTGCGAAAGAGCCTAAAAAAATAAATAAAATATAAATAATAAACTATATAAAAAAAAAGACAGTGACAGTCAGCCTAAGAATAGAACTTTAGATGTCCAACATATCTTTTAAACCAAACACACACATACATAGAATTAAATGACGCAACCATATTTTCAGACTTCGTTTAGAGTTCACAAAGCATTTCATGTTTGAGCCCTTAAAAATGTGAGACTAATCAAAATATCCAGTGTTTCTCTTAACATAAGCAGGCCATACTCTATCTCAATAACGCAGTCCTCGAATAGCAGCAATCACCGTGCCCCTCTTCTTCATTAACAGGAGAGCCCATCACGCAAGGAGCCGCAGCACATTCACATGAAGGTGAAAAAGGAAATCGGCATATGAAGCCCCACCGTTGGGACTCTTGTCTTCCACCAGAAGGCGCTGCAGAGACTCCTCACAGCTGTCTCCCTCTCGCACCAATTTGAGCTGACAGAAACCGGTGGAAAACACAAATAGGTTTCCGTGTCCACATACGCTCTAAGCAGTTGCATGAGGTGTGTGACATACCTGGAGTGAGACCGCAGCTACGGTCTGCAGAGAGTTTACGAGAGCTCTGGTGCTGATGGAGAGTGGTGAATCGAGCACTGGAAGCTTGAGCTGTAGACAGAACATAAAAGATTCCTCAGACCAAGCGCTTGTGCTGTGTGAAATGTTATTCTTCACACTGGCCATGTATCCTTGTAATTGTGCTGGATGTAGTGAAAGCCAGTCACTGTGACTTCAGGACTTTACACACCTACTGTATGCAGTTGCCGCATATTCATAAGCACTTTAAACGCAAGCTGCTGAAAACGTAGTGTATCAATGCATTACTTTTCAAGGAGCGCTGCACGCAGTTTTTTTTTCACACAGTGCATCAAACTGCTGTGATTGATCTTTATTGTTCACATGACCAAAGTTGCTTGATTCAACACTTGCATTGGTGCTAACGGCACTATAGTCCCTTTGGCTGAAAAAAAAAAAAAACTACATTGAATCTGACTGTATATAACATGGTTGGAGTGTCTGTGAGGTCACTCATAGTTTTTCTTCAAAGTAAAAATTGTGGTCAGTAATCGAAAATGCATCCGATTGGCTGAAGGTCTACATTTTTATATATTTTAAACAAACAAATGTAAAAAATAATTCACTCCCATCAAAGTCTTAGTAAAGGTTGACGTAAGTGATTTGATTCAACAAACCTATAATGGAGCCAGGGGTGGAAAGATGGTTTTTTTTTTTTTTTCAGCTCTGAAGTTCAGATCAGATCAGTTTTAACATGAGAGAGAACGAGAACCTGCCAAAATTACAAGAATAAAACATCAGCGCTTGGTAACAGGCTCTCGCTCGATTAACACTTTATTATGCAAAAATATTTAATAAGTTTAATACAACCTAAAGAAAGGAATAATAAAAAAATCCCCCCTCAGAGTCCTCGGTAAGGACAAAACTAGTGATAGTAATCAAAAACTGTTTTGGCATTTATCAGTTTTATGTTTTTCACAAAACCTCTCAAACTCTGGCAACCCTAATCACAATGTTTTTGAGCATGCAGGCACATTATCTAAGACTATGATAACGCTAACCATCGTTTTTACATTATTATTTTTTAGCATCTAGCACAGGGGTAACCAACATCAGTCCTGGAGAGGGCCGGAGCGCTGCACATTTTTGGTTCAACCATCATGAAACACACCTGTGGCACTAATTATGGTCCTCTGATTGGCTGAAGTAGAGTAGTATGCATACTACAACAGGGTTGCAACTAAAATGTGCAGGGCTCCGGCTCTCCAGAACCGACGTTGGACACCCCTGATCTAGCAGCTTTTGCTCAATCTCTGGCAACACCAAGCAACAACAACAAAAAAAAACATATCAAATAAGTTTTACATCAGAAAAATAAAACCTGTGAAAAATTATTTAAGATCTAGAACAGTAAATGTAAGATGTTTAAAGGCCTAAACTTGGCCGTTTATATTTTAAACTTTTTAACACCCCGCGGAAACACTGATTCCCTAAACATTTGATTTCGTTTTTATTTTCTGTTTAGAAGTTTTCTCTACTTTTCTGGTAACGATTGTGCGCCGCTGTTGAAGGTCCCTATTGTACTTTGATTTTTGACCCGCATTTGTTTTGCAAGCTCCATCCTAGTTCCTCTACTTTAAAAAATGCATGTCTTGAAAAAAATGCTACAAAGTTTTGTCTGTGATTGCAGATATTCCACTGACAGCCAGCCGGGTAAGAGCTGTTCTCACCTCTCCAGATGCAAGGCAGGAGAAAGAGCTGGTGTTGAAAAGCTGGAGAAGAGTTTGAGGAAGCACAGCACTGCCCACCCAGAGGAGGAGAGCCAGCGGGCAGGAGATCAGATACACACCGCATGAATGCAGACAGGACACACCGCAGCGCACCGCTTCCCCTGGTGACGAGGTGTTTGCATTCTCTGCCCCCATAGACTGCAAGAAAAAAAAGGAACTGAACTCATCATAACTAGGCAGTTTGCTTCCAGGTCACACGAAACATTTAGCAGAAAAAATACATTGCAAAAAGCTTTGAGATCAGAGCACACTAGAGATCATTTCCTGATTCTTTATCTCAAAACACCAAAGTAGAGCTGAAACCTCTTCAGAAAAGGGGAGCGTCTTATTTGAGCGTGTACTCTGAAAGAAAGGAAATGTTCTAGATCTCTCACCAGAGGCTGAATCAGTGGGTAGAAGAGTGAAGCGGTGCTGGCCGTGTCCATGGAGATGGTGAGGCTTCTCTGGAGCAGTCGCTGATGCACAGAGCTCCGCAAACCTGGCAGAAGAACCTCACTCTTACGGAGGCTGTTGATGTAGACGCAGAGGGCCTTCAGAAACTGAGGCAACACCAGCTGGTGGACAAAGAAAGAGAGATTTTTGGATTCCTTTCTTCATTTTAACAAATTTACATCAACGTGAGCCAGGAATGTGTTCTGTGGGCAGTGCTGCTGTTTCTTAGCATTATTTATTGCCATATGTATAAGTTCTACGGCAGGTAATTGTATAATTTTTTTAATAGATCCCAGGAGGCAAACACATTTCAACATTTAGAAAGCCTATGGCCTTAAGAGTAAAAAAAACCCTTAATGTTTTAAATTGTCACATTCTTTGTACCCTTGGTCACATGGTTCTCCTGCTATCTCTCTAATGAGTACGTCCTGAACAGATCACCAGCGTACACTGGCAAAAAATTCATTGGATTTCTCAGTTTGTACATCTATTATAACTATTATATTTCTATTATAACTCTTCTGGAGGACAGCAAGTCTTTGCTCCAGTAAGACTTGAAACATCTGAAACCTCTTCGTTAAAGAGAGAGGATTACATAAAGGTCTGACCTGTCCTGAGGACACAGAGTGAATACAGCTGTGTTTCCTGAAGCAAGCCAGCATCTCTGTAACCTCCGTCTGGAGCTCCTCACGCAAACACTGAAGTGAGCTCTCCAGAGCTAAAGAGTACACTACTCACACACAGAGAGACAAAATCTCTAAAAAGAAGAAGATCTGGTTAATCTTATAAAAACAGTGATTACAGTGCTAAATATTAAAATATGAATTCTGCTGTCGCATAAAACAGCATCTTCACTCAAATCAAGTAAACACTACTTTACAAGAATTCTCAAGAAATTTATTTTAGTTGTTTTTACATTCATTTTGGCAGCAGGTATTAAGAAAATTACTATATTTGTGTATTTTGGGAAGGTTTTTTCCCTTCTCTTATTTAAAAATTTTTAAAATCTGCATGTATGGAAACGAAACCCTTAAATTAGAGTCAAAAGATGTATTTAAATTAAATACACAGCGTGCTACTACAAATTTATAAAACTAGTAAACAACAAATAAATAAAAAACATAATTTAAAAGACATATTTTGAATTTGAATAAACTGTCTTTATAATATTATTCTATCCTTCAGAAGAAAACAATAAATAAAAACAAACTTTATACCAGAATCTGTAGTAAACAAACAACTTTTGAACAAGTTTATATATATGTTTCTTTTTCCTACTACTTTTTATTATAATGTATAATTAAATAGAATACATGGATACAATTATGATTCTTTTTTTCTTTACTTTTCTTGCAGTAGAATGTCAGGAGAGTCTCCGCTTGGCTGCTTCTGAAGCTGTCTAGCAGCTGATGGGCGGCCGACAGAATGACCGTGTGCACCCGTGTCCTCCATTCACCAGCACAGTTGCTATATGCCAGAACAAACTGAAAAAAAAAGAAAGAAAAACATCTAATTTCAGCGAAAGCACAAACACAAGGTTCACATTAGTTCAACCTGAATGGCGACACCCCTCGTTTCATCCAAGGATTTGTTGTGAGTAAACTCAAATGCCAGAGCTGTTTGCCCATCAAGTGCTGCCATGGCAACACAGCAGGAGTCAGCACCAGGGATGATGGCACCATAGCAACCAGATATGCGCATCTCTGCAAAAAAAAACAGCAACTATCAGAGCTGCCATATCCAATATTAAACAAGAACATCTGGCATCCCTACAACTAATTCAAGCGACTCAAGTTATTGAATTAAGTTTTTCATAAAGAATATGCCTCATATTTGCAACCACATTCAATTACATTTCATGTATTAAAGGAAATAGTCCCTTAAAAATAAAATAGTAAGTAGCTCTACAAGTTTTTGCACCCCTACATGAAAAGGCTCCCCACCAGGCAAAGAGTGGGCTGCAATTTTCTCAGAAACCAGGCTTCTTTCCCTTTATATTGTTGAAATTATTCACTGTCTGATTAAAATGAGTGCAATTAATTAAATTAAATGTAAAAAATCTTACTATTGGTTTTTGTGATACATACTTATAAATACTTAAGAGTCTATCAATGGAATTCAAGATAAGTGCAATGTTAAGTACAATATGGAGTTATTAGATATCATGAAACACCAGTTATATTTATAAAATATTTTCTACAAATTGCTAAAATTACATTCCAAACATGATTTAAAAAGTCACATCACCCCCTTGATTCAACAGAGTGCCTTTTGAGCTTCAGTCTTGAAAAACTCAAGGAAAAGGGGCGCGGTCAGTCATGAGTTAATGAGATACGGGGAGCAGGACTTGAATAAAATGAGACGTTACAGAGCAGGAGCAGGCTTCATTTGCTTGTGCACGTCATTCAAAGAGTGTGAACAATGTGCCAGTGCCCATATCCGTACAAGGCTTAGCTTGTGTCTTAAAGGAAGCAATACGTTTACATCGCCGCATTTGCTAAAAGCACATTTGGGAATCTTGTCTCATAACAACATTTAACTTCCCACAGGAGGATCGAGATCACTGTCTGACTGCAGGTTCAGGTTCACTCTCATCTTGTGCATATTTATGTAATTTTAACACATTTACAAAACCACTCCCTGATTTAATAGTCTTTATTCTTGCACATTAACAGAAACCTAGTGACATTAACCTGTTTCGAAGCAATAAAATCACAAAAACACACTTTGTTGTGGACAAAAATGGTGTAGGTTAATAAAAAAAAATGTTGTAACACTTTAATTCTCATTTTACTGCAATGACAAAAAACATGAATACTTGAAATATAAACATATTTTGTTTTAATCAAGAGGTTAAATAAGTTGTTTTTATTGAGGATGATCTAGGTTACTTTACCTTTACTGACAAAGACTTTGAGCTGAGCTTTGAAACCCATCTTCATGTTCACACATCTACTCAGGTCAGCTTGGAATCGATCCTGGTCCATCTCTGACTGCAGAAGAAATAGCAGAAATAAGTTTTTTTTTCATTGTGCCACATCAACTTTTAGAATATGTTTAGACTTAAATCTGAGCATGAAAGGTTAAACACGCTCATGCTAGAGTATTTAAAATTCATATAAAGTCATTTTTGTAAAGATAAATGGAATCCAAAATGTGTTGTTTCCAGATAGACCAGTTTATGATGTCAAACAGTGTCCTGAAACAAGCATAGTTCAGGACGTATTTCCCAACACAAGACCCTTCATCGCCTTCCAGTAAATGAGCAACTGAATACAAAATATGCTTGAGAAAATGATGCTTATCTCACTCTCTCTTCTAACTCCTTTTTGAAACAATTCAATGGTTGTTGAATAATGAATCTTGGCATTGTAGGTATATGGCTTGACAAAATATAGTAATCCCTTATTAAATACTGTTTACAAATAATCAGGTAAAAGGTTTAAATGTTAAAATGGCTTGCCATGCTGGCAATGAATCTTTCACTCAATGGTCTTGGCAGCACCCAACCTGGATCGAGTATACTCCCTCGTTCACGTCCCCAAAAGGACAGTTTATAAAAAGTAATTATAAACTATAGTGGTTCATCTCGGTAAAGCAAACTAAGGATTTCCTACCTGTAGAGCGTTATAGCAGAAGAGACCACCTCCTGTCAGAAATGGAACGTGCCCAGGCCAAGCTCCACCCACTTTTTGATGAAAGAACACAAAGATGTGCACGCAGCAGCCTTGATTGACACAATCTTTAGCCAATGAGATCGAAGAATCTGCTCCGTGGAAGATGGACTAATTGTAAACAAAAGCAAACTGTAAAATTAAACTGGGAGACAGTGAATGAGTCAATGTCACTCACATTGGAAGAATCAGATAAAAAGGCATGTGCCTAAATAGTTATTACAGTATTGGGTAAAAAGGGGGTAATGAAGAATAAAGAACATGTAATTTTTTATTTTAATTAAAACCTTTATTGATGTGGGGGATCATGTTTGTTTGGGAATATGTTTGACAGCACCACCCCCCTGACTCACCAGGCTGCCTTCATGCATGAAAACCCTTGGGGAAAATAGGAATGGTCAGGCGTGAGTTATGAGATCCTAAGTAGCGGGGCTTACATAAAAAGAGGGGTTACAGTGCATAAACACTGCTCATTTTCTAACTGCCATTATTCATTGCTGAAGTGAAAAAAAGAGTGTCCAGTGCCATTACTTGAGTAAGGCTAACATAGCACCGGGATGAAAACAACACTTTTGTATCGGCACACTTACGAAATGCATATCTCATAACAACAAACTCCTTTTACATGCGAGAAAAATATCACCATTTCAAAAGACAATGACACGTATTGTGAAAATATATGTAGTTTTAATATATTTACCAAACCACTCACTTATATTAAGACACCTAGTGACTATAGGTGCTTCTGTACACATTATTTTCTTTTCGGTGGCTTCAGCAGAGAATGTCTAGCCTTAAATTAATTCAAGATGAGGAGACATTGTTGTGCTCTGGATCCGCTACTACACGGTACTGTCCTGTTTGAACAATGTACTACAACATGTACCAGAACTTTCTTGAGTCACATAATTTTTGGATTTTTTTTATTTATTCAATTCTATTCATTGGACGGAAGACAGCCCATATTTGGTCGACTTATTAAATATTTTAACATTTTTTATTTGCCTATGCATATGCATGTTAAACTTTGGACTTTGAAACTCATTCTCTCAGTCTCATTTCGGTTTTTTTCTCCAATCTCGACTACTCATGGGTTCAGCTATAGGGTTCTTTCAAACCTTTCAAAGTGTTTTGATGTTTACCTCCTCGTTCCAAAATGGTTATAAATGAGATATAATATTAGTGAGACTTTAAGAAGAAGTTCTGAATCACTCATTTGATGCACAATAGTTATAACTGTAAAAGGTTGGATCATTTTTTTCTTGTTTAAAACAACAAATACCAATTCTTTCATACACCACTTAATAAAGACAAAAAACTAAATGCAATCACATTGTTTTTAAAATTTCACCTTAACTTTTCCTGAGCTGAAGAAACCAGATGAGCTTTTCTGGTCAGTGCCTTCAGAAACAGCTGAGGAATGAAAGACCAATAACTTCCCCGAGGAGCCTGCAGTCTATTGAAGACATACATATACAAACATATGCACCATGAAGGTAAATATTTCACTTATGGTAAGAACATCTGTTTAATCTTCTTACCTGAAGAATCTTAAGACCTGCGGAAACAGGAAGCTCTTGACAGCTTGTTCCATCTTCTGATTCAGGGATAAAATGTATAATTTCACTAAGGACTCTGCACAAGAAAAAACAGCTATTGATATTTATCCTTTTCCATGAACAGCTCATGTATTATCAGAAAATACAAAGTTCGAGAACCTCTCAATTGTGTGCATGCAGTCTTGAAGTGGCACCAGCAGGCCCTCCATCGCAGGAAGCTCTAACTCATCACAGTCAGTAATGACCATCATGTGTGGGCGGGACAGGGCAGGGCTCAGGTCATACAGATGGATTCGGCTGTCGTAGGTCAGTAAACCCACCCGAAGATCTGACTGTTCAGAGCTGAAGCAGCACAGCAGTTCCCAGATTTTACACAAGAAGTGTGCAAGATTATGAGCGTAAATGGTCAAATTAAATGCTTTACCCATTCAAAGCGTGCAACAGAGAGCAAATCCGCTGACATATGAGATGCAGTTGCCCAGTTCTTATAGCAGTAGTGGAAACATCGATCACCAACAGCAACGCAGCAGCTTCACTCTGTTAAGGAGAGCATTCACTGAATCTGACTGATCTGTTTAATACTTTTATAACCCTTGAATCAATTTAAACTATTCAAAATCTCAGCTTGAAAAGTGGATCACTAAAAATAATTTCGGTTTCCAATAAAACGATAGTTGTATTTTATTAAAAACCTCAATTGACACGCATGTGCAACATCTTCCAATGCGCCCATGTGACGTTGTTCACGCGTGCACCTTGAGATGTGAAAGCGCTGAGCTAGTCTTCTGTTTTGAGGACGAGCACTGTGGCAGAGAAGATGAGGAGACGATTTAAGTCTCCATTTATTTATGAATCTTTAGCGATCATAAAGTTTTAAACTGCCGATTGTAGATGAAGAAATAAAAACAGATTTTAAACAATGTGTTGACATTTTTATCTGTACATCAGCTAACTTTTGCGTTTGTGAGTCATTCTAGTGCTTTTTATGTTTAATCGTTAAAATGCCTAACTTATGTAGCACATCAATTTCAGTTTGAAAAAATTTTATTCCAACTTTTGTGCTTTCTTTCAAACTAAAACATGCTTTGCGTCTACATCATACTAGTTATTCAACCTTTTTGTTCACTCATTTGTTTTTAACCAAATAAACAAAGGAATGCCTTTACCAAATTATTCCTAAAATTCCAAACAAATTAGTTCTAAACAATACAGTTTAATAGTTTAAGATTTGAATCATATCACACTTGAATCATATTTAACGTGTACAGGGAAACAACTGTTAGGTTTGACTTAAATATGTCTCTAGAGTTCCAAAACCATAGCATGTATACCCAACAGTGTGAACAGGACCAATACAATGGATATAATTAGGACCAGTTATTAGATGATTTTTTCATATCATTTTTGTAAATTCTGTGTAAAGAATAAATGTAGAGGAGAGCCAAAAATATTCATGTTCTGATTTAAACCGAGAGTGTGAAAGCTCATCAGATATTATTCTGATTTCAACCCCTGAGTCACAAGGGTATCTTGTTTAAGAGAAAAGATTGGACAGCTTTGCGTCTGGTTGGGAATGGAGGATCCAATACATGTTTACACACTTTTTATACATATAAATATAATTAACGCAAATTATCAAAAAAATAAACAAAGTTTCAACTAAAAGGCTGGTTCTTAAGAGCACTTTGATGGCAAGGGTTTTGTTAGTTTGTAGCACCAGATATTCAAATATAAAAACACTTCATATTAAGGTGGGGTGTCGCTCAGTGGTAGAGCGCATGCTTTGCATGTAAGAGGGCCTGGGATCAATCCCCAGCATCTCAGCATCCAATTGGTGATTTCCCCTTATGTAAGTCGCTTTGGACAAAAGCCTCTCACAAATGCATAAATGTAAATGTACAAGACTCACTCACAAACACGGACAGAAACATTAAACAAATCATGTACTGCGATCTGCTGAATTCTGTTAATATTCATCACAAATCTTTGTCCACAGATTCCGTCTGTCCTAGAAACCTCGCCATATCTCACCTTCTGTTTCTCCAGGATTTCATAGGAGCCAAGACTGAGCTCAGGTTTTTTCTCCCAGTCAACACGGCGCCCCTTGTTGGTAGGCTGATAAGACTGCCAAGGCACTGCAAGAAAAATATTAAAGATGAGAGGATGTGTTTGCACAAATCAACACGATATTGAGCATGACAGCGTGCAACACAAACCTTCCGTGAGTTTGTCACAGAAAGGACAGTGGAATCTTTGCCCACAGTCCTGCCAGCTCATAGCAGGGCTCATGTAGGCCCCACAGTGAGAACAGCCCTCAACACATCCTCCTGCCTCACACACCGGCACCTCACGCTATAAAGCAATCACAAAACGGGTTTAAAAAGAGTCTGAAATGATCTCAAACACAACTCCTCCACTCAATAAACATCATTATGTTAAGATAGAGCTTTAGATCATTAGTTATCTTGAGCTAGCTTACAATTTAAGGTAATAGTTCCTCTAAATATTGAACGTTTTACTGTATGTATGTATGTATGTATCTTCTACTTCCTGCTCTGCTGCTGTTTGGATGTATTCTGCTTCTCACTCGCACTATCAGCTTTTCTATTTTCTCACTTTTTTCTGTTTTTAAATGTCTATACTATTTAGACAACGCTATTTCTAATGCTCTGAAAACGGCCTTCTCAGCACTCTTCCCAAAAAGACCATTAAACAGCTCCAGCTCGTTTTAACCAAAACTAGAAAGTAAGAACACATTTCTCCAGTTCTTAAGTCTCTGCACTGGCTGCTGGTCTCCTTCAGAATAGATTTTAAAGTTCTGCTGCTCGTATATAAGTCCAAACATAACTTAGTGGCTCACCACCTTCTGTCAAGAAGAGCAGTTATTGTTTGTTGACAACTGGAATCTCTTCTGGGAGCGCCCTAATCTCTTCCGTCCTGACGTCCTCCATCCAAGCAAGCTAGGCTCTAAACTTCTGTCAGATAACATCACTAGGGCCCTTATTAGCATCTGACTAAATAATGCCAAATATAACACCTTTGAACACTGCCCCAGAAACCAACCTAAAACCTGTCAAAACCTAACATTTGCTATCGAAACAGTGTCCATACCACGAAAACAGAAAATAACTATAAACAACAAATTACTTAACACCAATAATCTGATCAATATAAAATTAGACTACAAATTATACAACTCGCAAACGTACTCTCTAAAATTTGGTCTCCTAAACATTAGATCTCTTACACCAAAAGCTGTAATCATAAATGAATTAATCTCAGAACTGAACCTTGACATACTGTGCCTAACTGAAACATGGCTCACTCCAAACGATTATTTTGGATTGAATGAAGCGACACCCAAAAATTACCGTTACAATCATGAACCGCGCTCAACTGGTCGTGGTGGAGGTGTTGCCACAATATATAAATACCCTAAACACAACCAAAAAGACAGAACATAAATTTAAATCCTTCGAAGTACTTGTGCTCCATGTTACACCGGCAAATCAAAACAAAGATGTGCATTCTCTGTAACATTAGCTGTTGTCTACAGGCCACCAAAACACAATTCTAGCTTTCTTCAAGAATTTGCTGATTTTGTCGCACATCTTTTGGTCGAAGCAGATAAAATACTTATTTTTGGAGACTTTAACATCCATATTGATGACAAAAAAGACTCGTTGGGTATTGCCTTTACAGACCTCCTAAATTCATGTGGGTTTAAGCAAAATGTGGTCGGCGCAACTCACCGTCTAAACCACACTCTAGATTTGGTTCTATCTCATGGCATTGACCTAAGTGACATTGTTATATCGCCTCAAAGTGAGGACATCTCAGACCACTATCTTGTATCTTGTGCTATGCAGACTATAAACATTAGCAGTAGCATTCAACGCTACCAACTAGGGAGAAATATAAACCAAAATACTAAAGAAGCATTTATAAGAAACCTACCAGATATTACTCAACTTTCTAGTGTACCTGCAGATGAAAATGAACTTGAAACGATCACCTACAGTTTGAATAATATTCTCGCTAACACCCTAGACACTGTAGCCCCGCTTAAATTAAAACAAGTCAGAGATAGACAGGCCACTCTGTGGTCTGATGATAATACAAAGGTGCTAAAAAGACAAACCAGAAACTATGAGCGTAAATGGAAAAAAACTAGATTGGAAGTATTCAAAATTGCCTGGAAAGAGAGCATGTCTAAATATAGACTAGCACTAAAAACTGCAAGAACTAACTACTATCACAAGTTAATAGAAACAAATCAAAATAACCCACGCCTCTTATTTGAAACAATGGCTAATTTACTAAACAGTCAAACATCGACAGATTCAAATGCAGCTATAAAATTTAGCAGCAATGATTTTATGAATTATTTCTCAAATAAAATTACCTCTATCAGATGCAAAATTACTAAAACTCATATTCAATCAAAGCAGTTTAACTCAAACCCTATACCTTTGACTCACTCACTGCAGAATTTTTCAAATATTGACCTGAAAGAACTGCTAAAAATAATCACAGCATCTAAATCATCAACATGCTCTCTAGATCCTGTACCAACAAAATTACTGAAAGAATTGCTACAAATAGCTCAAGAACCATTTCTAAATATTATAAACTCATCTCTAACGCTAGGTTACGTTCCCAAACAGCTAAAACATGCAGTAATTAAACCACTAATCAAGAAAACGCACCTGGATCCTACTGAGTTATCCAACTATAGGCCAATCTCTAACCTTCCGTTCTTGTCAAAAATATTAGAGAAAGTTGTTATAGCACAGCTCAGCTCCTTCTTACAAAAAGCAACTGTTATGAAGAACTTCAATCTGGATTCAGAGCGCATCACAGCACAGAGACTGCGCTGGTTAAAATTTCAAATGATCTATTACTTGATTGGGATCAAGGAAATATCTCTCTTCTAGTTCTGCTAGATCTCAGTGCAGCCTTCGATACGATAGATCACAGGATTCTCCTCGAGAGACTAGAACGATGCAGGCATCCAGGGCCAGGCTCTAAGATGGTTTAACTCTTACCTCTCTGACCGGAGTCAGTTTGTTCATGTAAATGGAGACTCATCGGACACAATAGCAGTAGAGTATGGAGTTCCTCAAGGATCCGTTTTGGGACCCATCCTATTCTCAATATACATGCTGCCCCTTGGCAAAATTATTAGAAGACATGGTGTTAGTTTCCATTGCTATGCAGACGACACCCAGCTCTATATATCAGCAAAACCTAACGACCCTTTAAAGCTAAATAAGATCTCAGAATGTGTCGCTGATATCAATGATTGGATGAATGAAAATTTCCTTATGCTAAATCCAGATAAAACAGAAATATTACTTATTGGCTCTAAAAAGCAATTACAGAATCTCTCTGCTTTACATATGGAACTGGGGGGACACACTGTTTTTTTCCACTACAGTTAAAATCTTGGCGTTATTATAGATAGTGAACTGACATTTACGAACCATATCTCTTATGTTACTAAGACTGCTTTCTTTCACCTCAGGAATATTGCTAAAGTGCGGAACATGCTGTCTATCGTAGATGCAGAAAAATTAGTGCATGCTTTCATGACCTTGTAGGGTCCCGGTGCTTGGCCCAAAAACGGATACCAGTCGGGACTGAAGGCTCACGTGTTCTGTCTTGAAACAGTGCTAAAGGATTTTTAATAATTCACATAAATTTATATATCTGACTCCATAATTGATTTAAAAGGTTTTATCTTTACCGTTATTCTTGGTCACGGCCAATAAATTAGCATGTTAATTATTGATGATGATATTAAGTTTTAACCCACTCAGTGACCCTTAAATTTACTCACACTTGACGTTAATATTCTTATTAACCCTTAAAAGTGTTTCAGTAAAAGAAGAATGACCGAAAAAGGTTCAAACATTTATTATCATTAATGTGTATAAACAATGCATTACATTATACAGCCTATCAAGTATGAACCAAGAATAAGGAGTTATTGTCTACACTTAATTTGGAATTGATCATTCTAAAAAAGCATTACATTTTAACTCCAAGTTTACTACATGATAAGGGAGCTTTAGAGCTCTTCCTTCATGGGCCGATTTCAGAGACAAAAGGGCCAGGATTTCAGTCTGCTATCTACTTTTGAAAGCTTCTTCAGACCAATCTCCTCCCAGAGAGGTGTGACTTAATTAGGAATGCGAATCAGGAGAGCATTAGCCAAAGCTGTTTGGAGTTTTAGATATTTAAGGCATACAGGATTGGCTCTCAGAGAAAAGGTGAGGCTCATCGAGAGACAAAGCTGGTGAGATGTAGATGTAATCAAACACACTCATATGCAGATTCAGTAAACACAGTGGGGCACATATTACTCTGACACCCTGAACTGGTTTTTGGCTCTTTGCATTGTCATTTCAATTGACTCGTTTTGCATGGTGAGCCTGTGAAAAGATAGCAGTTCACATTGGTTCCTGTGCTTCGTTTGGTCTTTTCAAGCAGATCATACAACGACATAATTCAGTTTCTTACAACCTCCAGAATGGATTATTGTAACGCTCTGTTAGCTGCTGTTCGGTCGCCACGCTACAAAAATTACAGTTAGTCCAGAACGCAGCAGCTAGAGTTCTCACAAGAACAAAGAAATATGATCACATTACACGGTTTTGTGCTCTCTTCATTGGCTTCCTGTACAATATCGCATTGACTACAAGATTCTGCTCCTTGCCTTTAAGGCACTGAATGGCTCGGCTCCGGCCGACCTGAGCAGTCTCCTCTCACGATATATTCCACTCGCTCTCTCCGATCACAAGAAGCAGGACTATTGATTGTACCAAAGGTTAGTAAATCCACAAGAGGTGGAAGAGCGTTCTCATATAGAGCCCCGAAGCTCTGGAATAAACTACCGGATGTTGTCCGCAGCTCAGCTACGCTCACAGATTTCAAAACTAAATTAAAAACATATCTGTTTAAACTGGCATTCCAATAATTATCTCTTGGTATTTGTCTAAACAGATATGGTGCCTGAGCACCATATACATACAAACTGTTTGAAAAAACAATGTGGTTCAATGTTCCTCTCTAACCTATCCTCATCATTTATCTCTCCTCCTGCAGCTGATGCTGATCACTTGTTTGTTGTCTATGTTACAGTTTACTAACCGTTTTCTCCATTTCTTAGTTCCTGTTTTGTCTTTGTTTGTTTTTTGTTTTTCAGGTCCTGTCCGGCAAACCGTTCATCGATGGATTTTTAGTTTGTATGTTCTTTATGCTGGGGAGGTGATTAGCACCTGCCTCAGTCAGCGGGAGTCCCCTCTCAGAGGGAACTCCTGTCTGCTCTACCTGATCCTCATGGGGACTTTGTGAAGCTGCTTTGAAAGCAATTGCTAAAGAAGCGCTATATAAAAACTGATTGATTGATTGATTGATTGATATTTTACCTCTGCACTTCACTATCTTAATCTTTGTTTTAATCAATGTTTTTTAAATTTTCAGTTTTAAATCACTTTGATTTTATATGACTTTTTTATGCTTGATTTTATTAAATGTACTTTCTTTTTACTATTTATTTCCAATGTAAAGCCCTTTGAATTACCCTGTGTACGAAATGTGCTATACACATAAACGTGCCTTGCCTTGCCTATGTATGCACAAAAAAAAAACTATTTCCTGACGTCGAGACTCCTCCCAGAAAACACTTCAGATTCTCACAAAAGAAAACGTCAGGATATTTTGTTTCCATACCTCTCCTCTCTGAGGTGTAGCCAAGGGACATAAAATGGCTCCAAGTGGAAGATGACTCTTCTGAGCGCTCTGAGCATCCGCGGGGAAGCTGTAGCTGGTGCATCGTATATAACGCGGGGTGGCATTGCCTAACAAAGAAAGCATCCACAAAATGTGTCATGCACTACCACTTTTATAGCTGGCCCCCTGTCTAGTCTACCTCTCAAATAATTCCTGTCAAAAAATAATAATAGTTCCTTTAAAAATAATATAACACTATGAAAGTAAGCTTTTAACAATTCTACTGTATATCCCCTCACAGCGCTTTCATTAGATGGACTCAGGCCTCGGCAGATGATGCAGAGCTTTGCACTGAGACGACATTATTCCCCTCTTCATCGCTCCCCATCGCAGCTCCTGATAAGCTCAAATCACTGATTATTGCTTACGAAACCATCTCTAGATCTCCCTACTTGCTCTCCAGAAGCTTCAGAGAAGAAACGTGATGTGTCAGTAATGTGTTTTAGCAATGCTTTGACTTCATTTTGTTGAAACTTTGATTGTGTGCTGATGACATCTCCTGATCCTCACACCCCCCTGGTATTTGTAACCCCTCTCAGGGAGAGTTGTAGATAGCTATATCTCACCAGAAGTAAATGTTAGCACACTTTGAAGAAACTGTAAGTTTTTGCAGGTTGCCTGGTTTAAGGTGAGAGGAGAGAAGAATATGCAATGATTCTAACGCTGATAAGGGAACAGAGAGCCTTGGGTGCTTCTGGCTGCAGGGCTGATGATGCCTTTTCAATAAATCCTGATTTGATTTGACTTCTAAAGGCTTTACTGATGGTTACAAACCTAATAATTGTACTTATAAACCTAATAAACTTTCTTTTTCACTGTCACTATCAAGTGGAATTCTCTCCCCGAACCAGCCTCAAAAAAAATAAAATAATACTTATTCGAATGGAATTTGTTAACAACAAACTACTTGTGGACTAGTTTATGTAGGTTAAATTTCGAAATAAAAAAACAAACCAAAAAAAGCAGACACATTTCCGAAGAATAGGTTCTAGAACAGTTACAGAAAGAGAGAAAGCTTCTCGTCAGAGGTATTTGAGTGAACAAATGTTTTCAATCAACAAATATCCTCGAAGAGAGTTCATTCGAGGCCTCCATTTTAGCTTCTCTGCCACATTCACGTGAATGAACGTGCTTCCACAATCATGGGAACGGGAAAAACACAACTACTTTGAGGTTATCGGAAGTTGTTTTTACATGTTTGCAGTTGTACTATTAAGAGTCCCTTGAGAGAGAATGACAAGAAAATTTTGTCCTGAAAAATGAATTTTGCTCTGCTCAGATCCAACGTATTAGAGTAAAAGATCTGCCTTATTTTCAAGTTTTTCTGTCAAGTATTTCCCTCTTAAGCCCATATAATCCTTGATATACTATAAACAAGGTAACAAGCTCAGAAATGCCTTTTGTCCGACAAATTTTGAAAACTCAAATTAATGTATACTAAAAGAAACATGCATTTTTAGCTGCGAAAAATACAATATAAATATATTGTGTTCATGGTACCGGGAAATCAAAACATTACCTATACCAAAAGCTATTCGTATACCAAAATCCACGTTTTATATCTTGCTCAATTACCAAGACTATAAAACATTCATTCATTCATTCATTTTCTTGTCGACTTTCTTCCCTTTCGGGGTCGCCACAGCGGAATGAACCGCCAACTCCTCTGGCATATGTTTTATGCGGCGGATGCCCTTCCAGCCGCAACCCATCGCTGGGAAATTTTCACACACACATTCACACTTTAACACTATGGACAATCGTTCTTACTCAATTCTCTTATTCCGCATGTCTTTGTTCTTGTGGAGGAAACCGGAGCACCCGGAGTAAACCCACGCGATCACGAGGAGAACATGAGAACTCCACACAGAGATACCAACCGACCCAGCCGAGGCTCGAACCAGCAACCTTCTTGCTGTGAGACGACCGTGCTACCCACCGCCCACTATAAAGCATGTATTTATATATTTTTAATAAAAGAAACAGTTTCATTCCTTGTCTTTTTGCCAAAATAATGTAACCAAAAATGATATTAAAAACAGCTTTTTTTAATAAATAAAGAAATGCAAGCACCATAAATCCCATCATTTGAATTTTATAGAAATTTGGGGAGTAAGCTACATGCCTTTATCTTCTAGGATGCACTGCGTGGAGCTGAGAGGAGGAACTGGAGACTTGGCTTCTGAAACGAACACTTTCCCTTCCCACTGAATCTTGTCCTCTTTAATGACTTGGACCTAAATTTTAAGGAGACACATGACATTTTTTGAATATTTTGAATTTTCTGAGCAACATCCTTTTTTCAATTCCTCCTAAACTGCTCATGTGAGTTTCACAACATCTGAACCGGATCATCTTCAGACCATGCAGACTAATGCATGTAAAACTAACGGAGGATTGGTGCATTGAGAGAGCTATTCACAACGGAAAAATTTTTTTGTTTGTTTTATTGACATTTTCATTGCTGCCACCTTCATTCATTCATTGTTTCTCCGAGTACTTCCCTTTGACCTATATCTGTTCTGTAGATCATTTGCTGCAGGGGGCATTGCTTTTTCCACTGATTTTATATAAGAGAATAAAAAAATTTACCACGCTGGGGAGAAGTTGAGGATCCAGGCCATATCGAGAGTCTGTCTGTTTGTTTGACAGCGGACTTGTCTAAGAAAATAAGAGGAAGAAAACATGAAGCACAGATAAAATGACTGGTGACGTTTTTAAAGCACATCATTTAAAATTGTTTTTTGCATATTTACATAATTGTTTCTTTTTTTCCTAGTTCACACTGTGTATTCCTAATATTTGTTTATAAAATATATGTATCTGTCTCTGGGCGAATGACAAACAATTAAAGCGACACAAAAAAAAATCATTTTAAATCCGAGCAGACTTATAGAATGGAAAATTTGTTTTATTTTCTATTAAACGTTAGTAGGCTTTTATACCCTGAAGTTCTACTGAATGTGAGCCAGAACTGTTACTGTTGAATGGAGTTATTTCTTTTTACATTGATAATCTTCTGTAGGTTCATGTATTTCTATTTTCTTTTGTTCTAAACATGTAAACTAATCAACAAAAAAAAAATCAGATTTCTGACAAAACAGGGCAAGAAATTTGATGTTACAAAACATTGGTAAATATTTACAAATAATTTTAAACAGATTTTACTTCCAAATTATTCTAATAACAATAATAATAATGCCTTCAATTTAATATAGCGCTTTTCAATACACTCAAAGATGCTTTACAATTATCAGAGCATTATTCATTCACTCCACATTCACTCTCTGGTGGTGATAAGCTACCTTGGTAGCCCTCAGCTGCTCTGGAGCAGTCTGACAGAACGTGGCTGCCATTCTGCGCCTACGTCCTCCTGCCCTCCACCAAACACACCCCACCAGTCACTCACATCCACCAAACACACTCCACCAGTCACTCACATCCACCAAACACACTCCACCAGTCACACACCTCCACCAAACACACCCCACCAGTCACACTCATCCACCAAACACACTCCACCAATCACTCACATCCACCAAACACACCCCAGCAGTCACTCACATCCACCAAACACACTCCACCAGTCACTCACATCCACCAAACACCCCCACCAGTCACTCACATCCACCAAACACACCCACCAGTCACTCACATCCACCAAACACACCCCACCAGTCACTCACATCCACCAACACCCCCCCACCAGTCACTCACATCCACCAAACATCCCCCACCAGTCACACACATCCACCAAACACCCCCCACCAGTCACTCACATCCACCAACACACCCCACCAATCACTCACATCCACCAAACACACCCCCACCAGTCACTCACATCCACCAACACACTCCACCAGTCACTCACATCCACCAAACACACTCCACCAATCACTCACATCCACCAAACACACTCCACCAGTCACTCACATCCACCAAACACACCCCCACCAGTCACTCACATCCACCAACACACCCCACCAATCACACACACATCCACCAAACCCCCCCCAATCACACATCCACCAACCAACCCCCCACCAATCACTCACCACCAAACACACCCCACCAATTACTCACATCCACCAAACACACCCCACCAGTCACACACATCCATACTGGGCAATGTGGGTGAAGTGGTTTGCCCAGGGCCACAACAGCAGAATGGCCCTAGCGGGGATCGAACCTCCAACCTTCCAGTTACAGAACGATCAACTCCACCATCTTTCCGCTGTATAAATATACCAAGCAAAATTTCAAGTTAACGCTGATGTATCTCACTGGTAATGAGTAGCTTCCCGGTGGTATCACTTGTGTTAGTGAACTTGAAATCTCTGGGACAGACTTAAGTACACCTGTGAACAAGAGGAACAAAATATATGTTTTTATCCCCATAAAACAGAGAAATTCACCAGTTTTACTGACTTACCTATGTCTCTTGGTTGTGTAGGGTCCCAGTGTAGTGTCTGAGGCCGTTGCCCTGTTGAAGTCCCCACAGAGGTTCCAAACACTTCTGCTGTCCTCTGATCTGGGATCAGATTCGAGAAGTCATTTGGACCATTGACAGGAGCCACAAAAGAAGTCCAGGGCTGCTGGTGCTGATGTGTGAGGCTCTGCTTCACACCAGGAACCTCCATTATGCTCCACAAAAATCCCACATCAAAGACTTTTATTGCAGTGCACAACTACTTGGATACAATGCGTTTTAGTGGAAATGAAACCGCTTAATTAAATGACACATTTTGGTCTGTTTACATTTCCGCCATATTGACAGCTATCCTCCATATCAAGCGCCTTCTGTCGTTTTCAGTATCCATTTTTCAACGGAACTAATTAACTAAATGTAATAGATTGGCACTAAGTGTAATCTGTCTACCTTTCAAAGCTTCATGTTATATGAAACGAGCGCATCTTTAGAACCGGATACGGAAATACGGGTTCTGCAGGAGCGGAGTCGGTCGCCTGGGTTACCGCCAGCCAATAAATTAGCAGTCTGTTGCTGCTTGGGAACAAAATGAAAAACAAAACAAAATCACATAGAATTTCCTGAATTAGTTTCTAAAATTCAACCAATGTTATACTGTATAGACAATAAAGCAGTCTAATGTAAATTAAGCACCAATCGCTTATCGTATATTTATTAAAACAAGTTCGCCTCGTACCACAAGATGGCAGCACCTTGCTACTACAAACAAACTGGAACATGGACTTCCGCTTTTCACGGAACATAACGCAAACAAGTTTAAATTTATATATTTGAATCGTTATTGAATCTTTATAAAATTAGTAAATATAGATACTGCATTCTTACATAAACTTATACATACATACATTTAGCAAGAAACTGCAAAAATTTGTATATTTGTTTACTTTTACATTTGATGTAATAACAGTTCCTGAACTTCCTACAATTGGCACAATGCATAGTATTTTAACTAATAATGGAAATTATGTTAAACAACACAGAAAATGTAACATCAAAGTTAGGCCATGCAATCTGACACAGTAGAAATCTTGAGACGTTAAATCTCAAAACAATAGATTTTATTTTCCATATTCAGTCCTACCGAAATAATATAAAAGATAGTATTTAATGGAAAAGAAGTAAACGGTGTCCTTGTTTTATTTGAAATGACATTGGACCCAAATTGAGGTGTATATTTTATAACATAATAAAAAGTATAATAAAATTGAATAATGTGTTAAGAGTACTTGCAGTTCTTTTTTGAATACTGCACCTTTACGTGAAGGTCAGTTCGGAATGATAATAAGGCATTTACTGTAGTTTTTGTCTGGTAATGGTGTGTTATTGTTTATCCGCTGGTTGTAAAAAGCACACTTGACAAACCTTGTCAAGTTGACATTTAGAATGCGTATCTTCTGTAGCAATCTCTCTCGAAAACGTTTCTTTAATCTAAACTCAAAGCAGTGTCCTCTCGCTTTTAATAAATGTTTAGATTAACAACAGATTGATTACTGATTCAATTCTGATTCAAATGCCATTTGCTATCTGGTAGTTTTTTTTTATTAAATAAAAATGATAATATATTAATTTTGATGTATTGCAGAGCTGCATTAAAGGGTTACCATTCACCTAAAACAGCTAATGTATGCAGCAGTACATCAAGGAGCAAACACTTGTCTGAGAAAAGAATGCAGAGTAGGTGCCGGTGGAGGTGCTAGTAAATATTTCATCTCCTCTTCAGTATGCCCTCAGTCCACTAATGTAACATTCATGAGGTCAAGAGGCCTGAAGGTTACACTCTAGAAGCTTAAACATGCACATATGCACACACATGATGGTAAAAACCCACTGAAGAATTTACCCTCATCTGGTTTATATTATTGTGGTCTTTATTCTGTGATAGACGACCACGAGCGCACATCACTTAAACTGGTGTAGCAAGAAGAGCGACCGCCATGCGTGGTCCTTGTAGTTTTATTGCAGCACTTAACCACCCACCTGCTGTAAGAGGACTAAGGCTGTTGACTCTGGGTCTTACGTGCACACCGCATATACAGAGAGAATGGAAGGAATGTCATGTGATATACTGCCATTGTAAAAATAAATGGTGTACAGTAACATGTTGGCCATTACTCCAGCGTTAAGTTCTACAACAACAGTAAATCATTGCAGTATAATAGGCCATTTCCATAAAAGGCACACGAGCAATCATCTTGCAACCTCGTAACTCTTTTCCTCTCCTCATCATCTTGTGGCTTTTGAGGATGCAGTAAAATCAATTTCATCCAACAAAAGTTAGGGTTCGGCTTAGTCTACAGGCGTCTGATTTCGAATCAAGAAGGGAGCTTTCAGTTGCTTGCAATTTTAAAGAACTATGAAGCAATTGAATGCATAAAATTCGATATTTGAGCATTGAATTGAACCATTTAATACTCATTTTAATTCGTAGCTGGGGAATAATGTGAATTTATTCATAAACAATGTTATCATAAATAATGAAATCAATACAATGCTTAAAATAAATGTAAATGATACGATGAAGGTAAATGTGATAGCTGCTGCATCAATTTTTCCCACTCTAATTATTTGTCAAAATAATATCTTTTCAAGTAAAAACAACTTAATATATAATAAAAACTAAATAGCTATGTCGGTAAATTAAGATAATTATGTCATAAAACCTAAGTGATGTTTAAGTGACAATTTAATATTGTCATAAAAAAGTACTTATTTATGTCATAAATTACAATTTTGTGTCATAAATATAAGATAATAATGTTGTAAAACTTAACTTGTAAAAAGATAATCTGATAGTCTGTAAAACAATAGGTCTGTCATAAAAGTACAATAATTACATCATAAAAACAAGATAACTATGTTGCAAAAACAAGATAAAATAACAATTACCTAAAAACTAGATAATTATGTTGTAAAAAATAGATAATAATTTTTAAAAGCTATAGTTATGCTATAAATTTAGATAATTGTGTTTACATTAATAATTACATAATTGTGTAATAAAAACAACATAATTATGTAATTAAAAACAAAATAACTATGTCATAAAAAAGTTTTCATAAAAATTGGATAATTATGTTGTGAAAACAAGATACAAATATTGTACGTTTTTGCATAGCTATGTGTTTAAACAAGATAATTGTCATTTTGCAACATACTTACTTCAAAAAAAGACAATGAGCTTGCTATAGTCGTGGTCACACACACTTTATACTTTTTCACTCAAATATGTCCTAAATGACACCTTTTCTGGTAAAAAAAGAAATTGAATATATTTGTTGTAAAATAATATTATTTCTCAATAATTAATTAATTATGTCATAACAGAAGATCATAATGTCATAACAACTACTAGTAGTACTAAAAACTAATGTTTTATAACATTAGATATGAAGTATATGATAAATATGACTTAATCATTTAGTAAAAACAGATGTCTGTTTACAAAATCACATATAAGGTCTCAATCTTATAAAGTAGTTTATTTTGTCATAAAATGAGAAAATGACCTAGTTTAAATAACATGTTTCATATTCATTCCCACGACGTTGTAGTGAAACACTTCTTTTTTATTTTTAATGCCTTATCCCTTGACTTCTTTTTTCTGTTTTATTGTCTATTTTTATTCTTCCATAAAGCATTTTGAATGTGTATGAAAATGTTCTGTACAAACATCATTGCTTGCCTCGCCGTTAAAGCTCCCGGAGTGATAAAAAGCAAAACCTCTGTGTTTGCATTCTTTCAGGAAGGAAGTGAAAATATAAAGTTTTAACGTAGCCAGAAAATGCTTCCCGATAACCCCGAATTATCCACCCAGCTTCTCTCTCAATGATGAATGTGATTAGGAATATGCTCCTGCATTGTCCAACCAGTTGTTGAATACTTAGAGAAGACAAAAGCATGGAAGAGAAGAAAGAAAAATGCACTTCCTATAAGAACATAATGGTAAATCTAGCTGAATAATTCAGAAGCGTTCGTTCAGGTACAGTGGGAGCTCTAAACAAAGGCCACGCACGTTTCCTGCAGTACCAGCACACGATGCAGCTGCTGCTGAGATGAAAGTGTTCTAGCACTTCGGCCGCTTAACTGTGAATTGTAGTGATTATGCTCTCATAAATGATTTAAAAGCTCTAGGAAAGCAGGTTTCTGCTTGACTTTAAGGAGCCAATTCGCTATTAATGTCAAAGGTGCTTCTTATGGGGAGACATCTGGGATTTACAGGAGACAGAACATCATTTTAAACCTTAAAGAACCCTAAGAATTATTTGAAAGTGGAAATAATGGGGAAAGGGTTAAATGACAAATTATATTTTTGAAATAATAGGTGAACTTTTGAGATGACTTCTCACTTTATAGCAAAACGCTCATACATGAATCATTGGGGAAAAAAGTAAGGTAACAAAGGCACCTGTCCTGCTAAATCTACATTTGAAAGTCGTTTGGACATAAATCTGTGCATGAAATGTCCTTTTTGGCAAATGCAAAATACTTACAAAATGTACTTATAAAATAGTCGTTTTAAGGTCGTTTTAAGGTGGTTTATGATGTAAAAGATCCCGCACACTAATGTTGATTGACACAAGCATCGCCAATTGATAGAATGCACCTAGATTTTGAAGCGTTTTAAACACCAATTTAAAGCAAACGACAGACAATCTTATATTCTTTACACAAGCATTCCTTTATAATACATTGTACAGAATTCTTAAGGTCATCTCCCTCTCTGAGTCTGGTTCAAAGATGGCGCTCAGCAAGAAGGACTTCCCATGAATAGATTCTGATTGGTTCCCAGGTCTTAGGTGTCCTTAAAATATGTCCTTAAAATTAAGGGTGGTCACATGGAAACACTTATAACAAAATATCTTTACAGACACTGTGGTTTCACGATGGAGAAACAATTCACTAATCAAAACCATTAATTCACAGTTTCATTACTAATATTCATATTTTCAGCATATACATTTTTTTTGATAGAAAACAGCTACGGTGCATTCATCAATTGAAGCCAACAATTTATGCATATATTGTTTACAATGTAAATTAGGTTTCAGAATATAAATCAGAGTTCACATGTATCTCGCAGCAGGAAGTAGGCCCGCTCCTTCTGTTGGGTTGGTGAGCAAACATAGGCCTTAGGCACACAAATAGTCCAGAGTGAAAGGCGTCAGTTTCTTTGATATTTCTTTGAAATGTTTGCAGCTCGTTACATACTGTTGAAATATTGAGGCTGTAAAATGTGTGAGTGTCAGCTTCTCAGAGATTGTGTGAGTGTGGTAAGTGTTCCCACCATCAAACCAAACCAAATGAAGTCATTTGAACACATGTTAAATAATAATCGACTCTATACTGCCCCACCTGGTGTCAGCCCAGAACACATCTAAACTTCAAGAGCGCTACATACACCATGGTTCAAGAATTTCTCTAAAAGTCACTGGTTTATGTAAATATAAAATCACTTTTTAAGTAGAAATTAGATTTTATACGTTTGTGGAGGATTTTTCAATTTGTCAATGTGCACTATTCTTTCGCAAGTAAAGGCTGATAATTCCACAGGCGTATCAGCCAATCAGATTGGTGTATGATAGTGACTGATATATTGTCAGATTGTATTTATGACTAGTGGAAATATAGTTATCGCTTTAGTATTTAACTCTTTAGGTGTTATGGAAATATACAAACTCTCTCTCATAGAAATCATTCTGGAACAGCAGCACGACGGCAACTTTATTTTTGCGCTTCTCATTTAAACAAACACTGAAATCATGCTCTGTTAAAGCTGAAAGAACTAGAAATGAAGGAAGAATGCCAGAAAAAGAGCGTGAAAGTCTCCGTGCACCCTAATTTATGCCCTCCCAAGGGACGGGTCCATCACTGCCCAGAGACTCCGCCTACTCCACCCGTCACCTCCCTCTCAGGCCGGCAGAGACCTTAAACACACATTTA
Organism: Danionella dracula; assembly: GCA_900490495.1. Lineage (NCBI taxonomy): Eukaryota > Metazoa > Chordata > Actinopteri > Cypriniformes > Danionidae > Danionella > Danionella dracula. Next base: position 464,692 of record UELW01000389.1, read on the forward strand.
ATATGATAGATGAAATTATAGTAAAAACCCTCATTATTGCTCATACCCAATGTAATGATTTGAAATTTTTATCACATAGGTCACAGGTTTGAAGATTCTCTTTGGGGTCTGGCTCCGCCCCCATCTGGAATATAACATGACCGTGAATTAGAATATTAAGCTATACATAAAAAAACAACAGCATTGGTTCAAACCAACAAAACGACAGTTTTAACATCATATATGTTGAATTAAAATGAAAAGTTTTTAGTTTTGTTTAAGTATGTTAATTCTAAATCTGACTTAATAGAAGTTGATTTCAACAATTTGTATACGCTAAGTCTCAAAAATATTGTGGATTTTGTTCAAAAGAAATACTTTGGTTTTAAACTTCCTTACAATTTAACTCATTTACGCAACCTTTAAAGACTTCAACTATTTTTTGTTGTTTATTTAATTTTGGACATAATAATAGTCACATTTGGTGATTAGTCACCATAGTTTTCTTGTACTGTAAAAGGGAACCTGAGTAGAAAAATCCAAAAGTTGGCAGAAATAACAATAGTTTTTTGTTGTTATTCTCAGGACTGGTAAAATAGTGGGACTCTAAACTTCAAAAACATTAGACCACTACACCACTACTGTCACATAAAGGATATACCTATGCAGGAATAATAAAGAAAAGTAAATGTGAAAGATTAAAACACTTAATTTTACAAGCATCTTGTGTTCTGAGTTTGCAGGAAAGGATTCGTGGATTAAAGCCAGTTGGCTCAGTGTGTACTGCTGCCTTTCATTTTGAAGGTTTATTGTTCGAGGCCAGCTGGAGCAGTGCAAAGTTGAGTTTAACCCCTTCAGACCTAGAATTATTGTCTAGGTCTCAAAAAATACAAATCATCAACTGTTTGTCTAAAGTCAAGGCTTATAAATAATTAAAAAGTAAAACTTTAATTCAAATGTTTTCCATTAAAAATGTATTCTTCTTCAGATTACAACAGACTCAAGTTTTACGTTTTACTGCATAAAAACATCCAAAAATAAATTTAATTTGAGAGCCATTTTCCAAAAGCGGTAAATAAAAGATGTAACGTGACACGCAGGACGCAGGGTCTGAAGGGCTTCTGGGTAGGGTTTCCTCGCAGTCCAGGAAAATGCGTCATGTGACACAGAATTTCCCTCATGAGTAAATGTAGGGTGATAGGAGAGTGAAAGTAGCATAACCAGAATAAAGCATCTAACGAAGATGGAAGGATGAAAGATCTTAACTCATTCCATTTTCACTTCACCTCCTTTATTGATGAATTATTAAGATCACATCATGTATTCATAATACAACATAAAAACTTGATAGTAGTTTCTTCTGAAATGACCAAAATCATCAACATTACAGTTCTATTTTAGTTTTATTTACAAAATAAATTTCATATCCATTCTCGTTAAAAGCTGGAGTTACAGAAGCAAACAGAAAGCCATCATGTTGTCTCGAAAGAGACAAACAGAACGACAGATGCACCGAGCAAACAACAGCTTTTACCACCGGGGACCAGGCCCTCGTCCAGGACCTGACTGGATCAGATCAGCTGGAAAACACACAGACACACACTTACAGTGAGGTTGACTTACTCTCGCTGACCCACAAATGAAGAAAGGAGGCTCTGAGCAGAAAAGATCATGGAAAACTACACTAATAAGAGTGCCCTAATTCATTATCAAATACATGCAGCCATTGTAAAGGGCTTGAATGACGACAAAGACTCCCCGCTGATTACGCTGCCTGACAACAGCCCCCAGGCTCAGTCCCATACGGCTGTGCACTGTAAGAAACCTGCTGCGCACTTGACTCACACTTAACTCCAGCAGGGCCAGTGGCACACAGGTCTAATGGTTCAAACGCTTGGAACTACGCTCAGACTAATGGTGCGGATGGTTAAGAGTAGTCCACATCTCAGCTGGGCTTCATAGAGCGCTGCAGAGTGTGGCTCTGTGCTTCTGTGCTTGTCAAACACGGAGACAGGTCACATTATTGATGATAAACTCCATTCTAGAGCGTCACGGTGGCGCAGTGGGTAGCACGGTCGTCTCACAGCAAGAAGGTCGCTGGTTCGAGTCTCAGCTGGGTCGGTTGGTATCTCTGTGTGGAGTTCTCATGTTCTCCTCGTGATCGCGTGGGTTTACTCCGGGTGCTCCGGTTTCCCCACAAGAACAAAGACATGCGGTATAAGTGATGTGAGAAAAAACAATAGTCCATAGTGTTAAGTGTGTGTTGTGAATGTTTCCCAGCGATGGGTTGTGGCTGGAAGGGCATCCGCCGTGTAAAGCATATGCCAGAAGAGTTGGCGGTTCATTCCGCTGTGGAGACCCCGAAAAGGAAGAAAGCCGATGGATGGATGGATATTCATTCTAATGATTATATCTAACTGTTACTTTTACTAATGCGCCTCTTACACCAGGGTGCTCCTCACTGCCAACCCTAGTCCTAACCCTAACCCTAACCCACATTTTACACCAGAGGAGAAGTCCCTCAAGTAGAAATATTTGTCAAAAGATTGACTAAAGAAAGAGTAAAAATCATTTACTTGAGTAAGAGTAACAAAGTATCTAAAGACAAATTTACTAAAACAGCTACAAGTTACTTCTGATCTAAACGTAGTGTAATAGAAATTTTAAGTCATTATAATGGGTATTGGTAATTATGAGTGGGAAATATCTATTTTGATACTTTAATATGATATTGAATGTGTGTAAACAGTCTTAGCCTGAGAGGGAGGAGACTGGTGGAGCGGGTGGAGTCTCCGTGCAGCGAGGGGCCTGTCCCCTAGGGAAAGCATAAATTCACGTGCGTGGAGACTCTTCGCTTTTTTCCTGGCTTTCTTCCTTCTCCACTTTACGAGTAGCTTTCCGTAGTTTTCCTTTAGAGCATCATTTGTGTGTTTGTTAAACAAGAAGTACAAAACAAAGTTTGCCGCTGTTGCTGCTGTTCTGTACCCTGCTTCCAGAGTGATTTCTACGAGAGAGAGAGAGTTTTTAAAATATTCTACAACATTAGCAAAGCAAAATCACTGATTGTCAAACTACTAGAAGATCATAGCTATCTCTAAATCTTTTTTTTATGAAATAAAGATTTAAGTAGAACATATTTCAGTCAGTTAAAAGTCACACACAGATCACAGAACCTGACTTTCACATCAAAAATCCAACAACTATTTTTCTATATTTTTTGATCTGTTCAAGTCATGGAATTGCTGCTAATTGTCGAGTTCTATGAATTAAGGCTTATTAAAAATGTAGTTTTATTAAAAACATGTTAATTTTGTATTTCAAATTAGCTAAAATTTGTGTACATCTAGCTGCAAAGACATATTTAGCGTTCATGAGTGAGCGTATGAGAAAGAATTGATGGTTTAAAGGATGAGTGACATTTGTATTTGTATACAATTGTATGGGGGCTGTGATTCTTTTACTCATAAAGTCACTCTTTTTAATTAAAATAGCATTCAATCTCTTCATTTTGAAGGCGAGGCTTATTCAGGAAATGACTTCGAAACAACTTAATCACCTGTTGGTTAATGATTTGCATATTCATGACGTGTATGCAAAGTTACTGTTTGACGGTCAACGTAGATTTGAGAGAAATTACGAGCAAATTCAACACCGAGTTAGCAACATTGATAGACACTATATTGGCGTTTGGAGTTTGGAGGGAACACTATTATACAACCGTACCTCTGTGAGCCAGAGTCATATAGATTTTTGGTGTCTGTACACTCTGAATTGAGCATCGTCTTTTAATTCTTTGTCATCTTTAAAAACACAAGTTGTGTGTTGCTTGATCTGTCTTTTTGACTCACGTGCGTTTGTTTCCGGATATCAGAAGGCATGGCCTGGGAGGAACAAACTTGTTTTTTTGTTCAGGATTGTCCATGGTTCTATTTGTGACTCAATCTACTCGTGTAAAGCCCTATAAAAACCTCTAAAAGGCCCAACATGGCATGGGCCCTTTCAATTTTGATATTACAACCAGAGCACTCCTGGTAACATTAAGACTGGTAAGATTCAAATACATGAAAGTTGTCATTTAAGGCTACACATTTTTTTAAGGTTGGAATGCCTTGATCTTCATTACTTGCACAAAGGATGCACTTCATTACAAAGCTGCTTTACTTAGCATTTTTGAGAGAGAATAAACTTTCAACACAAGGTTACAGCTGATCTGCCTCCGTTGACATGAGTAGCCGGTAAACTCTCCCGCATAAACATCTTCAACATCTCACAAAACTTGTTAACCGGAAAAAAATAGCTTCAAAAATAATGTGCATGTTTTCCATGATATTAGAAACAGAGGAAAAGATTTCACTAAAATTGAAACAAGATGTAACTCAGATGTAACTAAGTAAAAGTGTTTATATTTCACAATATAATTTACTTGAGTAAAAGTACACATCGTTAAAGGTACTCAGGCAGTAATTACCCTGTAATAAGTTACTACCCACCCCTTTTACCCCAATGTGTATGAAAATGTGCTGTACAAATAAAGTTTCTTTACAACATTGGTGTAAATGTGCAGCTATGATCAGATATATGCAAATTAGTTTCATTTTATTGTAACCGAAATTGTTCCATTCTTAGTGATTCTTGTTGTTCACGACAAACTCGCAGCCTACTTTTGAGGAAGCAGATGTTAGTCTTCAGCTATTTCATTTTCTTAGTTGTTTAGAAATTCTTGACGGTTGTTGAACACAATTTTCATATATTTTTGTTAACATTGTGTCTATGAGGGAGAGGTACTTTTAAAAAGATTAACAGGTAGCACACGCACACTTGGCGTGTGGCTAATCTACCAGAGTCTAGTACTACAGCAGTGCACGAATAGGTTTCTCTTTTTCAGAAAATTCTCTTTAGGATTGGGTTTTAAGATTTGAGTGGGTAAGAAGTTAAGCATTCTTCTGACACCAGAAGCACTTAAATGTGCTTTCTTGTCTTTTCTGGCTCTCCATGTTTACCTTTAAGCTTAATTTTTCTTCTTCTGCTTGCCATCCATGCAAAACTTCTTGGTGTATTACTGCTATCTAGAATTATCCTCTGGTTCTTTTACAATCTAGTTGCTTTTAGCTATATTAAAACTCATTAAAAAATCAAATAGTGGTTCTCAGAATTCTCAAAATAATGTTTTATAGATATTCCAGTCTATCCACATTCTCATAAATAGTTAAAAGCTCCTTTTATACAATTTCTTAACTTTAAATATAGGAACATTGATTAAAATTGTTGATGTTTTCAGTGTTTCCAAATGCAAACTCAACTCCTCCAAGATGTCTTTCGCTTGATTGACTGAGTAGAAATTTGTGTTATCAATCAATCGGGTGTACCCATTGATAAAGTGGCCATTGAATCTTCTTCTTCTTCTTTCGGCTGTTCCCAGTTTAGGGGTCGCCACAGCAAATCATCTGTTTCCACCTAACTCTGGCCTCAGTATCCTCAACTCTTGCGCCAATTACCTTCATGTCCTCCTTCAGCACACCCATATAACTTGTCCTTTGGCCTTCCTCTCGGCCCTCTTGCCTGGCAGCGTCCATCTCCAACATCCTTCTACCAATATAACTACTATCCCTTCTCTGCACATGTCCAAACCATCTCAATCTGGCTTCTCTGACTTTGTCTCCAAAACAACCAACCTGAGCTGTTCCTCTGATGTGCTCGTTCCTATATCTGTCCATCCCTTGTCACTCCTAAACTGAACCTCAACATCCTCATCACTGCTACTTCCATCTCTGCCTCGTGTCTCTTCCTCACTGCTAACAGTCTCTAACCCAATACATCATAGCTGCGTCTCACTACTGTTCTGTACACCTTTCCTTTGATTCTTGCTGACACTCTTCTGTCACACCAACACCCTGACACTTTTCTCCACCCACTCCAACCTGCCTGCACTCGCCTCTTCACCTCTTTTCCACACTCCCCGTCGCACTGGACTGTTGACCCCAAATACCTAAACTCCTCCACCTTCTTGACCTCAGCCCCCTGTAACCTCACTGTTCTACTTCCCTCCCTCTCGTTCAAACACATGTATTCTGTCTTACTACGACTGACTTTCATTCCTCTTCTTTCTAGAGCAGACCTCCAACTTTCCAGGTGTCCCTCCACCTGCTCTCTACTCTCACTACAGATTACAATGTCATCTGCAAACATCATTGTCCATGGAGATTCCTGTCTGACCTCATCTGTCAACCTGTCCATCACCATAGCAACAAGAAGGGACTCAAAGCCGATCCTTGATGTAGCCCCACCTCCACCTTGAACTCCTCCGTCTGACCTGCAGCACATCTCACTGTGTCATACTCCTCTCATACATATCCTGAACTACTCTGACGTACTTCTTCTGCCACTCCTGACATCCTCATACAGGACCATAGCTCCTCTCTCGGCACCCTGTCATACGCTTTCTCTAAGTCCCACAAGACGCAGTGCAGCTCCTTCTGACCATCTCTGTACTTCTCCATTAGCATTCTCAGAGCAAAAAATTGCATCAGTAGTGCTCTTCCTGGGCATGAAGCCATACTGCTGCTCGCAAATATCCACTTCCCTTCTTAGCCTAGCTTCCACTACTCTTTCCCAGAGTTTCATTGTGTGGCTCATCAACTTTATACCTCTGTAGTTGTTACAACTCTGCACATCACCCTTGTTCTTAAAGATTGGCACTAGGACACTTCTTCTCCTCCATTCCTCAGGCATCTTCTCACTCTCTAGAATCCTGTTGAATAACCTAGATAGGAACTACTCCACTGCTGTCTCTTCCTAGACACTTCCACACCTCCACAGGGATGTCAATCTGGACCAACAGCCTTTCCACTCTTCATTCTCCTCAGAGCCTTCCTCACCTCATCCTTTCTAATCTTTTCAACTTCCTGCTCTACAATGTTCACCTCTTCCCCCCTTCTTTCCTCGCATTCTCCTCATTCATCAACTCCTCAAAATACTCCTTCCATCTTCCTGCACACTCTCCTCACTCGTTAGAACCCTTCCATCTCTATCTTTAATCACCCTTATCTGTTGCACTCCTTCACATCTCTTGTCTCTCTGTCTCGCTAATCTGTACAAGTCCTTCTCACCTTCCTCGTGTCTAACCTGGCATACAACTCATCATATGCTTCTGTTTGGCCTTTGCCACCCTCCCTCTTCACCCTGCGCTGTGATTCCTTGTAGTCCTGTTATACTTTCTTCAGTCCTTTTCGATGTCACTCACTTCTTTTTAGCTAGCCTCTTCCTCTGGATGATGTCCTGTACTTCCTCATTCCACCACCATGTTTCCTTATCTTCTTCCTTCTTCCTGCTGACACACCTAGCACCTTCCTACCTGTCTCCCTGATCACTTCTGCTGTAGTTCCCAGTCCTCTGGAAGCTCTTCCTGACCACCCAAAGCCTGTCTCAGCTTCTGTCTGATTTCTCACAACCGTCTTCCTTTTTCAACTTCCACCACTTGGTCTTCTTTTCCATCCTCTTTCCTCCCCTCTTCTTCCTGACCACCAAAACATCCTACACATCACCATCCGATGCTGTCTGGCTACACTCTCTCCTACCACTACTTTGCAGTCAGTGATCTCTCTCAGATTGGCTCGTCTACTTAGGATGTAGTCCACCTGCGTACTCCTACCACCACTCTTGTAGGTAACTCTATGTTCCTCCCTCTTCTGGAAATAAGTGTTAACTACAGCCATTTCCATCCTCTTGGCAAAGTCCACCACCATCTGTCCTTCTGGGTTCCTTTCCTTAACACCAAACCTGCCCATCACTTCCTCATCACCTCTGTTGCCCTCGCCACATGACCGTTGAAGTCTGCTCCCACCACTACTCTCTCCCCTCTGGGAATACTCTCCATCACCTCATCTAACTCACTCCAGAATCTCTCCTTTTCTTCCAGCTTACAGCCTACTTGTGGAGCATAACCACTCACTACATTCAACATCACCCCTTCAATCTCTAACTTCAAACTGATCACCCTGTCAGACACTCTTTTCACCTCTAAAACATTCCTCACAAACTCCTCCTCAGGATCACTCCTACCCCATTTCTCTTCCTATCCTCACCATAGTAAAACAGTTTGTATCCCCCTCCAATACTACGCGCTTTGCTACCCTTCCACCTGGTCTCCTGCACACACAGAATATCTACCTTCCTTCTCTCCATCATGTCCGCCAGCTCTCTACCTTTCCCGGTCATTGTACCAACGTTGAGAGTCCCTATTCTCAGACCTATACTCTTGCCTTTCCTCTTCTCTCTCTGCCTACGAATCCTTCTCCCTCCTCTCCTTCTTTGACCAACAGTAGTCCAATTTCCACCGGCACCCTGTAGGTCAACAGCACCGGTGGCGGTCGTTGTTAACCCGGGCCTCGACCGATCCGGTATGGAAATCGAATTGATGACTTGCATATTTGGTTTTGGCATGTTTTACGCCGGATGCCCTTCCTGACCCAACCATCTCTATTTATCCGGGCTTGGGACCGGCACAGAAGTCACTGGCTAGAAACCCCAGTGGCTAGATTCTAGAATAGATTTGTCTAATTTAATTTTACTTGGCAGGGTAAAATCTACAGCATATGCAGAGATTAAGTATTTAATTTGGGGCAGAGAAATGCTGCAGTGGTGGAGTTGGTCTTCTTGTAACCAGAAAGTTGGAGGTTCGATCCCGCTTGGATCATTCTGCCGTTGTGGCTCTGGGCAAGACACTTTACGCACCCTCTGTCTGGATGAGTGTGACTGGTGGTGTGTGTTTGGTGGATGTGAGTGGCTGGTGGTGTGTGTTTGGTGGATGAGTGTAACTGGTGGGGGGTGTTTGGTGGATGTGAGTTACTGGTGGGGGGGTTTGGTGGATGAGTGTGACTGGTGGGGGGTGTTTGGTGGATGAGAGTGACTGGTGGAGTGTGTTTGGTGGATGTGTGTGACTGGTGGGGAGTTTTTGGTGGATGTGAGTGACTGGTGGAGTGTGTTTGGTGGATGTGTGTGACTGGTGGTGTGTTTGGTGGATGTGAGGGACTGGTGGTGTGTTTGGTGGATGTGTGTGACTGGTGGGGTGTGTTTGGTGGATGTGTGTGACTGGTGGGGTGTGTTTGGTGGATGTGTGTGACTGGTGGATGTGTGTGACTGGTGGGGTGTGTTTGGTGGATGTGTGTGACTGGTGGGGTGTGTTTGGTGGATGTGTGTGACTGGTGGGGTGTGTTTGGTGGGTGTGTTTGGTGGATGTGTGTGACTGGTGGGGTGTGTTTGGTGGATGTGAGGGACTGGTGGAGTGTGTTTGGTGGATGTGTGTGACTGGTGGGGTGTGTTTGGTGGATGTGTGTGACTGGTGGGGTGTTTTGGTGGATGTGTGTGACTGGTGGATGTGTGTGACTGGTGGGGTGTGTTTGGTGGATGTGAGTGACTGGTGAGGTGTGTTTGGTGGATGAGTGTGACTGGTGGGGGTGTTTGGTGGATGTGAGTGACTGGTGGAGTTTTTTTGGTGGATGTGTGTGACTGGTGGTGTGTGTTTGGTGGATGTGAGTGACTGGTGGAGTGTGTTTGGTTGATGAGTGTGACTGGTGGGGGGTGTTTGGTGGATGTGAGTGACTGGTGGAGTGTGTTTGGTGGATGTGTGACTGGTGTGTGTGTTTGGTGGATGTGTGTGACTGGTGGAGTGTGTTTGGTGTGTGTTTGGTGGATGTGTGTGACTGGTGGGGTGTGTTTGGTGGATGTGAGGGACTGGTGGAGTGTGTTTGGTGGATGTGTGTGACTGGTGGGGTGTGTTTGGTGGATGTGTGTGACTGGTGGGGTGTGTTTGGTGGATGTGTGTGACTGGTGGATGTGTGTGACTGGTGGGGTGTGTTTGGTGGATGTGAGTGACTGGTGGGGTGTGTTTGGTGGATGAGTGTGACTGGTGGGGGGTGTTTGGTGGATGTGAGTGACTGGTGGAGTGTGTTTGGTGGATGTGTGTGACTGGTGGTGTGTGTTTGGTGGATGTGAGTGACTGGTGGAGTGTGTTTGGTGGATGTGTGTGACTGGTGGGGTGTGTTTGGTGGATGTGTGTGACTGGTGGGGTGTGTTTGGTGGATGTGAGTGACTGGTGGGGTGTGTTTTTGGTGGATGTGTGTGACTGGTGGGGTGTGTTTGGTGGATGTGTGACTGGTGAGGTGTGTTTGCTGGATGTGTGTGACTGGTGGGGTGTGTTTGGTGGATGTGTGTGACTGGTGGGGTGTGTGTTGGTGGATGTGTGTGACTGGTGAGTGTGTTTGGTGGATGTGTGTGACTGGTGGGTGTGTTTGGTGGATGTGTGTGACTGGTGAGGTGTGTTTGGTGGATGTGTGTGACTGGTGAGGTGTGTTTGGTGGATGTGTGTGACTGGTGGAGGGTGTTTGGTGGAGGTCAGGAGGTCGTAGGCACAGAATGGCAGCCACGTTCTGTCAGACTGCTCCAGGGCAGCTGAGGGTTACCAAGGTAGCTTATCACCACCAGAGAGTGAATGTGGAGTGAAATAATAATGCACTAAACATTGTAAACACTGGAAAAACAGTATATAAATTGAACGCTGTAAATTTATTTAAATATTTATATTTACAATGTTGAGAAATTTGAAGAAGTAATTGCATATGAGTGATGAGGGATTAGTTAGCAAATTGTATCTAGAAAATAGTCAATATACTGTCCATGTTTTGTCATACCTTAAACAACAGTAACATAGGTGCCCTTATAGCATTACATCAAAACCAAAACTATAAAATCTTATCAACCCTTTAAAACCAGGTCACTATTCACTGCTTTCAACGTCTTATTAAATCCTTCATTCCACTCCGACTGAAGCAGTTGGGAGCAAGTCCTATCTTCAAAATAAAAGAACCGACTTTCATTGCAGTAGCAGTCTTTCTCGGGTGTCTAGAATGGTCATAAAGTGATCTGATTTTCCTTGAAACCAATTTCAGACTAAATAAACACCTTGACATGTTCTGACTCCCCTGAATCACCAGACTGTGGCTCATGAGGGGTTCACCGTTAATGGAGATGTAGTTGCACCAGTATAAAAGTTTTCAGTAATGACAGATCTGGGCCAAGGACAAATCTATTGTTCTAAAAGTGGGTAGAAAAAAGGGTTATATTTGATTTTGCTCCATTTCTCCAAAGGACAAAGAGTAATCTGTATCAATCATTGATCACTTTATGTTTGATACAATGAAAATAGCTTAGCCTTTTAGATTACCTCATGACATAAAGACTCAACACTAGAATAAGTGCTGCTTTTCCATTAGAAACTAATCCAAATAAAGGATTTTGAATTCAATTTACTTTGCACATAAAATGAGCTATTTGTAATAATAAAGTAAACTAATTGTTATATCAAAGACATTCCAGTAAAATTCTATAGTAAATGAACACTGCTGGTGTTAGTTTTTGAACTTGTGTAAACACCGCTGGGTTACATGGAAAAGCCTGCAAACAGTTCTCTACGAAGGCTCAGCGCGAACCTCTTTATCAACAAAAGCATCTACGGTTCTGCGTTCGGTCTGCGCTGTCTTTTCATTCATTCATTCATCTTCATGTCGGCTTTCTTCCCTTTCGGGGTCTCCACAGCGGAATGAACCGCCAACTCTCTGGCATATGTTTTTTTACGCTGCGGATGCCCTTCCAGCTGCAACCCATCGCTGGGAAACATTCACACTATGGACAATCGTTCTTACTCTATTATCTTATTCCGCATGTCTTTGTAAGGATCCGGAGCACCTGGAGAAAACCCACACGATCACGAGGAGAACATGAGAACTCCACACAGAAATGCCACCCGACCCAGCCGAGGCTCGAACCAGCGACCTTCTTGCTGTGAGACGACCGTGCTACCCACACTGCACCACCGTGACGCTGTGCTGAATTTTCATTGGTCTGATAAGAATGCTATCTAACTAACGCAGATGCTTACAAAAGATAGGTTTTATTTACCTCATTATATATCTTATCAATATAACTCCAAACACACATCCGTTGTTGCAGAAGCACTATCAATATTTCAATGTGATAACAATGCTAACCTCTAGCAAGCGAAAAACCACCACAGATAACAAAGGTAGGTTATTTATTTTATCGCCAAAGTTTGACTCAATCAATCAGTCATTTAACATGAAATCAAGCCAAGAATAAAAGTGAAAATGCTCGCTCTGCTCCACCTTGACATGAATGAGAAGATTTCAGAGCTACCCGGCGGGTTTGCAACTCAATTATTTTAATTTAGTTTTCAACCCATATATAACCCAGTTCTGTGAAAAAAAGACTCAATATATATCCTCAAAGTTACTTGTTTATGACAAAAGTGATAAGAGTGCTTTATTCCAATTAGGATTAATCTTCTGTCAAGGTCTATTATGTTGTGTTTGTTTGAATGTTTTATGTTCTATTTATGTTTATTGCATTCTAGAGCGTCACGATGGCGCAGTGGGTAGCACGGTCGTCTCACAGCAAGAAGGTCGCTGGTTCGAGCCTCGGCTGGGTCGGTTGGTATCTCTGTGTGGAGTTCTCATGTTCTCCTCGTGATCGCGTGGGTTTTCTCCGGGTGCTCCGGTTTCCTCCACAAGTCCAAAGACATGCGGAATAAGTGAATTGAGAAAAAACAATTGTCCATAGTGTTAAAGTGTGAATGAGTGTTCCCTGAAAGGGAAGAAGCCGGAACATGAAGAGATGAATGAATGTTTAATTGGCTGCTTGTGAGCGGTGGCTTTCCTGGGTGTGGCCGATTACAACTGACTGCTGGAAGTGGAATCACCTGCAAGTCATCGAGTCTGTGGAGCATTTACATCTGTGAACTTCTTCCAGCCACTGCTAGTCCGTCAACGTGAAACGTAGATCACTACTTTGTCCGCAAGGAGTTTGCTATCTTCTCCACCTTGAAATTACTGGTCCTGGTTGAATCTTTCACAGTTTGTTTTTATGTTCCCAGACTCTGCTCACCCTGATTGTCTGCCTGCTACTGCTGGTCCTGATTGCCTGCCTCCCATCTACAGTGTACTCTTCCTTCTAGCTTTGCATTACCTCCTCAGTTGAGAGAGTGGATTTTTGTTGACTTATTTAAGTGCTACCTCCTCTTTTGAGTGAGCGGATTTACGTTTGCCAAATAAATATTTTTGTTTACTTCCTGTTCCTCGGCTGGTTCATGCATTTGGGTTCAGTTCTTGGATTCTGACATCTTCATATTTTGTCAGGCAATAGTGGCTCATTATCAGCTAATAGTGGTAAATTTTCAGCCAATAGTGGGTCATTACCCGGCAATAGTGGTTAATTTGTTGCTAAATAAAGTGTCTGACAGTGCAGTACTCCTCGTGACCCCCCCCCCCCCCATTCCCATGCAAGCCTTGTTCTAAAAAGGAAAATAATGCATGGCACAAATGGCTGTTCCCTACATGGAATTTACTTCCGGTCACAGTCGAACCGTTTAGGTCACCATCGTGTACATACTGCATGTGTTAACCTCCCATCTTTTCTCTAACCCACGTTTACTCAACACTCTCTCTCTTATCCACGAGCGCAGTACACACATCCACATGAGCTGCGGCTTGTTTTTGTGGTTGCCAGGGATTTCTAGAAAAACCTTTGATGGTTGGTAGAGAGAATTTATGATTCATTTACGCTAGGGATTGCATTAGCATTTTTAGCAACAACAGTTTTGAGCAGTTATGAAGCTGCAAAAAACATTCAATATGCTTGATGTGAAATATTTTTTCTATCACTCTAACAGACAAGGACACACACACGCAGAATAAAAAGTGTCTTACTTCAAAACCTATTTAACGGGTAATGTCCACAGTAAAGATTCAATCTGGCCCTCACATTTGTAGCTAAACAGACAGTACAGACACTCTCACAAACACACACACACACTGACTTTCACACAGGTCCCCAGAAGGACTGTTCCAGTGTGGGCTGGTGTCCTTGCAGGGCCTCCAGGATGACGCTCATCAGAGGTTTAGGGGCTTCGGTGTGAAGAGTAGAAGAGACGCACACACGCACACAGCCTCACACACCCAGACACAAAGCTCTAATCGAATGCTCTTAAAGTGTGATGACTGATGGAAACTCATTACAAATCTGCTGTAAGGCAAACGATGCCCATTAGCTTCACAAAATCATACTCTTGACAGTTTACGCTCTTATTTCCTTCATCCACAAAGACTTCCTCACATGTATTTTTTTCTTTCTTGAGTATTAAACTTTATTGAGATAAAAGAGAGATATAAGTTTGCAAATTCAAATGATTTGTAGAGGCTTTAGATTCATTTCCCAACTCTAACTGCTAATATGCTGAAGTGTTTTTGAAAATGTCTATAATGTAAAAATTGCTTTTTTGGGGGGGGTATTTCTTTCAAAATCTTATTATAAACTGTAAGGCTTCAAACCCCTAATACACCAACAAAAGTTACTAAAACTTGTGATTAACACAACAATTAAGATCCTGCACATATCGATTAACGTTTGGAAATTATTTTCTGCCTTAATTTTATATTATCATCCCTATACTGTGAATATCAATATACGTCAACATTAAAACTAAAACACTAAACACCATTACTAGGCATGTAAGATTGCTTTTTAAAAAGTCTTAAACGATTACTTTCATTAATAAAACAAAATATCTCGTTCTGCAACAGCAACAATTCTTCTAGGGGCATCTGCACACCGTTTTGAAGGAACTTGGCTGGTGTGTTTTTTCCAAACATCTTCTGTGGATGTAGGCTACCTCACATCTTTCTGTCTCTTCGTTGAAATCCCAGACACACTTGAGGATATCGAGATCCGGGTCAAACCCTCATTTCACTGAAGTAAACTCCTAGTAACGTAGAAACCTCTGCAGATTCTGATTCTGAAAAGAAACACCAAATATTAGTTTGATAGCGATTTTTCACATACTTTGCATTTGGTAAATTGGCAGAAATACTCATTATATTTTATTCATTATATTCTTCACAGCTCTGGATTTATTGTTACTAATACAATTTTGTATACTATCACTTTTACTTTTTGTTAATTCAACCAACAATTATTTTGAAATGGAGGGGTAGATTGCATAGAAAAGTGTTCTGAGAAAACAACCTCTCTGTGCATCAAGACCTTGTGTTTTTAACAGAAATAGACATTGAACAATTTAACGATCTCTTCACCAAATACACAGAGACAGAATTCCCATTTTGTGTTGTTCATGAATCGACTCTACTGTACCGAGCAGAATGGCTGTCGTTAACAGGACTTTGCATGCATCACCTTTTGATGCCAAACTAAAAATAGAGGCATGGGAAAGTGAGCTGCTCCAGGCCACTTATGATTGAGGTGATGGTCTGTGAGTTGTGGTAATTGTCCAGTGCCCCTGCAGTGCCCTCGTGCCGGCCCCAATGCCAGAGCAGGAAAACACACACTCCTCGATCTCAAATGAGCGCTGCTCTCCCGAGAAAGAAGCACAGACTCTCACATACACAGGCAATTAGTCACTTCTGCACACAGGTGTGTGAAGGTAACCCCCACCCACTTTCCACACCCAACATCTCTCTCACACACACACACACACACGCACGCACCCACGCACACACACACACGCACACCCATGCACACACACACACGCACACGACGTGTGTGGAATAGCTCTGCAGGTCAGACTCCAGCCAACAGAGGCAGCACGGAGAACACACTCAAAACACACTGTCCCCTCTTGGCTAAAAATGAAAAAAATTGTCCAGAGTCCATTTCTGATGATTTTAGCTTGATTTAACACCAAACCATGTGGGGACTGAAAAAATGTCCCCATTTTGCTTTGCTGTCCCCTCTTTGTTGGTGTGTAACCACACCACTGTCCACATTTAGATAGGTAGGCAAGTACACACGCACACACACACATAAGAAAAGTGAGTTTCCTTATTCTGTCTGAAACCTGAAGGATGTTGTACTGTAGGTGGAAGGAACACATCCGTTCATAATCTAAACTCTTTCCTGGTCTCCTGAGAGGCTTTCATCTGATTGATTTTTTCAGGTTGTAAAATCCATCCTTCATTGCTTGTATTATCCCACTGTAGATTGTGTTGGTATGCTTCTCATTCCAGACATTAAACGAAGAATCGTGAAAGCTTTGCGATCCCGCAGAACCACCTTCTTCGACAGGACATCCCATTTTGGGAAGTGTTGATGTCTGCTTGTTCTTCTCTTGATCTCGTGATGCACTTCCTCTCTCCACGTGAAAACATTGACCTCAGATATCACAACATTTGGAGTTTACCCGTACTGCACGAGTTCAGTATTAATTGTCTCCTACTGTGTTGTGTTAGCTAAATGGTTTGATTTTAGCAGGTTTTGGTAGAACTTTATAATAACACACTATGAATCATTAATTAAGCATTAACATATAGTAAGTAATTTATAAAGCATTGTCCTATGTTAAAAAACATTTGTAAATAGCTTATAACTATAACAATTTATTTTTGGTTTAAAAGAAACATACTTATTAACATTAATTTCATGCTTTATTGAGGATGGGTTAACCATTTATAAATTCTAGTTCTCACTTAAAGTGATTAACTGATCCTAAATAAATCATTAAATTAATGTTATTAGTCATATTTTGTAGATGCGTATAAACCAGAAATAAAGGCTTTAAAGTTATATTTATAAACAGACTACAAATGTGTACTAACATAGAAACAGTATAAAACATGAATTTACTAAAATTAACTAGCTGCCTAATTAATGATTTGTAGTGTAAAGTTGTAAAGTGCTACCACACTCCACCAGTCACACACCTCCACCAAACACACACCCCACCAGTCACACACATCCACCAAACACACTCTCCACCAGTCACACACATCCACCAAACACACCCACCAGTCACACACCTCCACCAAACACACTCCACCAGTCACACACATCCACCAAACACACCCCACCAGTCACACACATCCACCAAACACACCCCACCAGTCACATCATCCACCAAACACACTCCACCAGTCACCACATCCACCAAACACACCTCCACCAGTCACAACATCACCAAACACACTCCACCAGTCACACACATCCACCAAACACACTCACCAACACCATCCACCAAAACACCACTCCACCAGTCACACACATCCACCAAACACACTCCACCAGTCACTCACATCCACCAACACACCCCACCAGTCACACACATCCACCAAACACATCCACCAGTCACACATCCACCAAACACCCCTCCACCAGCACACACATCCACCAAACACACTCCACCAGTCACACACATCCACCAAACACACTCCACCAGTCACACACCTCCACCAAACACACTCCACCAGTCACACATCCACCAAACACATCCACCAGTCACACATCCACCAAACACACTCCACCAGTCACACAATCCACCAAACACACTCCACCAGTCACACACCTCCACCAAACACAACCCACCAGTCACACACATCCACCAAAACACACCGACCAGTCAAACATCCACCAAACACACTCCACAGTCACACACATCCACCAAACACAAACCCACCAGTCACACACACCACCAAACACACCTCACCAGTCACACTCATCCACCAAAACACACCCCACCAGTCACACACATCCACCAAACACACCCCACCAGTCACACATCCACCAAACACACCTCACCAGTCACACACACCACCAAACACACTCCACCAGTCACACAATCCACCAAACACACCCACCAGTCACTCACATCCACCAAACACACTCCACCAGTCACACACATCCACCAAACACACCCCCACCAGTCACTCACATCACCAAACACACTCCACCAGTCACACACATCCACCAAACACAACCCCACCAGTCACTCACATCCACCAAACACACTCCACCAGTCACTCTCATCCACCAAACACACTCCACCAGTCACACAATCCACCAAACCACAACCACCAGTCACACACATCCACCAAACACACCCCACCAGTCACACACATCCACCAAACACACTCCACCAGTCACACACTCCACCAAACACACTCCACCAGTCACACACATCCACCAAACACACCACCAGTCACACACATCCACCAAACACACTGCACCAGTCACACACATCCACCAAACACACTGCACCAGTCACACACATCCACCAAACACACTGCACCAGTCACACACATCCACCAAACACACTCCACCAGTCACACACATCCACCAAACACACCTCACCAGTCACTCACATCCACCAAACACACTCCACCAGTCACACACATCCACCAAACACACTCCACCAGTCACACACATCCACCAAACACACCTCACCAGTCACTCACATCCACCAAACACACTCCACCAGTCACACACATCCACCCAACACACTCCACCAGTCACTCACATCCACCAAACACACTCCACCGGTCACACACATCCACCCAACACACTCCACCAGTCACTCACATCCACCAAACACACACCACCAGTCACACACATTCACCAAACACACTGCACCAGTCACACACATCCACCAAACACACTGCACCAGTCACACACATCCACCAAACACACTGCACCAGTCACACACATCCACCAAACACACTGCACCAGTCACACACATCCACCAAACACACTGCACCAGTCACACACATCCACCAAACACACTCCACCAGTCACTCACATCCACCAAACACACCCCACCCAGTCACACACATCCACCAAACACATTCCACCAGTCACACACATCCACCAAACACACTCCACCAGTCACACACATCCACCAAACACACTCCACCAGTCACACACATCCACCAAACACACTCCACCAGTCACACCTCCACCAAACACACTCACCAGACCACACAACCAAACACACTCCACCAGTCACACACATCCACAAACACACACCCACGCACACGCGCACGTCGACTGTATAGCTGAGAGGGCCAAGTCCAAACGAGACAGCTCGGAAACCCCGCTGATTGACAGATGGTCAGATCTGGTGAGGAGTTCCCTATACAAACCAAAAGTGTGTTTGCAGTTTGTGACCGCTGTGAAGACTCAGAGGGTAAAACATCAACATGTCAAGAGTCAAGTTTGTAAATGTTCTACTTCTAAAGAATTTTTTAAAACACAGCATGAAATATTGTGCCATATTATGCCCTTGTTATAGCACTTATATAAATGTTTGAGCCCTTTATACTACAGCAAAATGCAATATTTTTCATTAAAAAACTACTTTGAATCCCCTCGTGAGAAAAAAAAGGCTCCTCAGGAGCTTTACTTTTACATTGCGTTATTTCTAATGTTGTGAACTATCCATCCATTCATCCATCTTCATGTCGGCTTTCTTCCCTTTCGGGGTCGCCACAGCGGAATGAACCGCCCTTCCAGCCGCAACCCATCACTAGGAAACATTCACACACACTCATTCACTATGGACAATCGTTTATTCTCAATTCTCTTATTCCGCATGTCTTTGGACTTGTGGAGGAAACCGGAGCACCCGGAGAAAACCCACGCGATCACGAGGAGAACATGAGAACTCCACACAGAGATACCAACTGACCCAGCCGAGGCTCGAACCAGAGACCTTCTTGCTGTGAGACATGCGTCCAAAGACATGCGGTATAAGTGAATTGAGAAAAAAACAATTGTCCATAGAGTATGAGTGTGAATGTGTGTGTGAATGTTTCCCAGCGATGGGTTGCGGCTGGAAGGGCATCCGCTGCGTAAAACATATGCCAGAAGAGTTGGCGGTTCATTCTGCTGTGACGACCCCAAAAGGGAAGAAAGCTGACATGAAGATGGATGGATGGATGGACACATTTAAGAAAAAGCTGGAATTTCAGAAGTGATCAAAACCTGTGGTCACTAACCCCCGGACCGGTAACATGGAACACTTGGGAATGAGTTGCCCTAGAAATAAAAAAATTATTTCCATTGTATAGTTTTTTAAAAATTCATTAGATTCTTTTGGTGTCATAAATTTAAGCCACAAACTAGTAAAAATTAAAAAAAAAAACAAAAAAAAAAAATTGTGAAGTCTGCTTTTTATCGTCTTCGGCTTTTATCTAAAAATAAGCCTTGTCTATATTTTAAAGACATTGAGCGTCTGATGCAAAATGAGAGGGCACCAGTTTTAGCATCCTTACACTGTTTTAGGATTGACTTTAAGATTGTAATGTTTGTTTTAAGGTTTTTGAACACCTCAACGAACTCACTCAGATATATACACCTGTGTCTTCTCTGAGGTCACAGGATCAGCTCCGGCTGGTGCTTCCAAAGATGAGACAAACTAGGGCAGTCGGGGCTTTCTCAGTCGCTTTGTTAAAATGGCTCTTACGGTAGAACGTTTTAAATGTTATCTTTTTACTCTTTTTTACACTTTGGCTTTTAACTTGAGCTTGTGTGGTGCTCTACGTGTTCTATTAATGTGTGTATTTTAGTTTTGGTTTGATTAATGTGTCTTACCTGTTAGTAGTCATTTTAATATTGTTTTATCACATTTTAATTTCTTTTAAAAACTGTTTGTAAAATGTGCAATGGAAATAAAGTGGATTTGATGGATATCCCATGCGTTTTTTAAGACTGAAGGTCACACTGTTTCACAGAGGTCATCGTGTGTGTCACTGTACACCAGACAAAACCACTTTGTTCTCAGTGGAATAAATCCCCATAAATCCCTAAAAACAAACCAGTTGATCCTCTCAATATTAGACTACCACATAGTTGGATGAGCAGACAGGAAATTGACATTTTCATAAGCACGTATGCCCTTGTATATGCCTTGCTTGGTTTCTGGGTCATTACTGAAGACAAGTTTAGTCCATCATAGGCCGTTCCTCTGTTGACCACTCTTCATCTAAAGCTCTGCCCTGCAGCTTTAAGGTGCTCAAAGACAAAGCAGCACAGCACATGGGAAAATAAGACAGCACAACAATGCAACATCAACAGCACACAGTATTTAACCACAATCCCTGAGGAAAGTCTTATTGTTCAGAGGTTGCTCTACCTGAGCTCGGGAGACGTGTAGTTACGCTTCATTTACTCATGAGCTCTCAGTTCTGCTTCATTTAAGTATCAGATTTTATTTGTGCTCAGCTGTGAAGAAACACGCGAGACTGTTGTTAACCTGTAGAAACAGAATGCAGGGACAGCTGGGGGAAAAAAGCTTCTTATACATTTCAGTGTTAGTAAAGGAAAACAGAATCAGCCTTGAGAAATATCAAACCCAATCATCTCCTTCAGAATACCAACAAGACAAATGTTAAAAGTTGTATAATCTCAACCTTTTTTTACTTTTTTTCATAAAGCAACTTCAAAAGAACATTCTGCTAATGCATTTTCGCTACTAGTCTTGGTTAACCTTCAACACAGGTAGCATTCAAGAGACTCCAATTGAGCAGAAGTGTTTTTTTTACTTGTATCAGAAAACAGTGAAGTCATGCAAACACAGAGTTAACACGAAGCAGGAACTACAACAGCAAGGAGACTGGGACCAACTGTGCAGGTGAAGGTGACAGCGGTAACAGAGACAATATGTTTCTTCATAGAAAGACGATGACCAGACAAAGGAAGTGTAAAAGAAATTAAGTCTTTTTTAGGGATTGTGGCAATTAAAGTGTGAGACCAGCGTGAAGGACACCAGCAGGAACAGAGGTAACCCATAAGGCAGGTAAGTAAAAGTTGGTCGGTTTCAGAAGAAGAAATTCAAACTTGCTCATCAGATGAAGGAAGTGAGATCTTTAAAGGGATTGTGGGAGTTGGAGTATGAGAGCATTTGGCTATGTAAGGAACACCAACACAGGTAGCCTATAGGACAGGTAAGTCACAGCTGGTTGGTTTGGGGACACAAGTCTGTATTTCCTCATCAAAAGACAATGACAAGACAAATATAATATACAAGTGATTGGCTGTATGAAGGACACCAGCAGGAGCAGAGGTAATCCACGAGGCAGGTAAGTAACAGCTTCAGCAGGTAAGTGAGTGCATTTCTTCATGGAAAAACAGTAACCACACCAAAGAAGTGAGGTGTTTATGCAGCTGATGCTGATCACTTGTTTGTTGGTGTTACAGTTTTCTAACTGTTGTTTCTCCATTTGTTAGTTCCTGTTTTGTCTTTGTTTGTTTGGTGTTTTCTGGTCCTGTCCGGCGAACCGTTCTTCGATGGATATTAAGTTTGTATATTCTTTATGCTGGGGAGGTGATTAGCACCTGCCTCAGTCAGAGAGAGTCCCCTCACAGAGGAACTCCTCTCTACTCTACCTGATCCTCACGAGGACCTGCTTTGAAAGCAATTGCTAAAGAAGAGCTATATAAAACTGATTGATTGATTGATTGATTGATTGATAGGAATTGAGGTAATCGGAGTGCAAGTGATTGGCTGTGTGAAGGATACCCACAGGAACAAAAGTAGTCCATGGAGCAGATAAGTAAAATCAATTAGGTTTCAGCAGATAAGTGAGTCTGTGTTTCTTCATGGAAAGACAGTGACCAGACAGAGAAAGTGATTTAATCATAGGATTAATTCTTGGTTGCATTGCGAGTATTTAATGAGAGTGATTTTCCTGGCTTTTGAAACACAGTTGATTTCAGCGGTTCTGCTCTTGTGTGAGTTTAGATCTGTAATAGAGTTTTAGATTAGATTAGTTTGGATTTCTTCACAAGTTTTTATTCTTAAAAACTCTTGATTGCAAATGATATTAGACAAGTCTGTCAACAGTTCAAATTGAAACATTCAAATAATTTGTGTCAAAAGAAACCAAAAACACTGCATTAAACAGAAAACTGAAAACACAGCTATAAAAATCTAAATATTAACGCACAGAAAATTTCCTCTCAAATCCCTCAGCACAGCTCACATCCTCCAGGGAAAAACACAGAAAGGTCCAACAAGATCCCTCTTGTCCAAACAAACAAAACATACTACTGTTCAATCACAATAGAGTAGAAAAAAAACAGTGGGCGGTGATGCAGAGAAACCAATGCAAAACCCATCTATTCGATGCCAGTTTATCTATGAATGAAGAATAAAGCCCTCTGCGCAAGGCCGTCTCTGCATGAAAGTAGTTAAACAACAAAAAAGCTTTTTTTCCCCCCGCAACTCTCACAATGTGAGGGAATTTGAGGACACACCAAAAGCAACAAACCTCAATGGAATAGTGAGTACATGAAAAGACAAAGAACAGAACCAATGATCCTTCTTCAGAGATTTTCTCTGTGGTTGAAAGATGGCGAGCTCAGACACAGACGCACAACCACCTGCTCCGAGACTGACAGTTCCATTCATCTGGTCCTTAAACAACTTTCCTCTTTCTGGGGATTAATTGCCAATTGCTCAGACAAATCTGGAAAAACACATTTTGGCACAAGTTCTTTCTCACCCTTTTGCTGGTTATGTTGTTGAGACCCTCTCTTTCATTGTCCTCCTTTTTTGGGGGATTAGCTGATCCAACTCCCCCAAAATGTCCTGCGTACTACTCTTTGTTCAAAATAATGGTTACGATTTGTCTGACACAAGAAATGATCCCTCACAGTATATTTCACCCTAAACATTATGATACTTAAGTGTACAGTACATTCCTGCTACATCATTTTTTGTCCTGGTGAACCATTTGGATATATTCACCAGTTTTCTGTTACATGCTGGGAGTTACAAACAATATTTAGATGGGACAGTGTTTTAATAGAATTGTTTTAGAGAGACTGGGAGAAACATTTACATTTATGCATTTGGCAGATGTTTTTGTCCAAAGCGACTTACATTAGGGGAGAGACAATATGCAATCTGTTACACCGTCAAAGTCTATCTCAGCTTCTCATCATAGAAATTTTATCAACTGATCCATAAACCAAAGCAGTGAGGAAGTAGAGGAAGAAGATAAAGATAGAGGAGGAAAAAAAGAAAGTAGTTCCAAAAAGTAGTTCCAGAAAGAAAGAAACCAGAAAAACGATAGAAGTCTGGATGTTTTTTACGGTATCAGACTACTGAGCCACGAGTGCGAGCGCTGCCAAAAAATCTTTCTTCTCAATCTTTTGAAATCTATTGCCAAATGTAGGCGTTTATTTGGAAATTTCAAGCATATTTAGAGTCCATGCTCCAGGATACACAGTTGCTACTCTTAAAAAGTGGCAAATTTAAGCATTTATCTTGAAAACTTCCACAATATGGAAGCTCCAAGACCAGAAAAAAAGTTTTCCTTAAAGTATTAAAAAGACTGGGCAAGTAACCTAAACATTTATTTATTTTTTCTATATGGCCCAACTAAAAGGTAACGTATTACATAAATGTATGTTGTAGCTAATCATTTAATAAATATAAAACGAGGCCCCTGTGTAATTGTTAGCCATCTATGTGATTAAGATCTATGTGATGAAAGCAAACAGAAGACAACAACACACTTCTAAAGGAACTGTCAGGACTGTCATGGAAGACAAAGAATAAAAACTCACTGTAAAACCTATTCCAGTAATGAAGTTAATTAAGAAAACAAATACTAATACACTGACATTTTGAAACCCAAATGTAATTATTCTGTATAGTTATATAATACAGTGTGCCTTATTTTATTAATTCACAATTACATGCTGAGTTTCTCCACTGAAAATTAACAGAATGCAAAAAAAGTACATTATTTCAGGTAAAATTTGAGATTAAAATGGTTTCCAATTAGATAATTTCAATGCGCTAATATTGATGGTAAAGTAAAATGTTATCTCTATTTATTTACATAGGACTAATGTATTTGTCTCTCATACTAAAAAGATATAATAACAAAGACTAGTTGCATTAAATAAAAATGTTATGAATTACGCTACATATAATTATTATAAATGTAAATCTTCAAAATCACACAAAAACGACATATAGTACATTTTAAAAAAATACTGAACACAGTTCTTACTTAACACAATAGTTAATATACATGTATAGTCAAAATATTAATAAATAAAAATAAGAACTGAATTATAAGAGCCCAGAATACTTTAAATGACCCCCGTATCCTTCGATGCCAAGCGTTTTGTGATACTTTCGATTTCTGCATTTGCCCCTTTTCATTGATTGATTTTCCTTCACTTTGCAACATGAAGTCATACTGAATGTGTCATCTGAGCATTCAAGCCTGGCGCGACCCTGCAGTGTCTGTCAGCTCCACATGCTCAGCAGCGCAGCCAAGCTGTATTGAGCAGACCTGTCTAACCTCCATCTGTCCAGACACCCCTGCAGTGAGACAGATTACTGCTGACATGACCACTGACTCTCAGGCTTTGCCCCCCACCTCTAAATCCGCAATATTGATATAGCCTGCACACACCGAGGAAACAGACAGACCCACGATGCAACATGAAAAGGCAAACTCAAGTCACTCAGACATGAATTACTAACTGATCTCTCCCCCCTGTGGCATGGGCCAGATTACTAATCACCCAATGATTTGCTTGTCATACACAATTGGAAAAATCACAGTATGATAGCTAAAGGCTTGTTGGCTTGTGATTTCTGATAATAACTTTGAAATGCAGACATAATGAGGATATGCAGTCAACAGCTTTTGAGACAAAGAGCAGTGTGTAAATATACATAAATAATAGCTTTTTAATGGCAAAAAGTAGGGGTGGGTAACGTGGAGGGATCCCGATTTTTTTTTTTGTTTACATTTTATAGTAGGAAGCTGATATCCTGTAAAAAAAAGTGTTTGTTTTTTTTAGACCAATTGCAGCAAAAATCCAACTTGTGTACCCCTGAAACTGACCAGTAGACCAGATACCTAGAATCTGTTCCCTGCATGTAACGTACCCCAGTGTACACACACACAAAGCAGAGAACAAACACACCGTGAACACTCACCCAGAGCAGTGGGAGCCATGGCTGCGGGGCCCGGGGAGCAGTGGGAGCCATGGCTGCGGGGCCCGGGGAGCAGTGGGAGCCATGGCTGCGGGGCCCGGGGAGCAGTGGGGGAACTGGTGCTCGCTCGAGGGCTCCACAGCTGTGGTTGTTGAAGATGGAGAGCAAGTGTTTCATCACTCACTCCACCTTGAACTCGGTGGATCTGGGGATCGAACCTGTAACCTTCTGTTCACAAGTCAATCTCCTTATTCACCCGACCACAACTGCCCCACTGGGACATCTATGGCTCTTTTTCATTTTAAAAGTGCTTCACGCGTGCAATGCATGCACACGTGGTATACAACAAACCATTGCCCAACAATATTCCATGAGCAGATTTAACAATGGCCAACTTCAAGTTTTGTCCAGGCTCTACATGAGTTACAGGAGAATATACCAAATGTTCTTAGTTTCAAGCAAATAAATAAAAAATTATAGAATGTCATTAACTGAATACGACATAAAAAGTTCAACAAAAATCCTATATCTCTCATTTGTGTGGTTTATAGTGACTTAGACGAAGGAACTTAAAGCTTTTAGTATCTGTTTAAGAAAAATTTAACAAAAGATTAGAAATAGATGAAAGATCAAATATGATAATAAAATGGTAATATTGTACTAAATATTTACCAAAATTAACACCTAACGTAACAACTTCTTAAAAAACAAACCCACGCTATCAAAACAACACTCCTTTCTGAAAACAAAAAAATGGAAGCACATTTACCACTGAAATTTTAGCAGAAGTGCATGGGCAGTGGGTTGAGCATGGAACCTATCATACCTGATCCACAGAGCAAAACACAGCGCTGTTCTTTCACCTTGCTTCACAGCTCTTTCAGCAGTCTTCTATGATTCTCCTGATAGATGAGAGCTCAAGTTACTCGCTTAAGCAGGGATGAGAAAGCAAGGCTCACTTAAGCACAGTCGTCATGATGTGACCATAATCTACGGTGGTGTATGTTTTTCTGGGGTGCGTATGGGATCCTCAAGGAGATCTGTACATTTCAACTCTCTTCTTAGAGGAAATAACTAGCTCTATTTGTGTAACGCTAAAAGTTAGGAGTCACACCTTAGACAAATATTAGTTTCGAAGTTTCCTACTTTCCTACTTCCTACTACGCCCTATAAATAATGGGCACTGATGCAAGTGCACACCTTTGGCTGAGAAATGGGAGCTAGCAAAATGCATTGTCTAGTCAGCTTGTTTTTTTCTCCAGCCAAATTCTCATGGTGGACCAACGAAAACGGATGACTCTTTGGATGATGTATTCAGAGTGCTGTTGGGAGATAAAAGAGCAGCTAGCTGGCGCGTGATATACAACCAACCACATGACAAGAAACAGTGAAGAAGAAGAAAATGCAGAAGAAAAGAGATATAGAACAGCAAGCTCTTTGTAGACAGAGGAATTGTTGGAGCTGGAGCTGCTGAGCTGCTCGTTGTTTGTTTGCCAGCTGAACAGCTACAGCCAGATATATTCGCCCCTCTCCAATATCCCACAATGCCTTATTTTTTTCTGTGTTTAAAACTGAGTGTTGTTGTTTAGCACCTTGCGTGGCTAGTTGTGCCACCAATGTCCTTTGAGTGCCTTCCAAGGTCAAGGAGCATCATTGCATCCACATTACACAGCAGAGGTGTGAAGGTATGAAAAGCCCCCTGCAGATAAGTCTTCCGAGCGCAATTACACGCCGCAAAATTATGATTTGACCACAAAGTTAACAACTTAGCTTTATTTTACTAATCTAAAAAAAAATCTAACTCAAAAAATCTAAGTTTTTGGATTATTTTATGGTTGTAAAGTGGAGGACGACTTGAAAGTTTTATGTTCAGAGTTTGAATCTCGAGTCTGTGGATGTTTCCGTTCCTACTTTCTCTCTAAAAACATGTCTCGCTAAAAGTAAAGTAGCTTACAAATAACTATTCATCTGGTGAACAATAAATAATTGAATATTTGTCAGCTAAACAAATAAATGTGCTGAGAGATTTCAACTTTAATGAAAATCTCAACAGGAAAATGTCTCATATTTATCTCCCACTATGCTCTCTGTTTTTTTATAGTTTATTTCTTACTACTCAAAGTCAATTCTACCCACAATCACAAGTCAAAATTCTCAAACACGGTGCGAGTTGGGTTTAGTGACATGTTTAATACCTCACAACAGGAAAGCCATCTTTGGTTTGCAGAAACAGGGTAATGAGCACCTATCTTCACGCACTCCCTGTCCTGAGAGTGTAAACTGGCTATTGTTCTGTAGTTCCTCTCATTGATTGTGTTTTTCCTGATTTTGTTCATTAAAACCTCACCGCTCACATCCCTGTCTCCGGATCTCCTGCTTTCAATCCCCGCCGTGACACACAATATTCAAAAGAAGGAGCAGCTAAACCTGACCAGACTCTGTGCCAATGTGCCAGGTCCTCCAATGCCAACAACCTCCTTAATTAGAGAGGAGCCCCTCTCCACCAGACCCCCCATCTCTCCCCATATTCAAACCAAACACACACACTGCTCATTAACTATTCGAGGAACATGCCGACCAGAGGGGTGTGTAGAGTGTGTGATTCGATTGACCCAGATATTAAAGTGCAAATGAGAGCAAGAACGAGAGAGAGGAGGGAGGGACGGAGAGAGGTGGAAGTGATGAAGAGCGAGAGTGATGTGGGGATGTTCATGAAGAGACTAATTTGGGGCTTAGCAGGGCGTCCGTGTGCTAAAAACTGAGCAGATTTACTGAAGGTCAGTGCTCACTGGACAGATTGAATGAGAGCTTTCAGAAGCTTCCAAAAGAACTCTTTCGGAACACTTTTGTCATGTTTCTTGGCCCAAAACGTGTAGGCACTTAGGAATGAATCGATTTTTCTACATTGATATTCACTCAAGAGAAAAAGCAAAAAATCTTGAGTCATTGAACATCTTCTTGTAACAGAAATGATGAAACTTGGAAGATCTACGTGCAGGAGAAACAAGTCAGCTATTGTGAATCACTTGAACCCAAACTTTAAATTATACATTTGACATTTTTCTCCTCTACAACTTGGCTCCCAAATCACTAATAAATAAATAGCAAATAAACTGGGACACCTACTTTAGGATCCTTTCGGTAAACAAACAGGCTCATATTTCTAATGTTTAAATTATAACCTAAGCTACCGAATAAAAATGTCTAGGGAACTTATATTCTGTTTTATAACTTCAATAACTTGCTTTTCTCCTTCGTTTTTGAACTTTGCTTGTCTGCATATTTTAAGGATATTACATATTTTTTAGGATTAATGCACAGCTTCTTAAAGTCACCCTACAGTAAATGAGTTTATACTGCACTGAAAGTGATATAGGGGAAAGTCAGTAATGAACAGCTGTGAGACTGTTTGATGGACAGAGGGGGCACTAGTGAGCTACACATGAACTTTGCATCCTCTGTGCATACAGCTACAGCAAAGACGGATGAAGCAGAAGCCAATG
Source organism: Danionella dracula (assembly GCA_900490495.1). Classification (NCBI taxonomy): domain Eukaryota; kingdom Metazoa; phylum Chordata; class Actinopteri; order Cypriniformes; family Danionidae; genus Danionella; species Danionella dracula. The sequence goes on from UELW01000389.1 coordinate 493,990, forward strand.
AATTCAAACTGTGTCAAAAGTCACACAGTTTGCATTCTGACAATCAAAGATGAGGCCAGGCACCAGCCAATGAACTTCAAGTTTAGAAAAGACTGCAACTATCCTTACCCTGGTGACTTGTTAGTTTTAGAAATTAATTGTAAAGCTTTGTGCTTGTTTTTAAATATTTAAAGACACATTTGACATTGTGTATGGTACCAGAGCTGGAGCTTTGCCTCATATACAGTTAAAGTGAAAGATAAATATTGTGGAGTACAAAAATTTGATTTGTCCTATTATAAATATATAAACGAAATTGAAAGCAGTTCTTATTTACATGGGTAATCAATAATCAATATCAGACATTTTCACCGTTGTATTTTTACTGCATCTTACAAGAAAGAAAAAGAGATCTGAAACCATGTCGGTTTTATAATTGCAAATAATAGTCACTTATCCGAAGAGTCCAAGTATGACATTTAGAAAAGAACGCTTGAAATTGGTTATTTTGAAAATGTCATGCTTCGTCCCTTCAAAGATCTCAATGTAGAAGATAATGTCTTTGGGTAGTAAAGATAAGGTCAGTTTTGAGAACAGCCCACCTTTGGTGTTGTTTCTTACAAGAAAAGAGCAAGGCGTCTAATTTGTGTCGGTCATGCATGATTGAGCTCTAAACAATCTGGTTTGATCAACAACACCGATAAAATGCTAATATATAACATGAAGCTCTTTTCATCTAAGACCCTGCAGACCCTCGTGTTGTCTCTTCATGAGAGCCCAACACACTAATGATGTGTTTGTGTGCAGCCATTTAAAAATATCTGCACGACTCTACATTTGCTTGTCTGAGATTGTAGAGCTCATAGCCATGTGCAGGATTAGTGCATGCTGGAAACACACGCGGGTCTAAAAGTTTGCTCTAAGCTGAGGACTCGAAATGCAAAACTGTCGAAGAAATCAACAGTGGTGTGTGAAGCTCACTGGGTGCTCTTTTGGTGTGCGGCAGCTTTCAGTAAAGAGGATTATATTGAACCGTGTGAGGTGACAGTGGAGGGTGTGTATCTTAGGGATGTATTTTTAAATGCGTGTGAGCTAGTGGGTGTGAGAGAAAGGGAGAGAGAGCGAAAGAGAGAGAGAGACTTGTTGACACTTCTTGTTAAAAATGAAACACATACAACATTTATTTTAGTAGATGATAAAGGTCGAATGGCAATTTGAATGGGAATATTTAAAAGGGTTTTGCTGCATATTGAAGCTCTATATTATAACATTGTGGAATGATGGCACCGAGGTGGAGTTGGTTGTCCTGTAACGGAGGGTTGGTGGTTCGATCCCCTTTAGGTCCATTCTGCCATTGTGGCTCTGGGCAAGCCACTTCACCCGCACTGCCCTGTGAGTGCGGATGTGTGTGACTGGTGGGGTGTGTTAGGTGGAGGTCAGGAGGCCATAGTCATGAAAGGGCAGCCATTTGCAGTTGTTGACTGAAATTTTTTTTCTAACTGAGTTCTCATTCTCATTGGCGGTTGTTAACTGGATTAAAAAAGCACAAGGCGTCTAATTTGCACCAGCCATGCATGACTGAGCTCTAAACAAACTTGTTTGATCAACAACAGTGATATAATGCTAAAATACTACATGAAGCGCTTCGTTTTACCAGAGTGATGCATTGAGCCAATTGAAAATGTTTTTCAATTTTGGGGGGACAACGTTGACTCAATGTAAAATTTCTGTGAAACCTCTCCCTAAACAATTGTACTTGAGTGAATTTTTTAGAGGGATTGTAGCTTGGTGCTTATATCTCAAGCTAATGAGCCAGAAAAGCTTAATTTTACTGAAGTGAGAAGGTGAGTGGTAGAGGATGCAGCCAATGAACGATTGAGCTGAAACTAGTGAAGAACACCAGTGATCCTCTTTTTCTGTTTATCTGCATGCAGACCACACATCACAGACTCCCAGAACCCTGCAATAAAGGCTTGAGTAATACAAATTTGAACATGATCCCTGATGAAAACTGGTTTAAAACCTGCTGATTTAACTTCAGGGTTGGAATTAAATAATACCTGCTGTATTGAGGTACTCTTTGCAGCATTTTAATGGATTTTAGTGGTTTCATGTTTTTTTTTAAAACATGCTCATATGGACATGTTTTTTAAAAACTTGGTTTTTAACTATAATATACCCCCTTACATGTGGACATGGTTCAATAGCAATCTACAGGGTTCTAACTTCTAATTCTTCTCTTTCCACTTTCAATTTCTTCAGAAATAGAGATGACTGGTATGATGCCAACCCCTGAAATAATTCAGCTCTATTGTCATATTGCCATTTTATGTCTTGAAAGTCACAAAAATAATACATGTAAAGATGGAGCCAACTCTTCATGCGCACATGTGTAGACTGAAGAGCTCTGGTAAATGTATTCATTGCATCTGTCATTTTTCACAGCAAGCAGATATCGAAACCCGAGGAACGGTGAGGATTAATGCTGCGAGATGAGGGAATAAAGTGGGAGACATTAGACAGACACTCAGACTGGTAATGGAAGAGTTGATGAGGCTTAGCGGTAATGACGCCACCAGTGCTAGCCCAGAAGTGGCACGAACACAAGGCTCAACTCTTACTCCCAACTGTGTAATTAAGCAGTGTACAGAGCAACTCCACAGCTCATTTACGAAGCCTGGCGACTCAAACTAAACGAGAAGCAAACTAATAGCCTGTGACTGCAGCGTGCAATAACATCACATATGGAAGGTTGCTAAACATGGTCATTTAAACTGAGAATAGAGGTCTGAGCTTGCCAAAAATATATTAAAGCTGGTATTTTATGAGTTTAATATAGTGAAAATCTAGCTATTTACCCAACTGGATTAGCCCCAGGGCTGCAGTCAAGCTGGACTCAGGATGTCAATCTGATGAACTGACTTGTTGGTGTGAAAAGATATTGCATTTGTTTTGGTAAAAGTTAACGAGTGGCATTTATTGATTTTACAACATTGTGGAAAATTTGTTTTATTGTTGAAAACATACTGACGTTTGACCTGCAAATTAATTCTGTTTTCAAAGCATGTTTTTTTATCAATTACGTCTTTTAGCCAAAGGGAATTCTTTTTTTATTGTGTAAAAACCTGGAGAGAGTAACACGCTCAGATTTTCTCACGTCTACACGACTGTAACTCTTTGTATGTCAGAGTCTCTCCAGACTACAGCTGATACAGAGTGCAGCAGTTAGGTTCCTGAAGGGAACACGCAGACAAGAACACATAACTCCTGTCCTCCACTCTCTCCACCTTTAGATCTTGTGGTGACTTCACATGTTTAATGATTGCTTTTAAAATGTTATATGGCACAATCTTTTATAATGAAGCGCTCACTTAATGGTCCCCAGGTCACGGCTAAAGGGACACGTCTCCCCTTTACTAGTGAATCTCTGCTAAAAACGTATCTTTTGATAAAGCCTTTTACTGATTGATGCACCATCTCATGTATGTATTTTTTTAAGTGTTTGTGGGAGTTCTTTGTGGGCAAAATGTAAATATGAAAGCACTTTTAGAAGGTTGGTGTAATGCACAGACTGAAGGTGTCAAACCGAATCTGCGAAGGAACTATATGCTTCAACTTCCAACTGTGCTTCAAAAAACAAACTTTATGCTTCCTGTACTGTAAATGAGGGTGGTTTGTCTGCTCTCAGTTTCACCTGAATATGAATGTAAAAGAGAGTCTGTGTGGAGATCGACGTACATTGAGATTAGTACATTAGAGACATCTGAATTATTTTGTGCGTACAAACAAGGCCAGCATAATCCATGCAAATGATAGTACATAAGGCCTCAGAAATTAATTTTAATCAGGTCCCAATGTTATAAACAATTATTTTGAACACATTTAAACACACACACACAAACACACACACTGCATCTCAGCAATTGTAAATATTTTACTCAGGATGGCAGTTAAAGCTCAGAATCCTACCTCTTATGTAAAACTGGGCTGTTAACTCCCCTGTGCCTCACGTCTCAGAACTGGAATGAATCTCAGGGGAGGGTCCTGAAGATAGGTCTACTGGCGGCCACTAGAGGTGAGTAGAGGAACTTGAGTGAGAGTAGGACAAGTGGAAATGACCCGGAGAGATTTCTGAGTCTTCATGAAAGATTAATGCGTTTCCCTCACAGTGTTTTTAATAATTCTGTTAATTAAATCACACCGAGAAGGGAAACACATGCACTTTCCTTAGTTGATTTTCCCTGAAAAGGATTTGTTTTCTACAGTTTGTGTTTAACGTCATGAATAAATAATCCTTTCCTGCAAATCTTACTATTCATTCCCATGAATTTTAATGAATTTATCTATTTTTACAGAAACTTACATCACCAAATCCACGCTGCTGCAAGTGTGAGTGATCTGCATCCTGCCCTTGACCCGACTGGACAGTCACCATGCTCTGGACAGTTCTCCTGGCTTTGCTCCTCCTGCTGCTGCTCCAGGCACAGCTGTTTGTTTGTCTTCATGAACTCCGAGCCTCTTTGACCTCAGTGACTCTAGAGCCACCAGGAACATCCAATGCCTCAACTTTCCAACGTCTCCCAGGAGCCATCATCATTGGGGTGCGCAAAGGAGGAACCAGAGCCCTTCTGGAGATGCTCAACCTCCATACAGATGTGGAAGTTGCCAACACTGAGATCCACTACTTCAACCTGGATGAAAACTTCCGGAAGGGTTTGGACTGGTATCGCTCACAGATGCCCATCACGCTGCTGGGCCAGCTGACGGTGGAAAAGACTCCTGGCTACTTCACAGCTCCATTGGCTCCGAGGAGGATCTGGGCCATGAATCCCGCTGTGAAACTCCTTTTGATCATCCGCGACCCAGCTGAGAGACTCGTCTCAGATTATACACAAGTTCTCCACAACCGAATTCAGCAAAGCAAGCCATACCAGCGACTAGAAGAGCTGCTTCTTTCACAAGGACACATCAACCCCAAATACAAGGCCCTTCAGAGAAGCATTTACTACCAGCATTTGGCCCGATGGTTGGAGCTGTTTCCAAAGGAGCAGATCCACATTGTAGATGGAGAGGCTTTGATTCAGAACCCATTCCCTGAGCTGCAGAAAGCAGAGATGTTTTTGGAGCTTCCTCCTCAGATAAAGCCCGACAATTTCTATTTTAATGTCACCAAGGGCTTTTTTTGTATGCTGTCAGCTGGACATGACAAGTGTCTGGATGAGTCTAAAGGAAGGCCACATGCTCCATTGAACAATGAGACTTTCCAGAAGCTTTGCCGCTACCTGCGAGTTCCTAATCAAATCTTTTTTAAAATGGTGGGACGGAGATTTGACTGGTGCTGAAAGCATAAAATGACTGACAGCTCTTACTGAGAATGACTAATGAAGGCATTGAAAGTCCAGTTGAAAAGCCCATTTTTAAAAACGGAACACAGTTTTAATGGATAACCATGTTTTGAAGATGGTTATTGCTGTCCTGGACTTTAAAGGTTTCCTTTTAAAAACATAGAAAAACCCGCAGGAATATTGTGCTTTATAATGTTCATTTAAAGTTTACACTTTTTAAAGATCTCTACACACCTATGCGTTTTCTACATGAAATACATTTAGGTCAGAGATGAGAAAAAAGTTTTTTTCTTGGCGCTAGATGGTGTGCAAGTGGACAGAGAAATTCCTGGAGGCACGGTTTTTTTTCTCATTTACTGTTTTATTTAAAAAATACAGCTAAATAACAAAACAGCATAAGTTTAGAGAAAAAGAATTCCCAACTCAAACTGTGTGAATAGCTCCAGTGTTCACTGAGAATAGAGACGCTCCGTGAGAGGCTGCGTCCACTCGGAGACCCCATAGACAGCTCTTCTGCATTGTGTATAAAGGGATTCTTTACTCTATAAGATGCTGATTTATCATTAAATGGAATACGTTCTTTTGCTCTCATGAACGGATCGTTCTTTTCTATCAGGCCCTTTCCCAATTCTCCTATTTGATGCAGACTTATGGATTCGTGGAGCTGATTTGCAAATACTCACAAAGTTTATGCAAATGAAATGCTCTGAAGCATAGTTTATGAACTAAAGTGTGCTCATCAGCACCCCTTGTGCCCCCTTCAAAAAAACTTGCATCAGTTTGGGATTTAGATGCATTACAAACCAGAAGCCTTTGAGAGTGACCAATCAAATGATTGATGCAAGGATCTTACTCAGATATTACAGACAGGAAAGAGTGACTCGTAAACATGTAACAGACAAATGACCTAGCGATATAATAGTTTACTATTTGAACAATCATGTTGATGAAATGTGACTAGTTATGTGTTTTATCTGAAAGATTCTTCTGTCCTAACTAAAGGAGTGGGTTGTGTACCAAAACACAAACATCGAGCAACATTTATCTCAGCTCCTTTAAGAGTTACAGGTCTTAATTCTTCATGCATTAACGATGAATAAACTTTCCAAAACTGTGGTGAATAAACAGCAGGTAACATTTTTATTCAAGTTAAATCAGAAGGTTTTCATGACGCGTCATCAAACAGGAAGTCGGCCATGTTGGAAATATCCTCAGAGAAAAAGCATTGATCAGAACAGAACTCTCCACTTTTCAGTGAGTAAATAATCAATTATTGGTGTGTTTTAGGCTGTGATAATCGGTCAGACCATAAAAAAGAAACATTTTTAAATACTACAGACTGACTAAAGTTAATTAAATGTTTTTATTATTCTTACTGTGAAAATTCTGTCTCACCACCATGGCCTCCTTCCTTCTGACAGTTTTTGCGCGATGTAATATATATTTCAGCAGTATGTAGTTAAAAAAAAAAATGTAACAGTCCGACCGATCAACACAGCCAAAAGCACCACAGTAACTGATAGGTTTTTTTTTTGATGAAAAGTGGCGAGTCCCTTTCTGCTTAATGGTATTTTCTCCAGGGAGTATCTCCAACATGGCCGACATCCAGTTTGATGACGCACTGAGATCCAACTTCTGGCGATACGCAAAACTGTCTCAAAATACAACCTCGGTAGGCTCGATTCAAGGTTTCTAAAGGTCTGGGGTCTCATGTATAAAACTTTGCGTAGATGTAATCCTTAAAGTGTGCGTACGCACATAAGGCAGAATTTGCGTACGCACAAAAGTTTTCAGATTCATAAAACCGTACGTACGCCAGAACCTGCGCAAGGTTCGCTTTATAAATCAAAATTATCTGAATATTGTGCGCAGGTGCACGTGCGTATTGCTTACCCCAATCTCCTCCCGAAATAACCATATTTGGAGGTTAAGACCGCCCATTTTGAATATGTATGATCTCCCTGCATATTATTACCACCAATAATTCGGTTAACAAAAGCTAATTCATTCTCAGATGGTGCCTTTATTGCAACATGAGTGCAGTCAATAGCACCGAGTACATTGGGAAAACCGACAATTGCTCCAAATCGCATTTTGATGTTGGCCTGTTCAGCTTGCGCGTAAGGAAAACGGATGTATCGGGGGCCATCCCCACTATGGCGTCCCATACTTATGGCATGACACGGCTCAGGGACGACTGCGACATACCCGATCGCTCTGCCAACTCTCGCTGGAAAGTACCAGTGGCCTAATGTGGTCAATACTTGCACAGGAACACACAGCGCATGGTTTCTCCACGAGGGTCTTTCCAATACTGGCCTTAATTCAGAACACAATTCCAAGAGGATGGCTCTTGGAAATGGAAATCGGCTCATGAGCCAATCATCATCATGAGCAAGGAAATCTTCACGCTCTCTGAAAACACGCTCCCTCCGTAGAGCGTCATTAGCAAGGTCTTCTAACAGCGCTAGAGCATCCATTATGATGATATGTTATATACGCACATACCTTTTTATAGCCCATTCATTAAAACAAATTAGTAAATTCAAAGTATTTGCACCTGGTTAAGAATGCTAATAATGATAATTCAGGTTGATACAATTTGATTTATTGGGTGATGTAATAGGATAATTTAGAAGTTTTTCATTTTAAATAGCTATTGCTATTTAGGACAGTTGGTGTCGCCAAAACACATACTCTTCTAAAAGAGTGCGTACGCACGGTCAAAAGCATCCGTACGGTGCGCACTATTTACGCCAAGTTTATTTTTTATAAATCCCGATATGTGCGTGAAAAAATGCGTACGCATATTTCTATGCCCATTTTGTGCGTACGCAATGTTTATACTTCAGGCCCCTGGAGTCCAGAGTGTGTCATTTGGGACAGCGCCTCAGAAACACAGACTCTTCTTTGTTAGTTGATTGTTTGTTTTCAGCTCGAGGGCGTGTTTGGCACATCAAGTGGACGAGTCAGGCAACTTCAGTCACATTAACAAAGGAAACAATTACAGCAATTTTAGAAACAAGACAGCTCTATTCATTAAAAATTTGCCCATTGACGAATTCCGTTAGGAGAGCTGGTGAGAATAGTGATGTTAGTACTGTTAGTTTAAGATGCAGGAGCAGCATGGTGTGTACAAACCTTAAGTCTAAAGATCACAGCGCATTCATACGATTGATATTAACAGAGGATAATTACATTTGATTTGAAATGTGAATTTCGATACGATAAAGTGAGGATTTTTAACGGACAATACTGTAAATCCCAGAAAAGTTGAGACATTTCCAGTCGAGCCTGAAGCATTTAACACAAATACTGCTTTATACTAAGCAGTTACTTAGCTGAATCATTTACTTCTCGTGTTTAACACAATTTGTACTTAAATGTTTATTTACATTTTTATAGAAATGTCTATTTTTCAATGTATTGGTCCTTTAAAGTTCAATCTTTCTCAATGTCATATTATTGCACTTCAAAAATAAGTTTTTATTAAATAAAATAATGTATAAAAAAATGTTGTGACTCAGACAATAATATATCTATTTGTACTTATTGGTGTACCAAGGAGTTTGAGTTTTTATGTGTTTTAACAAGGCCATATGCCAGTACCAGATGCGCCAGACAAATGTCAAAGTAGGTCCAAATGTTTTTTTGACTGGGACAGAAAATGTTCACAATTGGTTTTTGACAGTGACATATCCTAGTCGAGTACGTCACGGTGGTGCAGTGGGTAGCACGGTTGTCTCACAGCAAGAAGGTCGCTGGTTCGAGCCTCGGCTGGGTCGGTTGGTATCTCTGTGTGGAGTTCTCATGTTCTCCTCGTGATCGCGTGGGTTTTCTCCGGGTGCTCCGGTTTCCTCCACAAGAACAAAGACATGCAGAATAAGAGAATTGAGTAAGAACGATTGTTCATAGTGTTAAAGAGTGAATGAGTGTGTGAATGTTTCCCAGCGATGGGTTGCGGCTGGAAGGGCATCCGCTGCATAAAACATATGCCAGAGAGTTGGTGGTTCATTCTGCTGTGGAGACCCCGAAAGGGAAGAAAGTCGACAAGAAAATGAATGAATGAATGAATATCCTAGTAAAGTTAGTGTTGTGTCGTATGGCGGTGGGTGATGGGGAATAATAATAATAGATCGATGTTGGTCATGTAGGGAAGATGTTAATGGTGGAATATGTGAAGTCTATGACTGGAGCTATAATGACTTCACTGACTCACTGACTTCACCGCAGGTTCAAGTAAAAAAGAGATAATACCTGACGTAAAATTGTTTAGATCTGCCAAGACAGTTTTGATAGCAGTCAGCCCTAACGTCCATTGACCTCCAGTGAATCGAGACTTCAGCTGATGATCCTGAAGGGCCTTTTTAACTAGATGAGGAAAAACAACGGACATTTTGGAGATACAACTCTATAGGAAATATTTCTATTCAAAAACTAATTCAAACAATGCTTTAATGGGTCTTTAATCACCATTTTGAAAGATGGGGAACGGGGTTATATTATTTATATTATTGTCTTATTATTAAAAAATACTATTACTTCAATTTTTTTGTTCTCACAACGCAAATTTCAACTCTTAATCACTAACGTTACTATACACTACACCACAAAACAAAGAAGAATTGCAGAAAACAGCTTTAACACAAAACCAAATCATAAATGACACTTAAAGTTCTGAGTTCCAGAAAGACCTGGATCTTGGAGCTGGTGCAGGTCGTGTCTATCAGAAACGTCTTTAAGTTACAAGGAGCTAAATGCCCTTCATTATTACTGATAAACAAATGAAATGCAACAAACCTTCAAATCAAGCGACACGACGCTCAATTCAGAACGTCTTCATGTGTCATCTGCTCCCTTAAAAACGCTATTGCCGCCCCCTAGCGGTTGTATGTTTTACACGCCATCATCGTCTTTAAATTCCACTTTTAAAAGGATGGAATAACCTTCTTCATCTGCCACGGCAGGTCTGTTCGTGTTCATTCCCTGGCCGTATTTCTCCATAAGCCCCCATTAACAAACAGCCAACCAGCATGTTTTTATTTGCACCTATTGACAATGTTTTCCCAAAACTTCACACTTACCACACTTACCAAAACTAAAATTTTATTAAAAATGTATTTAAAAAGTTATTAAAAATAAACATAACATAACTTACCACAACAGGATAGAATAGAATAGAATATAATAGAATAGAACATAACGCAATGCAACGCAAAGCGACATAACTTACCACAACAGAATAGAATAGAATATAATAGGATAAAATAGAATAGAACATAACGCAATAAAGCGCAAAGCAGCATAACTTTTTTGCATCAGTTGCAGGATGAATGATAAAATATGATAATAGATTAAATAAATGAATTGCACCTTGTTCCAGCAGTTTATATATCAACATTGCTAAGGCACCATGTGAGTTTGGACACATATAATGTAAGAAATAATCTAGTTCGTATGTTATTTAGTTCAAAATCTATTAAGTTTCAAATTTTTATTTAACCAAAGGAATTTGCTTAGTGTAAGGGTTCACAGCTTTTTAGCCTGTGCTTCATATGAACACAAAACAGCCGATTTTATTACCTTCAATTACTGAGTTCAATTCCTAGTGTGCTTTAAGTTGGTTTTTAAGTTGTTCAAAAAACTATTTTACAATAAACTTTAGTTTTTCTATAATATACATCTTTGTTAGTTTTAGTTTAACTGAATTTTACAGTCTCACAATTACTGTCTGTGTGACGTGTGTGAAGGATAACAGAGCATTTTCTATAAACGGTCTCAACCACCAGATGGCGCCCACTCACGATTTCCCCTTCCGCACGCATGCGCAGTTTTACATCTCCGTCCCAATAACAAATCATTGAAAACGAATAGCAAGAAAAAAAAAACCATCATAGCTACTTCGTCGGGCCTTTATTACAACCAAACCGACTCCGTCATGACAGAACTACGACACCGAGGAGCTACAGATAAAGAGCTAGAGCAAAACTCGGAGGAAAAGGTATGTAAGAAAGCTAATGTTTAGAGTTGTGTGCTGTTCTGGCTAACGTTATCACATGAGCTACACGCTGTCACTCATGAGAAGAGAGATAAAACGGGTTTGAGTCGTCATGTCGCATTTTTTATATATTTCACGACACGACAGCGAATTCAAATCGTTTAACTTGTTAGTCTAACGAACGTTAGCTGCTGTTTTATCTTTAAGAGCGAATAACCAGAAAGAATAGCATCATCTGGAGCTTCGAGCGGATCTTCCTGTCCTACACTGAAGGTTTCCTGTTCATTTTCAAACCACACTAGATTCGTGGAGTTGTGGCATGTTGAAAAAATTAAGTTAAGTGCCACAAACAATCCCTGCAGTGTTCTGGGCAGAGAGGTTAGCCTCTCCTGCTGGTGGATGATATCTGGAGAACTGTTCCTCACTGTCAGAGGCTTGAAATCATGGAGAAAGGGAGTAAGAGAGATGTAGGCAGATGGGTGAGTCCATATTCTTGTTCTGTGTAGTCTGTGTAATGCAGAGAGCTCAAATAATTATTCATGGAACACAAAGTTATACAAAACCGTTTCAGTGTGTGTTTGAGCTGTTTACAAGCACAGGGTGATGATGACCGCTTTATATGTCATATATTAGTTGTATTTAGAGTTTTCTTTAGGTTTGTGAGATTTTCTGTGAACGTCCAAACATTTCAATGTAAAAAAAGATCTAGAATTCTCTCGATAGAGGAAGATAATCTGTTGGCACGCCCCCTTGAATTCTAAGAGTTGTTGTTTGCTTGAGCTTGTTGGCGCCATCGAGATATCAACACATTTATAATAATAACAATGCAATCAATTTATATAGTGCTTTTCACTCCACATTCACACACTGCTGGTGATAAGCTACCTTGGAACGTGGCTGCCATTCCATGTCAACTTCCTCCTGACCATGTGTCCAGCCATCCATCTTCTTGTTGGCTTTTTCCCTTTCGGGGTCGCCACAGCGGAATGAACCACCAACTATTCCAGCATATGTTTTACGCGGTGGATGCCCTTCCAGCTGCAAGCCATCGCTGGGAAACATCCACACACACTCATTTATACTCTATGGACAATTGTTTTTTCTCAATTCTCTTATTTCGCATGTCTTTGTTCTTTTGGAGGAAACCGGAGCACCCGGAGTAAGCCCACGCGATCACGAGGAGAACATGAGAACTCCACTCAGAAATGCGTCCTGACCTGTGAATGTGTGACAAAGTTAAAAAACATAAACTTCATCTACATATTTGAGCTTCTCAGCACCGCTACATTGCACTATTTGTCTCGCAGAACCTACCTGAATTTCTCTCCATGTATTAAAAAATAGATTTCACATGTGAATAATCTACAAACCACACAACTTCTGGTCTTGATCGTGCATAGAATGACCGGGATTACACTTTTAATATCTAAGAGTCAAAGTGAGCTTGTATGTGTCATTTTCACGCAGGGAGTTTGCATTTATATATTAAAAATATGAAATAATTTTTAAATGAAAATAATATAATCGTGAACTATTTATGACTGAGGATGGGATGCATCAGGATAAGAGTAAAGGGCTTATGAGTGATAAAATTTGACTCTCTCTTCCAATAGCAAGTGTTCAGTTAGTGTCAGCATGGTTCGCTGTATTCTGGTGGTCTATTTAATCCAGTTTAGGCTAAATTTGCAGCAGCTTGTGAGGTCAACAAACAATGCAGTAACCACCCCCCTCTCTTTTTCGCCATTATGCAACACAACTTAAGGAGTGGCACATGCCCTTATCTTGCAGGAATCTCTTGAAATCATGCTAAATACTGATTCATTTTCATATGACTTGATCATGCAGATTTTATGGTCTTTATTTAAATGTTGGCGGTGAGGCATAACCTGAACCCGATCACAAGTCAAATTCTTTTGTTGCTCTTTAAGTCAGTATGAATCAATGCTATCTGTAAGAGCCATACCTGTGTTTTTATATTTTTGGTGATTTAAGTATGGTTTGGTATATTTTGGTCTATTAATTAAGGGGTATAAAGGGAGGAACCTTTCCTCACCGAGGGTGTGTTTTTGGAGGGAAGGTTGCACAGTTTTGACCGCGATTGTACACTGTCACTACCTGGAGTGGCGCCGATGAATTATAAAAGGACTAAATTCATATGTCTGAGTGTTTTAATGCGCGTCGACTTCACCGTCCAGTCTCACCCAGCTGCCTAAAGATTAGCTGGGCGGCTATACACTATCTATTCAAGAAAAATCTATATTAGTAGCATCGAGGATTTCCTTCTAAAAACGCCTTAACTTGTATTAACATTTTACATTTAGACATTTAAATTTAGGCATTTGGCTTTTATCCAAAGCGACTTACAGAAGGGGAAATTGAAGCTGGGGATTGATCCCAGGATCACATACATGCTAAGCATGCGCTCTACCACTAAGCTACATCCCCCCGTGGTTTATTTGAGGTTAGAAAAGAATATAGCAGGTTTGGAGAACTGATTCATAGATTTTTTTTTTCAAGCCGTTCTAAAATTGGGCCTGAACCAAAGGAATGCTTAGTTGTGGCAACAACATACCATTTCTAGGGCTTGGCACTCATTTCATCCATCGAAGTTGAGCGTTAACGTTTATCATTATTAGGTCAAAAACCTTTTAAATAGTTTTTAATTTAAGGGAACTATTATGCATTTGTTTATTAACAATCATGTGGAAAATGGAAGTGAGACATAAAGTGCCCATTGTAAATAGCGTTGTGAATCAGCTGTAACGCAAGTTATTCTGACAAGACTCCGAACTGAGATCTGGTGAAATAGGAGCGAGCGCTTCTCCCTTAACTTTAAAAACAACAATGAATAACATAAATACTGCCTGTGTAAATGTGCTTAGCACTTGGTTTGATTTTCTGAGGAACGAGACTATCTTGTGGTGTTGAGTGAATTTGAGAAGAGAGCAAGTCGCTGGGTTTATCGGTCTAAACTATATTGTTGTAATAATATAAAGCAAGCCACTGTGTCTCAGAGTCAAGGATGAGGTCATATCTGATCACATGCTCTCTATGTCCTTGGTTAACCAAGATAAAAAAACACTTGAATTAATAGTCAGTTTGCTGCAAAGCTTCTTTGTAGGAGTCACTAAAGGTATTTCATTGTCATGGATTCTGAATTTGTCTTTGCTCACGTTAGTCAAATTCTTCCATAGGAAAATAATAATGATTTTGTGGTTGTGAGAGGCGACCTGAATGTCAGCGTGGTCTGTAGTTCTTATGTAAATGTTTGTCGAGGGAGGCTGTGTGTTGCACGCTTGATTTCAATGTTCCATATTCTATTAGTCGGGAAAGTGGATTCTCTTCCTGTTGCTAAATTGTGCAAATTAATATGAAGTATCACTCAAAAATACTAAAGATTAAAGTGTTTTCTTTGTAGTTTTTTTTATTCAGTTTTTGAACTGTCATTGCATCACTTTGCAGAAAGGCAAGTTTCACTTATGGGGCAAATGATCAGTGTACTTTTTAGTCATTCAATTTTTCTTTTCTAATGAAATAATGAGATGTGGAGTTGTCCTTTTTTATTTGAAAACGAAAATACAGAATTTGGGGTCAATTTCTAATTTTTCTGATTTGATTTTAAAACACATTTTGAGTTGGATTTTGGTGGGACTGACAACCTTCTTTTTCCTTATTGGTCCAATTCTACGTCATCGTCTTTACCGTCACACATAGTTTGTCAAAATAAAAGTAATATCTTTGACTTTCCCTTCAAAGAAAAGACAATGAGTTTCCTTTTGTTTAACCATGACTAGCAGACTAGGTTAGTAAATCTTCCAAGCACCACCGTCCATTAAAAAAGTGACATCCACTCTTCCCTTCTGTGACTAACCAGAGATCTCACAATTTTTACTTATTTTGCTATGCTTCCTTAACTCAGCCCCGTCCACACGTATCCGGTTATTTGATTTTTATTTAAAAAAAAAACTGTGTCCACACAAAACCCTATAAAACGATCTGAAACGTTGCAGAGAGTGTGATTATCCAGTAGAGGGCAGCAGACTCTTCCCCTATTGAGGTTAAATCAACCAATCAGGAGCTTCTTTCTCTGACTTCAGCGTTTCCTTTTAATGGCTGGGAAATACAGCTCACACAAACATAAGAATAACGTATTTTATAAACAAAATATCTCCCGTTAGTCTCTACCAACAACTGTTTCAATCTCAACTTTCACCCCGTAACCGTGTTAAAAAGAAGTGCGGTTACAAAATAACCGTGTGCGTGTGAACAGGGCTTTAAACACTTCGCATCTTAGCCCCGCCCCACGAGGAATTTGATTTCAAGCTTCTTTTTTTTTCAATCACATGAGGAAAAACTGGAACTTTACCTAAAATCCCTTAATTTCATTGTCTAGCAAAAATAACACAATAAAAACAAGTAATTTCCCCTCATGTTGTTATTCTTTTTGTACCTTTTAATCATCAAGTTTTCTATTCACAGACCCCAAATACATGTGTAATCATAAATTAGTTTAGCTGTGAAAAAGGGGTTTTGGATGCAATGCCTTTATTTCCAGATCGAAACACTGCTGTACCATTTCTACTCTAGCTTAAGTGTTCCTCAGTCTGACTCCATCAGTAGTCGAGCCTGTCTGAAGACGAACATGTTCCTCTTAGGAAGAGTGGGATGTCCTCAGTTCCTCATGAGCTATTTGTGGTTGGCAGGGGCGGTTGGGAGCGGGGGGAGGAGGTGGGCGGATAGTGGAGTGTTATTTTAACTCTGGCATCTTGAATACCAGGATGTAGTCCGTCTCTATGGAAACCCTGGATCCTTCCGGCTCTGCTGCTGTCGGTTTGGTGTCAGTTGCTGATTTGCGGCTGCTAGAGGGCACTTCTGAAAATCATATCCAAATAGCTTCTGTCACACGGAGAGAAAGAGGTTTCTAGAACACGTGTAAACTGTTTGACCAGCTGCTGCTAGCGAGTGATGGTGAAAGCTTGTTGCTATGGAGATAAAGGCAGGTCACTTGTATTTGTGCAACAGGTTAGTGAAGGATGCAGAGCTGTTGAGAGACAATTTTCTTCTGCAACTTTTCCTTTTATGGTGCTTTTATGTTCATACTCGCGGATCTTTAGATAGCTGAAGAACATATTTATCGTCGATCCAGTGAGGATTAAACACATTTTATTTGTTGGTACTGCGATTATGTAGGAGTTCCTTTTATACTCATGTGAAACCTGAGAACATTTTTGAATGTACATATTTTATCTTTAAAAACAAACGTAGTTTTAAACTCAACATATTAATTTCAATACTATCTAGTCGGGATATAGCTTAAGATGCGGACATGCCTCTAAAAAACAAATAAAAAGAAGAAGCATCAAGTGAAGCGCAACACAATTGAAAAAGATATTGAAAAACTAATTGGAAAATTTCCAACTTTTCATGTGTTTTTCATGTGAGAACATCACTTAAAACATCACTTTTGTTGTGTTTTAGGTGTTAAAATGAGTGAACAAATTGGTTTGAAACTGTTTTGTGGGATATTAATTTTTGAAAGCTATATACTGGTATGCATTTTATATATTAAGGCAAATGTATTTTTAATAATTTGGTACTTTAATTTGTTTATAAAGTAAACAATTTCAAGAAATTGTTTGTTTCAGTTTTAAGGGTAATGGATAAGAAAATATGTTATTCCATCAAAGTATAATATGTCATGTGACAAAAAAAAGGAATTTTAACAGATGTGATTTGAGGCATGGCACACATTCACCGCCTCTGTACGTATTCAACATAGTTTGGCTTAAATAATGTTGTATTGTAGTAGAATTTTTATACTCGTGAGACATGATTTATGAACACAATCGCAAACAGCAATTTATTAGTTGTTCCAAAACATGAATTAAACTCATACCTTGATATCAACGAAGCATGTGATCACATTGCAAGCACCATGGAGGGAGAAAGGGAGAGTAAGGAAATAAGAGAAGAGAGAGAAGGAAGGAAAGGAGAGAAAGAGAGAGAGAAATGAGCAGCCCTTCTCTGGCCAGACTCGGAAGCAAAGAGAGTGAACCAGGGCCCCTCCCTTGAGATTCCTTTCAGTATAAATCCCGCCTCTTTACATCACTTCCTGTTTCCTCCCAAATATACATACAAATACAATCTTCTTTGAGAATTACTTGCAATGATTAAATATTCTATTACAGTATACAAATATTATTTCTTTAATTTACATTTTATCACTAAAAAGGTTAAACATCACTGTTTCACCTCGTTCTCGGTTTTCAGGGCTCTGAGACGGAAACCAAGGAGAAGGAGGGAGCCTCAGACACGGAGACCAAAGCAGAATCTGGGGTTCCTGAGGTTCCTGCCCCTGCTGACGATACACCTGAGGTTCTTAACAAAGCTCTCTCTGGCCTTTCCTCGAGGTACGTCTCTAAAAAATATAGTAGTTCACCAAAGCAGAACACATTTGCAAATTATACAACCTGAAAGTGAAGCAGGGATCTGGTTCTGAGTGGATTATTGGGATGTTGTGTTAACACCAGATGATTCATTCGTTAAAAAAAGCCACTGGAGCTTTTAGTCCTCGCATTAGGAAGATTATGTTTCCACCCCATAAGCTCTGAGGCAATGCATTTGTGTTTCCTGCAGATGGAAGAACTGGTGGGTGAGGGGAATCCTGACGCTGGCAATGATCTCCTTCTTTTTCTTCATTATTTATTTGGGGCCGATGGTGCTGATGATGATCGTGAGTACTGTGTTATTCAACAAAAATGCAGAAAAAAAAATTGAATAATTTTTAGGGGGCGAGCGAGTTTTTCGTTTAGGATCAAATATACGTTTGGTTTTGGTTAGGTAAATCCTCTTTTATATTAAACATTTTTCACTCTCAGGAAGCCTGGTGAAAACTACACTAATAGGTGAAACAGTCGATCATTTGTGTTTAAATTAGATTATTTGTTAATTACCGTCTAGGTCAGGAAATCCCTCGTACGGCTGTGGGATTGGTTGCAAACAATGCTCCATTGCTACACCGAAGGAAACACTTATTGACAATCATTAAAGTAAATATCACATGTAGAGCGCTGACGATTGGTTCTTCTGGTCTTTCATGGAAGAGGAAGGCGGGACCTTTCCCAAAAAAGAAAGAACAATAGTTGACACACGTGTGCCGACATGTAGACAAGCATGTGGAGGTCATGATTTTGTTTACGTTATCACAGCATATTGTTTTGGTGATAAAAACTATTTTGGCCAACAACTGATTTGTAATTTGATCATTTTCTGTGGTCAGTGGCCGAATATTTGGTTTATTCATAATTAAATAGTAACAGTTTCTTTAGGAAGCTCCAAGACAGACCATTTGTCACTTAAACTGAACTAAATTAAAGCAGTTTACGCAAAAGAAAAGACAAAAGAAATTTCTCTGAGTAACTCAGGACACTGTGTTATAACCTAAAATATATAATATTTTGCAGAAAATGTTTCCAGAATGCATTTATAAGTATGAGAGTAAAACTAAGAAAAATCACTTTGATTTTGCTGGTTCAGAATTCAAAATGTTAAACATGCTGCCTCCTGACCTAAACACACAGACATTTTATAAATTAAATTCCTGGGTTTTCTTCACAAGATAAAACTGTTCCAGAGTGTCTTGAGCATTGTCAAAATCATTTATTAAAGTTATAGATTAAATGGATGAAGTTAAATGAGACAATATTTCCGTGAAGTAATTCAAACCAATGAAACAGTCTCTCTGGAGTGCTTGACGCATACGATTAATGAGCGTTAAATCTGCTTTTGGTAGTAAATATTATTAATCTTTGAGCTGAACAATTTGTGTTCTTTAAGCAGAGAAACAGATGTGTTGATGAGACCTCAGTTTCCTCATTCTTTCTTCAAGCTGATTATTCAAGATTAATGTCAGTTACAGCTGTTAAGAAATCTACTCTTTTGTGGATGGGAGAATTAAATATTTAATGCACTGTGAACTCAACTCAGTTGTTAATTTGCATCAATCTAAAGCGATGGTGTCTTAAACCAACACTGCATTTGTCTCTGTATTTGTTCCTGTAAAAATCGATATCCATTTTCTCTAAATATACTGCCTATAAATAATACTATTCTATATTTATTTAATGATTGCAAAGGCTGCCTGTTTAATCCGCAAGTAATATATATATATATATATATATATATATATATATATATATACATATATACATATACACACACACATGCATACATATACTGATTGCACTATAGATAAAACAGATATCACAAAAATGCCTTTTGAAAATATTTTATTATTATAAACAACAATGTTTAACAGATTTATTGATATGTCTCTTCTGAACATTCTTTTATTGACAATATTTAAATATATTTTTATATATATATATATATATATATATATATATATATATATATATATATATATATATATATATAAAACGCATGGAATTACTCATGTGGGGAAAAAATACAGCAATAGAAAAAAAAACTCAGCACAGAATTTCAAAACAACTAAATTGTCGCTTGTTTAAAACGAAACATTTATTTCGTATTTGCTGCTGAATTAGCTTTGGTTCATTTTACCCTTCTGGTGTTTGGCACACCCTCTAAGACGTTCATAAAAGATTTAATAAGCTTTAGTTTCCTGCGAAATCCTGCTGCTCACCCGCCAAGCTTTCGCTCTTTCTGACACAGCTTGACACTGCAGCGCCTGTTGGTTTTCTGATTGTGTTCTGTGGCTCTTCTGCAGGTGCTGTGCGTTCAGATCAAGTGTTTCCATGAGATCATCACAATCGGTTACAGCGTGTACCACTCGTACGACCTGCCTTGGTTCAGAACGCTGAGCTGGTGAGAGCTGTGACACACCTGCCTTCTCACATCGCTCCCTCTGGCCCTGTTCTCATTATCTGTCGCCCCAGATCTCTCTGCACATACGGCTTGTAAATGGAGGACATCGCCATCCTTTTCATCTCTGATTAGACTACTTTGTCACAGTTATCTCATGATCTGTTTTTATTGGAACGAACAGCAGTTGTGTGTTCACTCTGTTGTACTTGCTTTCAGCAGCTGTACAGAGGTACGAGACGTTTACTCCGGCTGTAAGGATGCACTCCTTTTTATCACTAGCGTAGTTAGTTCCTAGTTTATTGGAAAGTGTCACTTTTTTGAGTTTGAATTTCTTAAAATATTCAATTCAGCGAAAGGTATGCTTCTTTAAAGTCAATCAAATCAGAAAAGATGGATTCAAGCTATTTTAAAAATATAAAATTTTATTGTACAAGAGAATTGGGGTTTTACCCAATAAAAACCGTTGTGACACAGGTGTCCCCAGTAATGAAATGTTCCAGATAGTTCCATATTTAGCACTTTTCTTGGTTTAGATTTTTAGCACTCATAATTTTTCTTTAAGGAAAAAGAGGTGTGTTCTTATGGGTTCAATCAGAGTTATTTAAACTTATTTTAACAGTACTGTTTTGATCGTTTCCCCTCTTTTTCTTTTAAAATTGAATGAAGCACATTTTGTTTTTAAAAATCAGTTCTTTATTCAAAATTCTCTTCTTATTTTTTTATATTTATTGAGAAGTTACTTGTCATTTTATTGGATCGAGGAGAATGTTAGGAGAAATGCAGCTTTTTAATTAAGAGGTTCTCACTGATGCTTGAATGTTGATGCAGTGTTAAAAAAAGGGCTTGAGGTCAAATAAAAAATAAAACAGTCCTTGTAATTTTACCTGGTTCTAATTGCTTGCCATAAAATCTAAAATAATTAAATGACTCTTTGGCAGTAAGTCAGATCAGCTTATTGTGAATGTTCAGTTTTGCTCATCTATTGTTAATAAGCTAGAGTGACAGGTTGACAGGTAATGTACAGAGAAAGGTCCAAATTTAAGTTTTTAACAGTAATTAAGCAGCATATACTTCATAATGGATTCTTTCTTTCTTTCTTATTTTAATATTTTGTGGCGATTTTGCATATGTTCATGTCATTTTGAAAAATAATATGTTCTTTATAAAATTTACAAAATTGAGAACTATATTGTAATGTACTTGATGAAACAACATGTTCCAGATGAAGGCCACAGTTTCACTTTAGCCTTTATGCACCTGGTTGCACTAATTTAAACTACTCTTGGTTTGATGTAAACGAATGCTGTCTCTTGAAACAGGCTTGGGAAAAATATATTTAAAGCTAATTTTGATGCACATTAAGGTCCCAAAAATATGAAGTGGTTTTGGGATTTTTAGGAAAAAAGTCTCCAATAACTTAATGACTTGTGACTCTAAACTTTTCGAGATTAGAGCATTAAGGTTTAAATTGCTTAAAATGGCGCTTTTCATTATTTTTCAATATTTTAGTTGCCTATACAAAAAAAATCATTTGCAGTGTACTTTTATGTTTAGCAAATAAGTACAATATAAATTTAGTTGTCAGTGAATATCAGTTACCAGCACTCTAACTTTGGAAGTGCTTAAATTTCGTGTGTGGTTTCTTATATTTAAATTAAAGATTAACTTTGCTTTAAATTAGTTTTGTATTTAGTAGAAAAAGTTATACGACTAATCAGAAGTAGAGCCAAGCCAGAATCCTTTATTCTAATTCTTGTTAACCTGAAAATGTCCTCTTTTTACTAGATCAGTTCACTATAAAAGCTGCTAATAAAAAGATATTGATTTCATTTTTCTTTTTTTGTTAGGTATTTCCTATTGTGTGTCAACTACTTCTTCTATGGGGAAACAGTAACCGATTATTTCTTCACTCTGGTCCAGCGGGAGGAGCCTCTGCGCATCCTGAGCAAATATCATCGCTTCATTTCCTTTGCTCTCTACCTCACAGGTTTGCTCCTTTCCTGGTTCCCAAATATGGAGATGTACTTGTGCAAAGCCGTTGATAATGCGTATAGGTTAAGTCAGGGGTCGGCAACCCAAAATGTTGAAAGAGCCATATTGTACCAAAAAAACAAAAAACAAATAGGTCTGGAGCCGCAAAAAATTTAAAGCCTTGTATAAGCCTTATAATGAAGGCAACACATGCTTTATGTATCTATATTAGCTACTATAACAATGACTAAGTTTGCTACGACTACATAATGAGCCTTCATGATTAAATGTTTATTTTCCCTGCAGTGCATCCTGTAGAGAACGACGCACCACGTGACTACTCTGTTGTACGATTACAATATCAATGAATTATGTTTCATTGCTTTGATGAAATTAGAGAAATGAAATAAAGAAATCGAATTTTTGTTGTCATTTTTATTTTGAGGATTCCCAAAAACAACATCAAAATGGAACGTGCACAACGTGCCCCTTAACTGGGCAACAAACAATGCGAAAAAACGCAGCATACATTTATAAAAATAAAACAGCAGCCTTTTGAAAAGAAGTATATAAAATAACAGCCACTTTGTTACTAAATACGTGCATGCCTTCCCTGGAAATGTATTTCCACGTTACTCTTGTTATTAGACAACTTCCCACATCAGAGCAAACATTCAGGAGATCCTTCCGCATCGGCAATGAATGCAAACGATTCGGTCCAAGAATCCTCTGTTCTCCTCAGTTATTTTTCTCTTTTTCTCTTTGGGATCCATGGCCCTTCACACAGCCGCTGGTTTGTTTACAGCAGCCACCTACCTGGCATCCCGTCCCGCTGATAGAAACGTGTGTCGCGGGTGATGACGCAAATCGTCGCTGACAGAAATGTTGAAATTAAATATTTATTCTACACTCTTTTACAGCATTGGAAAACGTTAAGAATGTTTGTCCTCCTATAGAAACCATATTAAACAAAAAAACATATTTACCTTTTTCCTTTTATTTTTTCCCTTTTCAAACATTTTTGAAAAAGTTCCAGGGAGCCACTAGGGCAGCGCTAAAGAGCCACATGCGGCTCCAGAGCCACGGGTTGCCGACCCCTGGGTTAAGTGAAATGAAATTATTGTGATGATACTGACGTGTTCTGTAGTTCAGTTCAGGATGTGGTTTAGTTGTGCACCCCTCCTTCAGTTCTACGCGAAATGTTACACTACTACATCAGATGTTTTTGAATGAATGAGATAGAATGAGATTATAAGGGCTTGCATTTATATAATAACAGTCTGTTTAGTATGTCAACAGGGACATTTCTTAAAATCGGTTTAAATGTTTGGGTGGGAGTGAGGTGTCAGATTTCGCAGGAGTTTCAGTATCAAAATCTGCCTCCAAACATTGATATTCGTTTTGAATATGTTTTTTTTATAATTAACAAGTAAACACTGAAAGAAAGTCTTAATTTAAATTAAACCTTACTAATTACTAATAACACAATTCTTGTAAAAGACAGTTATTTCACACCTAAATCACACATTTCATGTATGCTAACATTGTTAGCACAAGTCTTTGGTGTTTTACATTCAAATTGTTAGCTTTTCCGCTAGCAGTTTTTTACTCCAAGAAAATCTCAATATATGATACAAATATTTTTCCATTACTTTACATTTGACGCAAACAGACTTAAAACTCTTTAGAAAATGGAACACCGTAGTTTTAGGCTAAAGAAGCGTTAGTTAGATAAGAAAAGTAGAGTTGATTCTCTCTCCTCACGTGCTGCTGAAGGAGCAGTTGTTGACTGACCATAAAAAATCATAAAAGTGCGTCCGATTGACACGATAGAAAAGCAGGATCAATAGTGTGAAATACAGCACTACTAAGGAAACACTGCAAATGTGGTTTTATGTTTACCTTTAACCATTTAAAACAGATTTATTGGGATTTTCTGAGTGTCTTCTGGATGGATCCTGTCAAACAGGGTGTAATTAGCTGCACTGTACAGAAATAGCCACACAGCGCGGGTGCGGAAGCCTTTGGGAACTGTCAGTTTTAGCAGATGTCTGTGTCTTTCCAGGATTCTGCATGTTTCGTTCTCAGCCTGGTGAAGAAACACTATCGCTTGCAGTTTTACATGGTGAGTGTTGAGCCTTGTCCTCATAGAATCGTGTCAGTTTCATGAGCAGTTTTTCTTCCCTTTAATTAAATAAAATTATAAATTAACAGTAGACAAAGTCTTGTACAAGTTAAATCGCAACTATAGTGTATGAACTAGCTGAGCTTTTTCCTGCTCTGTCCCAAAATAGAACCTCAGTGCACCCTGGTGGACTTGAGTCAAAGGTCTGGCCTTCATGATGTCATCAAAGTGTTACCAAAATATCCAAATTAAATCCAAAATATATTGAGATGTGCTCAGAGACGAAATGAAGCAATAGCGTGTCTGGAAGTTCATCGGGAAGAATGATTAATTGTTCCGCTTTCATTTTTGGGTATGCCTTTAATAGCGTAAAATACATGTTCTTGTACTATTTACCAGTATTGTTTAGTACAAGTGTGCGGTTAGGCCAGGGCCCATGTCATAATGACCAGCCTCTTTTCCTTTCACGTTAAAACAAACAAGGATCTTCCTGTTTTCTTACATTTAAATATTCTTACATTAAAACAATTTTTTTGTGCTGCTCTTGTTTTTAGTGTTGATTTTAAAAGTGGATAAATAAATAAAAAGTTTGAAAGAAGTAAATATAGAGCTCTGTTTGTTAAAGTAATGCTTCATGTTTTCCCAGAAAGGATTTAGAGCTTTAAACTGCAATCACTCTCAAACAATGAAAACTACACTTATGTGCTTGATGCAAAACAATTAAGCACTTTGACGTTCTTGTATGCCCTTCATAATTCAGAAAGTAGCTGTGTGAAGCAATAATTTGTTTAAAAAATGCTTTTATGTTTTATGGATTTGTTAGCATTGTGATCCAATGTCTCACTTTTGATAGTGAAACTCAGAAATTGAGGTTTGTATTGTTTTTTCGGTTGTTCAAAATTACTAATAGTGGCATGCTGCATAGTCATATCTCTTAATTTTTTAAGTGCGAGTATGCTCAGTTATCTACTTTCACATGTTCCCTCTCTCGCTCTCTCTCTCTCTCTCTCCCTCTCTCTCTTGTCTCTCGTCTCTCTCTCTCTCTCTCTTCCTCTCTCTCTCTCTCTCTCTCTCCCCCTCTCTCTCTTTCTCGAGTGCATGCTGGGAGTGGGTGGGCGTGGGAGCGGAAGCTCGGAGTGAGAGCGTTGAGAGTGAGAGGTTGTCGGTCACAGCAGCATTAGATCAGCTGCTAGAATGAACGGGGCTGTAGTTATCTTCATCGAGCAGGCTGAGAAGGTTAACGAGCTGATCGAGAAGGGCATCACTGCGAAGGAACATTTTGTCGCGGTTCACCCCCTCTCGACCCCAGCTAGAAAAATCATGCTCGCCAACGTACCCCCCTTCATCAGCGATGAGTTTCTTAGAAACGCGCTATCGCGTCATGGAAAATTAGTGTCCCCAATAAAGAAGATGCCATCTGGGTGCAAGTCTCCACTGTTGAAGCATGTAGTGTCCCACAGGCACCAGGTTTACATGATCACAGAGAATCGGCAGGAAATAAACCTGAAGATACAAGTGAAGGTGGAGGACTTTGATTATGTGATCTATGTGACCTCAAACACAATGAAGTGTTTTGGATGTGGCTTGGAAGGTCATTTAATCAAAGTGTGTCCCGAGAAAGCAGCTCAGAATGAGTCTGATGCTGCTGAAGACATGAATGAAAAAGATAGAGCTGATGGTGAGAACATCCAGGATAGCGCAGAAAGTACAGGTGTTGGAGAAAGCAAGGCTTCTGAGACAAGCGTCTCAGAAAAAGCAGCTGAGGATGGTGAGGTGCTGGGAACTCCTCAGAATACAGAGTGTGCAGCAGTCAGTGCAGCTGCTGAGGATACTGACAAAAGAAGCAGCACCGTCGATATCACAGCAGCAGATATCAGTAACTGGATGAACTCCATCCTTACTGAAGTACAGAGCAGCGAAAAACCATCTGAAAGAACGCAGGATGTAGAGATGGAGGAAAACCAGCTGAAAAGAAGGTTCAGGTGAAGAAGAACCATACTGAAACATATCAGGAGCTGCAGGAGAGCTCAGAAAGTGAAGAGGGTGAAATGGAAGACTCGGTTCTAAACCTGAGCAAGACTTCCTCACAAAAGAAAACAATGTACACTTTTATTGAGATCCAGAAGTTCTTGCAGGACACGTTTAATGAAAAAAATAGAGAGAAAAAGGTGCCCCTCTTCTTCCCTGATGTGAAAGGCTTTATTGAATCTGTTAAGTTATTAATAGCCAAAAAAAACGAGGACTTGTTCACAAAGCAAGAGGTGGCCAGGCT
Organism: Danionella dracula; assembly: GCA_900490495.1. Classification (NCBI taxonomy): domain Eukaryota; kingdom Metazoa; phylum Chordata; class Actinopteri; order Cypriniformes; family Danionidae; genus Danionella; species Danionella dracula. The sequence continues at coordinate 520,527 of UELW01000389.1, forward strand.
GAGGAAGCTGTTGGGGAAACTTGAGCTATGTTAAGCACAACAGGAGCCTTTATTTTAATTGTTTGGTTATTTCATTTCTATCTGCTGCTCATGGCCAGTTTTAAGATCGCCTCTTTAAATATTAATGGAGCCAGAGACGCTAAGAAGGGGGCTGTGTTATATGAGCTGATAGAGAAAAAGGCATAGATGTTATGTTTCTTCAAGAAACACACAGTGATGTGGAGAACTCTGTTCACTGGAACAGAGAGTGGCATGGGCCAGTGGTGTTGAGCCACAGCGCCACCAACAGCGCTGGCGTGGCTTTTTTATTCTCAAACAAGCTGAACCCTTCCTCTTACACTGTAGAGGAGATCATCAGAGGAAGGCTTCTTTTGGTTAAAGCTCAGATTGAGAAGCACACGTTTGTTTTTATCAATATTTATACTCCAACAAATGGCCCAGAGAGAGTGGTGCTTTTTAATAAGTTAAAGGATGTTTTAAACTCGGTTAGCGCTGAGGATTACTTGTTTTTAGCGGGTGATTTTAACTGCACTGTGGACGCTAGCGTCGACAGGAACCATGCAGAACCTCACCCTGCCTCACAGCGTGCTCTCGGTCAGGTTCTCCACAGCCACAGTCTGGTAGATATCTGGAGGAGGTTTCACGGAGGAGCGAGGCAGTACACCTGGTCTCACCTGAGAGATAGGACCATCTCATTGGCTAGACTAGACAGGTTTTACAGTTTTAAGCATCACTTTAACATTTTTAAGGGTTGTGACATAATGCCAGTGGGTTTTACAGATCATATGATGGTTTTATGTAATGTTTTTATTCAGAACACCTTCATTAAGAGCGCTTATTGGCATTTTAATAACTCTCTGATTTATGACCAAAGTTTTAAAGACTCCCTTGATTTTATGTGGACACTTTTTAAAACAAGGAAGCATGAGTTCTCCTCTCTTAAACAGTGGTGGGACTGTGGGAAAACTGAAATCAAGGTTCTATGCCAGCAGCACACTCTTAATGTGACTCGAACGATCCACCAATCCATGAAGAGTCTGGAGAGTGACATCACAGAATTATCCAGTTTGTCCACAGGCGATCAAGAGCAGATAGAAGCCCTCAAAACAAAGAAAAGAGCTCTGGCGGACTTTCTGGGAACACGAGCTCAGGGAGCGATGGTGAGGGCCAGGTTCCAACAAGTGAACGAAATGGATACCCCATCCAGTTACTTCTTCAGTCTGGAGAAAAGAAGTGGACAAAGTCGAATCATCCACTCCCTGCTGGCAGACACAGGCCAAGAGCTCACAGAGCCTACAGACATCAGGAGGAGGGCCGTGAACTTCTACTCGAACCTGTACAAAAGCGAGTATGAGGAGAACCAGCAACTGTTTAACTCTTTTGTAGATGGTCTGCCCACAGTTACTGAAGAATCCCAGAAGCTCCTAGACAATCCCCTGACTGCAGAGGAGCTTCATGCAGCCCTCCAAAGCATGCAGGGCAGGAAGGCTCCAGGGATCGATGGACTAACGGTTGAATTTTATAAAGCTTTTTGGGATATTTTTGCTGATGATTTTTTAGATGTTTTTAATGAAAGTTTTAATGAAGAGTGTCTCCCATTGACCTGTCGAAGAGCTGTGATCACCCTCCTGCCAAAAAAAAGGGAATCTGCAGGAAATCAAGAACTGGCGCCCCGTGTCCCTCTTGTGCACCGACTATAAGATCCTGTCGAAGGCGCTGGCCAGCAGACTGAAAGAAGTGATGGAGGAGGTGATTCACCAGGATCAGAGCTACTGTGTGCCGGGGCGGTCAATGGTAGACAATGTCTGCCTCGTCAGAGACATCCTAGACATTTCAAACTCGAATAATTTTAACACTGGTCTCATCTCCCTCGATCAAGAGAAGGCGTTCGACAGAGTGGAACCCAATTTTCTCTGGAGAGTAATGGAGAGGCTGGGGTTCAGCACAGCATGGATCTCCCGGATTAAAACTCTCTACCAGGACATCGAGAGTATTTTAAAATTTAATGGTGGACTGTGCGCCCCTTTTAAAGTTGGCAGAGGCATTCGTCAGGGGTGTGCCCCTCTCAGGCATGCTTTATGACTTCTCACTCGAACCCTTACTGCATAAAGTACGCAAAGTTTTACCTGGTTTTATCATCCCTGTTTTTAACAAACCTGTGATTTTATCAGCATACGCCGACGATGTTATCGTTCTCATCAACAACCAGAGAGAGGTGGACATCTTACATCAAACTTGCAACCAGTATGGCGTCATCTCATCTGCCAGAGTCAACTGGAGTAAGAGGGATGCGTTGGCAGTGGGAGGATGGAGCGGAGGCCTCCCGGTCTTACCTCAGAGCCTCACCTGGAAGAACGACGGCTTAAAATACCTGGGAGTCTTCATCGGAAACAAACAGTTCATCGGGAAAAACTGGGAAGGCCTGGCAGAAAAGGTGGAAGGGAGACTCAATAAATGGAGATGGCTTCTTCCGGAAATCTCCTACAGAGGTAGAGTCCTCATAGCCAATAACCTCGTGGCCTCAGCCCTGTGGCATCGACAGCATGTATGGAACCACCTCCTCAGTTCCTGACAGCCCTGCAAGGGAAAATCATAGACTTTTTCTGGAGCCGCCTTCACTGGGTCCCACAGAGTGTCCTATACTTAAAGAAAGAAGAAGGAGGGCAAGGCTTAATTCACCTGGTGAGCAGAGCAGCCACATTTCACCTTCAGTACGCTCAGAAATACCTGACCGGCCCTAAATCACTGGTGTGGAGAGACGTGGCCAGCTACATCCTGAGGAGAACAAACAATCTAGGGCTCGACGCAACTTTGTTTTTAACCATGCCAAGCTTTCTGCAATTGAACAGTCTCCCACCTTTTTATCAGAGTGTTTTTAGAGCTTGGAAAATGTTCAAATGGACTCCACCAAAAGCAGTTAAGTCCCTGCACTGGCTCCTGGAACAACCCCTGGTCAACGGTGGCAGGTTCGACATAGGAGTATTAGGGCTAAATACAACCCTTCTAAAGACAAAGACTCTGCGTCTTCGACAGGTTATAGAGGCTGCTGGACCAGAGCTGCAGGATTCTGAGGCTGTAGGAGCTCTCCTCAATCTGAAGTCTCGGCGGACCGTGGAGAAGATCCTGTGGCTGTGGAGAGAGAATCTGGAGGAAGAGGAGAAGCTGATGCTAAGAAGCTACAGCGATCGTGTCTTGACACCTGATGGGAGCGACCCCTTCCCAGATATGAGCTTCATCCCAGACACCGGAGAGCTCTTTGGTCCTCTTATGAAGATCTCCAGCAGCGGATCCCTGACTCTTTGTGACGCAAGAAAAGAAACGTTTTACACCTGTGCTGTCAAGGTCCTGAACAAAAACCAACTCTGGAACCGAGCAGACACAGTATGGAGAGGCAAGTTGCTCCTGAGTGAAGACACCGCACCTGCCTGGAGAGTCCTGTACAAGCCTCCACTGAATAAACGCACGGCTGACCTCCAGTGGAGGATCTTACATGGAGCCATCGCTGTCAATGCCTTCGTCTCTGTGCTGAACCCTGAAACCTCCAGCACCTGCCCCTTCTGTCCTCTGCGGGAAACCATCTATCACTGCTTCCTGGAGTGGGCAACTTTTAAACTTCCTTTTGGGAGAAGCCAAGCTGGCGGTGTACGTGAGCAGGAAGAATAAGGTGGAGGGAGGAGCAGGTCAGGAGGTCAGCGAGGTGTGGCGCTGTAATGTCAGGGCCAGACTGTGGCTGGAGTTCAGGTTTTATAAAATGATGGAGAACATGGAGTCTTTTGAGCATCAGTGGAGCTACAATAATGTTATTTGTTCTGTGGCTGAAGGGGAGCTAATTTTTTCTGGCGTTTTCAGGTAGAGATGTCTCTGTATAACTTTTAAAGTCTGCTGTTCATTTTATTTATTTATTCAAATGAAGTGTGAATTCTGAAACGAATTGAATTGTGAAGTCTTTTATGTATTATATGTGTGACTGAGACAATAAAGTCTTTGTAAAAATGAAAATCTTGTCTCTCTCTCTCTCTCTCTCTCTCTCGCTCTCTCTCTCTCCCTCTCTCTCTCTCCATCTCTCTCTCTCCCTCTCCCTCTCTCTCTCGTCTCTCTCGTCCCTCTCTCGTCTCTCTCTCGCTCTCTCTCTCCGTCTCTCCCTCTCTCTCGTCTCTCTCCCTCTCTCGTCTCTCTCTCTCCCTCTCGCTCGCTCTCTCTCTCTCTCTCTCTCTTTCTCTCTCTCTCTCTTTCTCTCTCTGTCTCACCTCACCTCTCTCTTGTCTCTCTCTCTTGTCTCTCTCTCTCGTCTCTCTCTCGTCTCTCTCCCTCTCTCGTTTCTCTCTCGCTCGCTCTCTCTCTCTCTCTCTCTCTCTCTCTCTCTCTCTCTGTCTGTCTGTCTCACCTCACCTCTCTCTCTCTCTCTCTCTCTCTCTCTCTGTCTGTCTGTCTCACCTCACCTCTCTCGTCTCTCTCTCGTCTCTCTCCCTCTCTCGTTTCTCTCTCTCTCTCTCTCTCTCTCTCTCTCTCTGTCTGTCTGTCTCACCTCACCTCTCTCTCTCTCTCTCTCTCTCTCTCTCTCTGTCTGTCTGTCTCACCTCACCTCTCTCTCTCTCTCTCTCGTCTCTCTCTCCTCAGTTCGGTTGGACTCATGTGACCCTGCTGATAGTAGTGACGCAGTCCCACTTAATCATTCATAACCTGTTTGAGGGCATGATCTGGTGAGATTCATGCGCACCTCTATTAAACCCTGTTTTCTGGAGAGCACAGGGTCAAGTATTTGTTTTGTTTGCACAGGTTTATCGTCCCTATATCCTGCGTTATCTGTAATGACATCATGGCGTACATGTTTGGCTTCTTTTTCGGCCGCACCCCCCTTATCAAGGTTTGTGTGTTTAATATCTCCAAATACTTCAATGCACAAAGTTATATGTGTTCATAATAGATTTTCTCTCATGATTTTTCTATTTATATAGTTTGTTTTTATTTTAAATGCTGTTGCCGAAAGGAATATTATCACTAAAACGGCTGACTTTTTATGTATTGTAGAAGTTGTTCACCCTGACTTTTTCTCTTCAGCTGTCTCCTAAGAAGACTTGGGAAGGCTTTATTGGGGGCTTCTTTGCTACTATTGTTTTTGGGATCATGGTGAGTAGTTTTCTAAAAATATTCTTTAATGCTCTTAGCTGCATGGAAACCAATGTCTGTGGACTCCTCTTTGTTCATTTGTGTTTTAAACGAGGTGATGTGGGAACATGTATTTTATTTTTCCCTTCCCCAGCTTTCCTACGTGATGGCTGGCTACCGATACTTTGTGTGTCAGGTGGAGTTTAACAATGACTCCAACAGGTTCACGGTGGACTGTGAGCCATCTGAGCTCTTCCAGCTACAGGATTACGGCCTGCCATCTGTGCTTCAGTCCATCACTGGCTGGGTAAAACAAGCGCTCACAATCGTTTACCATTCCTCCAGTGGGCTTGGTCTGTTTCCAGCTACTTCTTCTCTTATTCTTCTCTGTCTCCAAGTATTAAACCCCTCATGTTTTCTCCAGTGTTTCATGTGTCAGGGCAAACACACACACGCACACACACACAATATGATTTTTATCAAATTTAGTGCACACAATTTGTTTGATGATGATTTCCATGATACTTCCATGATTCCTTTTCATACAAATGTATTTCCTTGTGACCTGATGTATTAAATACTACACAAAATTAAACTAAATCCTCAGAAATTGATATATGATTTTTATCACTCACAGAGAGTAACTGCTGAATGGAAAATTCATGTTATTTTATTATTTTCGGTTGGATTTTAACTTTTGTTTTTCAAAGTATGCGCTGGTTTTATCTGCCAGCTCTTTCTCTCCTTTTTGTGTCTCTCTCAATATTCTTTAGTCTACAGAAGTACTGACATGATTTACGAAGAAATGCCTAACATGTCTTTCTCTCGTTTTTTTGGCCAGACCACAGTAAAGCTGTACCCATTCCAAATCCACAGCATCGCCTTGTCTAGCTTCGCCTCAATAATGGGACCTTTCGGAGGCTTTTTTGCCAGCGGGTTCAAAAGGGCCTTCAAAATAAAGGTAAGTGAAATAGAGCAACAGAACATGCTTCATTTATACTGCTTTCTAAGCTCAACCAGGGACTGAGGCAGAAGAAAGTGATCTCTTGGAAGAGAAATGAAGCAAGGTAGCATCTGCATAGCAATTAAAGGAAATATCGTTAGTGGATACAACAGGGCAGAGGAAGGAGGGGAAGGATGTTTGGGGGAAACATCTGGGAGAAAATGTGGTGAAGGACCCAGGTCCTATTCGAACACCCTTCACCAGGTGCAAGCGCTATGCTATCAGTACTGACTTCATTACTTTTATCTTCTCATTTCTTCATAGGACTTCGCAAACACCATTCCAGGCCATGGAGGCATCATGGACCGCTTCGACTGCCAGTATCTAATGGCCACATTCGTAAATGTTTACATCGCCAGCTTCATCAGGTATGAATAGTATTAACATATAAAATGCTTTATGTAGTGTGTGTACAGCTCGACATTTTTATGCCATTTTACAAAATTGATTTTAATACCTCTAATTAAAGGTTAGACCAGAATTCTGTACGAACACATTCCAAACATTGACTTTTAGTTTTAATAGGCACCCTATCTGCTGCACAACACCTTGGTCATATTTTGTGTGTGTGAAACTAAACATTTTCTTCACGTTTTAAAGTTTAACTTTTAAATCAAAACTATTGTATCTTATTTTAACAAAAACATTTTTTTTCGTATAAATGTGTTTTATACCTGTCAGTTAAACCGTGATATAGTTTGTGATTCTGAAGTGACTTAAAAAATAAACTACTGCTACTAGTACTAGTATTTTTGGACAATTAAATAGGATTATTGAAATAAATCTGTCCTCTTTTTCTGTTTGACTATAATATGTTAAAAGCAAGAACCTTGTTTTGCTGTTTTCTAATACTATCTAAACCAATTATAATTACATAAAAAATTATGAAAGTGTATCTTACTGTTCTTTCATTAGTTGTGTAACTTTTGTGTCTGTATATTTCTATTTATTTGATTGTGAAGACGTCGCATGCTTCCTCTCTTTCAGAGGGCCAAACCCCTCCAAGGTCATCCAGCAGCTCCTAGCTTTGAGACTAGACCAACAGCTCCACATCTTCAACTCGCTCAAAGCCCACCTGACGGAGAAAGGCCTGCTTCATGGCCTGGAAGAAGCAGCCTAACGTTCTGCAGCGCCCCGCGGACCAGGGACTCCCCAGAGCAGGGGGACGGAAGCAGATCCAGGATCACAAGAAGGGAAACAGCTGAGAACTCAACCTCGGGTCATTCCATTTTCAGCGTGAGAGCGGGAGTGCTTGAGCGCAAGTCAGTGTTTTAGAGTTTGTGAATGTTTCACGTTTATCTCTTATGCCATAAAAGAGAATTCTATATATTGAGACATTGGCAATGTTACTGTTCTGTTTGTTTCACTCATGTACAAATGTTGTATATCTAAAGAGTTGAATATTTTAAAGTGTCGTTTGGGACGCTTTATTTTAATGCACTGCTCATCACACTGTCATTTCAACCTGTAGTTTGTGTTGGTTTTGTTGTTTTTATAGCGGAACGTTCTCGTGGATAATGCTGTACATTAATCACGCTTTCTTTAAGGTCTGTAACATTCAAGTGGTGATAGCTGTTACTGTTGGCCTATGTGATATTACGCCTATAAGGTACATCCAGAAAGTAAATATTCCCCTTTTCACTATTTAGAAGGAACTTCAAAGCATTTCAGGTCATGATATGTGTTTAAACTTTCATTTCAAATTCATTTGAGTCAAGCTATATGTTTATTATAGTTAAAATAAACAGAAGGTGAGACACAGGGATGATGTCAGTCAGTTCTAATTGATTGATAGCTTTGCGTTAGCCAATCTTAGTGAGATTTTTCGGATATTGTTATACATTTTTACAAGCTACCTTATGATCAGATTGTTGTGTTTCGGTTTTTGACTTTACACCAACTGTCACTGCATAAGATCAAACCTTACTCGTATTTTTATATAATTTTCTGTTTTGCACATTTTGGTTTTTCCACCACCCAAAGAACTCGTGTTTTAAGGACATGTATTCATGTTATTTCATTTTAGCCAATGACTTGTGCCATAAACAATATTCATTTGATGAAAATAATTTTGTGAGCCACCATGGAGCTTTAAACAAAGTGTCTTGCAGACGCTGTAAGTATGTTGTCACTGCCATTCATCAATAAAGATCCATGAGTAAAACTTTTTTACAGTTTTGACAAATGTTCAAATTATGTGAATTAACAAGTTTAGCGTAAACCGTCTGTTTCAGACTCCTTTAACTTGTTTTTGTTCAAACCAATTTTTCTGTGTTTCTTCTAACAAGCTCTTAAATCTCAAGAGCTCTCCAAAATCTTAGAGAAGTCGGTCATATAATGCTCTCCACTGACACTAGGCAGTCTGAGAATAGTTGAATTAGATCTAAGCTCTAAGCTTACTTTTTTAGCATAGTATTTTACGCGTTGAGCTTCAAAGGTAAGGTACTAGGGTTCCGTTCACATCTGACTGAGGAGAGCGACTTTGTCTTCCTCTGATCTGCATCTAAGACAACGTTCAGACTGCTGGTCTTAATGCTCAATTCAGATTTTTTATTTTATGAAATCAGATTTTTTTGTGCGTGTGTGCTCATTCACATTACAGTCAACATGCAACAAATGCAAGCCAGCTCGCTGCAACCTTGGTCTGAGTATGTAAAACCGGTTCAGACTGTCCTGAAAATATCGGATAGAGGTCGCATAGGGGCAAGAAAATCAGATAAGGGTAGCTTTGGGCTTCAGTCTGAATGTAGCCTAAATTCTGGAGTCCCTCAAGGATCTCTACTTGGTCCTTTAGTTTTTCACTTCCCCATACTACCACTAGCTCTTTATTTAAGTGATAAATAAAACTGACAAAATAAATCATAAACAAATTATTTCAGCAAGGCATCTACAGAGGATACATTTCTAAATTTGCTGTTGTTAACATTATCCAAAAAGTTATTATTGTAATCCTTGTCACGTTTCTTATTTACTAATCTAAGAGATGTAATAAAAGCATCTATTTCTAAAAAGAAGTGTGAAAGAATGGCTGTGACTGGGATTTTTTATTTTTTTTTATTAATGAAAAAAACTATTATTAAAGAACAAAGTTTATCCTGCAATAGAAAAAAAATGGAAGAATCAACAAGGTCCCCAAAAAGCATGTAAACTACTCTAAAAGAGTTTAACTTTTGCAACGGGACAAGAAGCAAATCTAAGTTTAATTGTCATTGCTAGAAAAAAGGAACAAGAATTGTCAACTTTCATGTTTTTTGCTACCTGTATATTTATAAATCTTAACAATATTTTATTCTATAAATGTATTCTATTCCCCGGTATATCGCCCTGCAACTCATAACTAGTTTCCCACTGATGTGAAGCAGGTCCGAGCCTGGTTACTGGAGGCCTCAAGGGAGAACCAGGTTGCAGTTAAAGAAGGCCAATGGGGGGCGCTCACTCTGGGGTCTGTGTGGGTTCTAAACACTGTAAAAGAGCGCCACCCTTCGGATGAGACATTAAACCTTGCGCCTGACTCTTCATGGTCATCAAACAATTTCCGGATGTTTTGTTGAAAAGAGAAGTGAATCCTGGCATTCTTGGCCAAATTTGCCGCTCCTAATAATCCCTGTGCTCTAAATGGCTACATTCCCCTGATTGGCTCACCATGTCTTCTTCTCTTCACCATTGGCTGGTGTGTGGTGAGTGTTCTGGTCCAGAATGGCAGCATCACATCTTCCAGGAGGATGCTGCACAATGCTGCTGGGTTCAGAGACAGCCCCTTAAGATAATGCACGTTGACTGTTTAGAAATGTCATGAATTGTTGTTATTTTATTTTGTTAGGAAATTGGTATATATTAGAAATCTTTGAAGCTCTTTTCAATCATACTGAAAATGAGCTGCCCAAAAAAACTTTTGAAGTATTACTGATTGCCTCTGGAACATTTATTTACCCTGCATGCTTTTTATTCATTTTTTTTCAATATCATTCAAACTCAGAACTGATTCGATGAAAACGTTTGAAAGCTTGAAATATATTTTATTAGTTGAATTAAACGTGCGTTTCTTCACTCTCCAATGTTTGTGGTACAATATATAATATAACTGTGGTACAATACAATATACAATAAATATATATTTAATATAATGTGGTACAAACAATAAGTGGTACAATATAACTTATGTGTTCATGCTATTTCCATACTAAACAAATAAACAAAAACATCATTAACAGTTTCTTTATTAATTGCACGTTACAAAATACTGTTAATTTCTCTACTACAGATAAAAAATCTTGGCGTTATTATAGATAGTGAACTGACATTTAAGAACCATATCTCTTATGTTACTAAGACTGCTTTCTTTCACCTCAGGAATATTGCTAAAGTGCGGAACATGCTGTCTATCGTAGATGCAGAAAAATTAGTGCATGCTTTCATGAGCTCCAGAATGGATTCTTGTAATGCTCTGTTAGCCGGCTGTCCAGCCACCACGCTACAAAAATTACAGTTAGTCCAGAACACAGCAGCTAGAGTTCTCACAAGAACAAAGAAATATGATCACATTACACCGGTTCTGTGCTCTCTTCATTGGCTTCCTGTACAATATCACATTGACTACAAGATTCTGCTCCTTGCCTTTAAGGCACTGAATGGCTTGGCTCCGTTCTACCTGAGCAGTCTCCTCTCACGATATATTCCACTCGCTCTCTCCGATCACAAGAAGCAGAACTATTGATTATACCAAAGGTTAGTAAATCCACAAGAGGTGGAAGAGCGTTCTCATATAGAGCCCCGAAGCTCTGGAATAAACTCCCGGATGTTGTCCGCAGCTCAACTACGCTCACAGATTTCAAAACTAAATTAAAAACATATCTGTTTAATCTGGCATTCCAATAATTATCTCTTGGTATTTGTCTAAATAGATCTGGTGTCTGAGCACTATATTCATACAAATTGTTTAAAAAACAATGTGGTTCAATGTTCCTCTCTAAGCTCTCCTCATCATTTATCTCTCCTCCTGCAGCTGATGCTGATCACCTGTTTGTTGTCTGTTACATTTTCTTACCGTTGTCTTTCATTTGTTACTTTTGGTTTTGTCTTTGTTGTTTTTTGTTTTGATTTTTTCAGGTGCTGTCCGGCGAACTTTTCATCAATGGATCTTAAGTTTGTATGTTGTTTATGCTGGGGAGGTGATTAGCACCTGCCTCAGTCAGCGAGGCTCCCAGGGGCCTCACAGAGGAACTCGTATTTACTCTACCTGATCCTCACGAGGACTTTGTGGAAAAACAAGTCACGAGATCTGTTTATGTGTTGCATAGCATATTGAACAAGTATTAAAGATTATTTCATTTTAATAGCTATTTTACCATAACAAGTTATCCTTTCCAACTAATTAAAGGCTGTCAGTTGTTACTATTTAGGTGAAACTAAAAACACGGTAACTTGATAATGTACACTAACTTAAATATGAAAATTAATGTGTTAATGTCAGGAAAAAATGGGCATTTTAGGAACTTTGACATAAGCACTGCAGTAACTGAAATGCTAATGTTTCGTCGCTTGTTTTTATACTGCAGGTCATATTTTTAGATCCGTGTACATATATATTTATTTATTCGTAATTGCTAAGATGTACATATTTCAGGTGTCTTTTGGTCGCTCTCGACTGTAAATTATAGATATAGAAAAGAACAGTTCATTTCAGTCTCTCTTCAACTCGTTCTTATCGTTCGCAATGCTTTTCAGTCGCTTTTCAGTCGCTACAGTCGCTTGTTATTTCTCTTCGCGAAAGAGTGTTTTCTGACTTCTGAACGAATTACTCGACGGTTTACCTATTTCAGCACGATGGGTAAAAGATGGAAAGCCTTCAAAAAGGCGGTTGTCAACTTATTCACTCGACGTAAACGTCGTGATAAACCAGCTAAAGGTGAGAAAGAGGCGCGACACAATGAGCGAAAAGTTGATATTTCTATTATTTCTGTTATTATATTTATAGCATGAGATAAAATCGTGATTAAGGAAGAATCAGAAAAGTACATTTTCACTCGATTTTACATTATCTTCACAGTTGTATAACTACATATGACTACACTTTAAAATGTATATTTACTGAGGTAAAGTTACTTCTTTTATGATCGAGGCCCTTGATTTAAGAACTTGAGTTAAAGACCCCACCAGAAGTGTCTAGAATCATATTTGTTAGTTTGATTATACATTTTCAACGTGATAATAAATCAATTAATAAATAGTTGAAAGCTAGAAGTTTATTTCAAAACACCAGTTTGGGGCTTTAAATCTTCACCAGAATTAAAGAGTCTGGAGATTGGATACAGTTACAATACTTTTCTTTGTTGTCAGTTGAACACTCGACTTGGTTTATAAAGTAATTTCTTCTCACCATTACATGAACATGGTTTGTAAGAGTTTCTTTTGTGCTCAGTAAAGCGATAAATAACTCTCGAAACGAGACTCTGTTATCATCCAAACAGCCAATTTCTCACAAAAACCTTGTTCTTCATAAAAAAATGTTTTAAGGTAGAAGCTCAGTTTTAATTTAAATCTAGATAAAGAAGAAATAAAAAATCTTAACTCCAGATTTTACTGCGTATTATTCATGAATATACGTTTTGGGTACCTTCTGTTATTTTGTAGGTGACTATTTTCATTGTAAATACAAAACTAGTACTCATTAAAGTTTAAATGTCAGCAATGCATGAAACAGGAATCGACAGATTTAAATGGTTTTAAGGTAAAACGTTGCTTTTAAAAACTGTTAAATAGTTGCTCATACTTGTTGTTATGAGAGTAACTAACTATAAAGTTATTTAACACATTTGATTGAAATGATGTTTTGTGTGTTTGATTTTGCTCTCTAGCTGAGATCTCCTCTGAATGTGTCCCTGCCGCTGAACAAGGGACTTGTGGAGAGGTCCTGGAAGCCGTGGCTGGAGGCTCCCAGGCCCCTGGAGAGGAGAGCCCTGTGGACCACTCTCAGCAAGCTCCAGATGATGAGTCCGCTTCAGTCTCGGGCGTCCCACCTTTTCCAATCGAGTCCTGCAGCGACATTGATGCAGCAGTTCGTGGTAAGTTTGCTGCCGTACACGATGCACACAAACCAGGGTTTCTGCGGGGTCTTAAGAAGCCTCAAATCCACCGTTATAGATCTTAAATCATGTTTCACGTGTATTTTTTTCTGATCCATGTTAAGCTCATTTGATATGTGTTTTTTGGTTTCAAAAAAGATGGTTAGCGTAGTGTAAATCTTAAAAAAACATGAAAGGACTTTTAACACTTACATAGTTTGAAAAAAGGCTCAGATGCACTCAAAAGCATAAAAGTGATAGTTAGGTTGCCAGTTAATGACACAACACTCATAGATGTAAAAAAATGTGAATGTGATTTTAACAGTTGCCAGAGATTAAGAAAACACTCATAAATGCTCAAACGCATATGTTATATTTCAATCCGTTCACGAAATGAAAATTAGGGTGTCCCAAACCGTAGTGTACGTAAAAAAGTGTCCGAGCGGTGCCCGGATCTGTTCTTATTCTGGTTACATTCTGAAGTGCAGATCGATGAACACGCAACCAGTTGATATTACCCACAATCCACTGCGCTTTGGCTTTCTCAGGGACCCAAACAAACAAGCTCTCTCTGTCACATGACTCATTTTGAAAGAAGAAACACATAAATTAACAGTAGCAATATAGAGAGTGTTATATTTATTATTAGAATAGAGGTTTTAGTGCGTCCACTCTCTCATCTCACACACTAAAAAGTGTGTACATTATCTTCTGAAAATAGGTTTCTGCTTTAATTGGGACGCAGCATGAAACTTGATTGTTAGGGTTTCCAGAGATTGAGAAAGTGCTCACAAATGTTCAACTTAACAACGGAACGGTTAGTTTCCAGAGGTTTAGAAAACCTTCATAAATGCTAAAAATATAAAAGGGATGGTTAGGGTTTCTTAAAAAGTCTTAAATCTGACCTTATGAAACCTGCAGAAGCTCTGACAAACATCTCGCTGCTTGTGTTTGACACCTCTCTTTCTTTTTCTTCAACAGAGATAACTTTCACGTATGAATTTGGCGAGGTGTTGAGCATTGGAGAAGGTGTCAGCATTATTGAGCGTTCTTGGAAAGAGGACGGGACGAAGGAGGCTATGAAAGTCGCAAAGAAGACTAGACTCATCAGGATTGTAAGTTTAAGTGCTTTTTATATCTGCCTTCAGTAATTTTAAGCATTTATTCCAGAATATTCTTGCTGACTTTGGTAAAGAAATGTTTTTACAGCGTAGTTCACCATTAAAATGATAGATTTGCACATGTTCATTCTTCTGAAATATCTGTAAAATGATCTGAATCTGTGTTTAAAGCTGTTGTTTTAATGCTGAAGCTTGTCATAATTGTACAAATGTGCCGCTTTCTGATAATGAAATGTGCAGATTGTAAAGAACACTGACTGGACATTGAAATAAGCTCTGGACAGTTCTCCTTCTAGATGCTTCTCTTCCTCTGGATGTTCTTTTTCTGTGTGTGTCTGGAAAGTTGTGTTATTTGGAATCTTTTTGTTTTTGTAGTTCAGTGTAGACTTGCGCTGTTTACTATTTAGTTTGAAAGCACAATAAGTTAAAAGTTAAGTTTTTCAAACAAGTCTTGTGGAGAATGAGGAGCAGATCGCTAGACTGAGAGTGGACCTTATCTTGCTCATCATCTCCTCTATATAAGCTGCTGTTTCACCACACCTGTCAGTCATCTTGAAGAGAAATTTCTTCACCACTCTGTGTCGTTAAGATAATGCCTGAAGTTCTGGTTCTTTAGTATTTTACAGTAACATTTAAGTCCTCTTTTTCCAGGAGGGTCACGCTGAGCCTGTACCTCTGGAGGTGGGACTTCTAATCCTGGCAAATAAAGGCCCCAGCATTCCCCAAGTGATCAAGCTTCTGGATTGGCATCAGTCCAACGACGAGTACACCTTGATCATGGAGCGGCCTTCTCCCTGCAAGTCCTTGAGAAGGTTTCTGGAGCAAGGCGTCCTCTCAGAACACAGCGCATCAGTGATCTTCAGGCAGGCCGTGTTTGCAGCGAACACTTGCTGCTTGTGGGGAGTCTTTCATGGCGACATCAACCTGGACAACCTCCTAATCAACACCAACAACCTTGACGTCAAACTGGTGGGCTTCAGGCATGGTGCCCTCAAGGATGGGGCCCCGTTCACCTCGTTTACTGGTGCATATCTTCTCCTCGCAACATTAGATTGAGAGATCGTATCGTACACGAACCCTGTTTTTAACATGGATCTCTCTCCTGCAGGCATGTTCCCTCCTCCAGAGTTTGAGGCAAACGGAGCGTTCGAGGCGGAACCTGCAACGGCGTGGTCTCTGGGGATCGTCCTCTTTGCTATGCTGTTGGGGACAACCCCGAACCCCAAAGACTTGGAGAACCTGAACTCGAAGGTCTGGCACCGCAACAACATCTCCGGAGGTGATTTTTTTCTCCCGCTTTGACGATCGATCCGAGAGAGGAGTTGTGAGGTTTACGAGACTAATCGATGTTGTTTCTCTCCAGAATGCTGCAAGTTGCTCTACGGCCTCCTGCAAAAGAACCCTGCGAATCGGATCGGACTGATGCAAATCTGCGTTCACAAGTGGTTTAAGGCCTTGGATTATGAGCAGCCAAATCCCAAGATTATTAGTGAGTCCAAGACTTCAAACATCAACAGCATACATCTGCAATCAGATCATTATTAATGCAAGTTCATTCAGAGCAGAACTATGATAAATCAACTGCTGAGTGAATCATTGTGCTGGGAGATTGATGTGCACCCTGAATTAGGAATGCAGGGGTCGATATGAGACATTTACTGATACAGTTGAGGCATTATTGGGACAGTTTAGAGCGTGAAGAGAAAGTGGGGAGAGAGAGGGGATTTCTACTTTATTTTTAAGTTTATATCCTTAAATATAAGAATATAATTGTGCGTTATTTAATTGGTGATAGACGGTTTCGTAGAGTGGGTTCCTTTTTCAGTTTCACGGTCCTGCTCCTCGATGACGTTAGGAGTTAGCCTCCAGTGTGTTGTGATTGGACGATGAGTGCAGCAGGGGTGGGAAGAAGCCAATCGAACATGATCCACAGACAACAGCTGATCGGTGTCTCTACATAGAAAATCTCATCACTCTCTTGCTTCTTTTCAACAGAAATTAATTCCTCCAGGTACATGCTCACTGTGAAGCTCAGTGAAGGAGGCGGCAGAAGCGTCTTTAGAGCTGTACGCTTGGAGGACTGCCTGAAGGTGGCGGTGAAGTTCGCCCCCAAAAAAGGAGTCAAGTACATCACAGTTGTGAGTAGACTCTTTTCTTTTGAAAAGGCAGGCTGTGCATGTAGTCTCTCGCTGTGAGCTCACACAAATGTTCTTTTTGCAGGAGGGGCAAGCAAGACCTCTTCCGATGGAGATAGGTCTCCAGATATTGGCTAACAGAGGTCCGAGCGTGCCCCAGATCCTCCAGCTCTTGGACTGGGAAGACGAGAAGGAGGACGAGTACGTCATGGTGCTTGAGTGTCCTCCGTATTCCGAGGACCTGGCAGAGTTCGTGCGCAGTTACCACGGCGGCTCTGTCTCAGAGGAGATTGCAGCAGTGGTGTTGAAGCAGGTGGCGCTTGCAGCTTCAACTTGTCGCCAGAGGAAGGTGTTTCATCGGGACATCAAACTGGAAAAGATCCTGATCGACCCGTACACCCTCGAGGTGAAGCTGATTGACTTTGGGTGTGGAGAAGGCTTCCATGGATCTGGAAACACAGAGGATTGTGGTATGTTTCTTACGTTTCATTTCTTTTAACCCCTTCTCCTCTTGTACAAGCCCTCATGCTGTATTTCACATAGTTTCACTGAATAGAAAGCCCTGGTTTAGCCTTTGGCAGTCTGTTTTTCTCTAAATCTTTGCAAAAGATTGAGCAGACCATCTCTTTTTTTATGATTTTATCAGAAGTAAACGCTTAAATCCTTAGCAAAACAAGAAATTAATTACATAAAGTCTTGAAAGCATGAGTGTTTTCTCAAGTACAGCAAGAGATCGATCTCTTTCGTTCATGCGACAGTTGACTTTCTCCTGATTGGTTGAGTATGTGCCTATCGATGGATGAAATATGAACCATGGGACTTGTAGGATTTGTAGTTTTCAGTCTCAGAACCCAGTCATAGAAAACTTTTGAATCTTAAGTTAATAAAACAAAGTGTAACTTTTTCGTCATTTCTTCAAATTACCTTTTTTCACCTTTATTTTAGAAGGTTTTTTAAAAGGGACCTGCCTTATGTTTCGCAGGCACAGTCTTACAGCAGAAAAAGCAGATAAAACTAATTGTAAAAGGCGTCCGGGTTTAAGGGGTTAAAAGGTCTCTAGGTCCTCTTTCACAGATATTATTGGATGGAAACATGATCTTTTCTAATTCTGATTTTGCTCAATTTCTTCAGACTCTCGTCTTTTGGCTCGTCCTGAGTTTCATCTGACGGGGAAATGCTACGTGGAGGAGACGATGGTGTGGTCTCTCGGGTTCGTCCTTTTTAAGATGTGTGGGGACTTTCCTGGTGAAGCAAACCTGGACCTGCTTGATTCTGGGAACTGGACCCATGATAAGATGTCAGAAGGTGAGATCATCCATTTATTCTTCAGGATAAATCAGTAATGAACATCTCAAAGCAGAGAGGAGATGGAAAGATTGAGGTTCATACTAGTGTCTGGAATCCTAGAAGCTCTGGATAATGATCAGATATATCTTCTGTTTTTCTGGACAGAATGCTGCAATCTTCTTTCTTCTCTGCTGCAAAAAGACCTGAAGAAGAGGATTGCGCTGGATGACATCTGCCACCATGACTGGATTCAAAAGTTCTCGTCTTAAACCAGAGACCATCGCTGAGAACACATCTGGTGGACTCCAGGATACTCCGTGTTCTCAGATTTGTCTTTGTTGTGTAAATAAATAGAATATTTGAAGTACAATTTCGGCTTTCTGTCTTTTTGTACATTTTTTGAAGCTGCAGTGGTGACAGTTTTAGTTTTTAATGGAATAAAGTTGTGGAAAGAAGGTAGCACTGCTTTAGATCTCCAGTATGAGTCCAGTTATCTGTTTAAAGGTTGAGGAGGAGGATTCTAACTTAATCAAACCAAAGAACTAAAAGCATCTTAACATTATTGATAGGCGTGCAACTTGCTAGGTTTAACACATAAATCAATCCTAATTTTTATAAGGTTTGCTTGCAATCGTGTTATTGAAGGTGACTACTGTTATGTGCTTTATATGCACCTATGCATGAGAATATGCTTTTCTGAACATTTTAGGAATATTCTGTTTTTGTTATTTCCATTGTTTGTGTCTACATTCTAAATTGAAAAAGTTTCACTAAAAATACAAAAAGAGAATTGTATGAAGACAAGAAGTCCTTTTTATCTACAGATCAGGAGTTCTATATTATCCTAAATCTCTCCATCCTTCATGGAGTAAAAACTTCTCTCTGAAAAGATAATGTTGTAAATTATATAGATATTAAAGGTTAAAATTGTCCTCCTGTTTGTGAGATCCGGACCTGTCAGTAGGTTCTCTTTGAGTGAGGTACTCTTAAACTTCACAGAACAATCAAAGACTGCGTCTCTTGCCTGGCTATTGTGAGTTATACACTCATGGTGAGGGATGTACCACGCTGGTTCATTGTTCAATTCAGACTCTGGGACCATTTCAGCATCACCTCGTGCTACAATATCAGACATGAAAGCTATATAGTCCTTGTAATTCTGTTGATCCCGGTTCCCTCACGCATTGGAGACGATGCTCTGCACACACCTTGTTGTTGGGCAAGCTTGGTCTTTCACCTTTGAAAGGCAGTGGCATCTCACCGTGTCCATCTGGCAGCTGTTTAATGCCTTCATTTAACTTAATAAGAAATCGTAGATCTTCTTGTGCCGTTGACATCTCGTCATTACTTCTTTCAGCAAAGTCAGATTCAAAAACCTTTACAATCTCAGCAGGAGTAACCATCTCCACTACTTTGTTCCTGTGCACAAAGCAAACTTCAGTTTTAAGCTGTTGAGAGGGTTTGCCAACTTGTAAATTTTGTCAATTCTGTGACTCACGCCGATTTCATCCTCATAGTCACAATCACCACCATTGGATACAATAATACTCCATCCCAACACAGACCTTCGATCATTGGGTTGGCCTTCAATCTCTCTGAGAAGCAAAGCTTGCAGACAGTTGTAGCCTATTAAAACCCTATTTCACAATCAACAGCAGGAGCCAGATCATCAGCCAGATGTTCTAAATGAGGCCAGTTCTTAGCAGTTTCACAGGTTGGTAAATTAGATCGATTCGCAGGTATGTATTCTCTGGTGTATGTAATTGGAAGTTTACCTTTTTCAGACTTGAGGCTTCGTACGTGGAGTCCTTTCACCTTGTAGCTGGACTCTACCTTCGTCTTTGTAAATATTGTAGAAATTTTACCTTTGCCGCATCTCTTCTCACATCAAGCGCTTCAGCTGTGTCGTTCAGAATAAAGGTTGTGTCACTTTGTGTATCAAGCAAAGCATACATCAAGATCTCCTTTGTTGGCTCTGCTAAAGTTGTCACATAAACTGGAACAATGGGTTGCAAATGGGTCACAATGTTGATTAACCTTTGGCTGGTCTTGACTGACTCTTGAATTTTGTTGTGGGATTTTACTAGTCTGATCTTGATGAAGGCATGTTGGATGAAACTTCTCACGTTTTCCACACAAACTTCTAGACTTGCAGTTTTTGGAGCTATCACCAATTCTGAGACACCCAAAACACAACTTTTCAGACTGAACAAATTTCAATCTTTCCTCAATTGGTCTTTCCATAACCTTGTGGCACTTTTGAGTGTGACCTGGTTTCTTGCAAAATACACACATACTAGTTTTTTCACTAGAGTATGTGGTGAACACTCTTGCACTTGCATTGCGTGTCTTTTGAAACTTGGCATGATCCTGATCAGTTTGACTTTTTCTTGCTCTCCAGGTTTAATTGCTTGCAGTGAGTTGATCGGGTTGCAGGCACTTCTAGCTTCCCTTTGGAGGAATTCCACAAAGTGTCTAAAATCCGGAAAGGATTTGATCTCATCTTGAAACTTTGTGACAGCCCTTATTCCATCTTGAACCCCACCATTCAGGCAATTTTGCAAATATCCTTTGATTTTACACACAATAATTTAGTGCTTGCAATTCATGAACATAAAACATAGCTGATTCAACACAACTCAAAAAGTCCACAAACTCCTGGAGGTCATTGCTATCATTGGTAGCAATCTTGTGTCATGACTGTGTCTTGTCTCGGTACGACTTACCAACTACGAACGGATTGCCAAACCTGTCTTCAAGTGTTTTCCAAGCATTAAAGAAAGTGGATTCAGTCCCAACCAAGAAATTCCCGTAAATGGCCTCCTTGGCCTGACCACTTACATATTTGGGTAGAAAGAAAAGCTTTTCTTGAAGCAGCAGGTTTTTACAACCAATTAATGCTTGGTCAATTTCCAATCATTATATTTCAAAGGGTCTCCCATAAAAAATGGCAGGATTCTGGGATTGGAATGCTGTTGGCTGTAATTGCTGCAGTAAGTATATTTACAAGATCATTTGATGTCTGGAGACAGGTAATGTCTGATATGGAGCTATCGGAGTTTGAGTAACTGAAAACTGCTTAAAAACACAACATGGTTGCTTTCATTGAGAAGCTTCACTGTACACATCTGGTTGAGAGAGAGTTATGGTGCAGGGAAAAACATGTTTGGTTTGAGAAGGAGTAGCATAAGTAGTTTTTTCTTCATCTATGAACCTTTCAGCGCAAACTTGTAGCCTAGCTTGTGCAGCATCGTATCTTTGGAACTCTTCCAATCGTTCTATTTTCTTTCTTTTTTCCTCCAATCTAACTTTCCTAACATTACTCTCAGACACAAACGGAGCATTTCCTCTTGCCTTTTCCGCTTCCATCTCTCTTTCTTGAGCTTCTTTCTCAGCTGTTAACCTTTCATCTTCAGCCTCCAGGTTCCTAATTTCTTCTTCAAATTGATGCGGAGTCTTCATTATTTTAAGCACTTCTTGCGTTTCTGCAAATTCAGCCTCTACAATCTGTCGTTTCTGCGTGGAATTAATGGAAGAATGAACGGACATTGTTGCAACTAAACTTTATCTTAATGGAGGTTGATGAGATGACGCTGGATACTGTGTCCTCAAACACAGATTCTGCTTCGGGTCAGGCTAAATTTTCCGGATCTCCATTCGAGAAGCACTTTGCTTTTTTGTTTGCAGCGCTTGTAATTGCAAGGCAGGTATAATTTTTTCGCCATAATTCTGGCTCAGGACTTGTGATGCTTCTTATGCCTCCGTAAATATGGTCCATCTCAGACCGAGAGGCATTAATAGTGGTCAAATCCTCAAAGATCAATTCCTTGTCATCACCTTTCTTCAGAGATCCTTTCAAACCATTGATGCAATATTTCCATCTCTTCTTATACTTCAGCTCAAAAATCTTGTTTACACTTTTCAACCTGTCCTCTTGAAGCGATTGACCTTTTTCCTCATTGCATCCTAGGGCAATATATCATCTGCCTCTTCATGTTGTAGTAGTTCTTGTTCATGGACGTCAATGTTTTCAGATGGAAGTGCATGCTCTACATTTTGAAACAACCACTTAAACCTCAGCTGTCGCTTTGAATGTCCTTAGAATTTAAGCAAACAACGATAGAAAAAAATTCCACCTTCACTTGAAATATGGATATGGCGTACCAACCCAATGGAATATTCAGCAACAGTTTAACAATCCTTTTGCTGTTTCCAACACAATTCAGCCCTTTATTGTTTAAAGCTGCTTCAGTAATTCATCGCCTTTCTCTTCAACCTTGTACTTCCGTTGTCCAACCTCTGCTGCCATCTGCTGGTCGTGCGCAGCAATCAAGACGACTCTTTCCTCCACTGACGCAGTGATGCCACTGTGTGCCAAAGCGAGGCTTGGATTCCATTTACAGTTGTTGTATTCCTCAGTTCATCCACATTTACATCCTCGACCACAATAACAGCGACGACAACCACTTAACAATAATAACGTAGAACTAAATTAAACAGAAACACAAGTTTTAGATACATGCCAAGCATAAAAACGTTCATCACATAAAACACAAAACGTATCAAAAATACATCCACATACCACTTTGCCTATCTGTAACTAAGATATGCTGATGATTCATCCTGATGATGCTCTTAGGATGTCTCCAGAAACGCTGTATTGGCTCTCTGCAGGGAGTCGCGCTTTTATCTTAAGGCGACCACAGCCGGAAAAACAAAAGAAACAGGAAGTGGTCTTTGCCCCGGAAACATAAGACAAAGTTACACTTTCAACTTAATTCTTACCTGCTTTCTATAACTTACATAAAACATCAGTAAAATATTAAAAATAAAATAACCACAAATATTAAAAAATGTAAAAATAAAAAGAGTGAAAAAATACAAACAAATTATTAAACACTCAAATATAGCCGCCATCTAGTGGCCATCTATATTATCCTAAAACTTATTATCTTTTGAACTTATTTTTTGATCAAGTATACATTTTATAATATTGTAAATTATATAGATATTAAATGTTAAAATTGTCGTTCTGTTTGTCAGAGGCTGTATTTTTCCAGTAAGACGTTATACTAAGCGCTGAAAAGGTGTCTCAGGTCAGGTGACTTTAGCGTTAGCATTCTAGCATTAGCAAGGACAGAGTTTATACACGGGTTTATAGCAAAATATTGCCTTTTTGGCGTTACGGTTGCTTTTTTTTATCAAAATATTTTTTCATTAACACAATTCATTAACAAAGGAAGGTCAAAATATCAAAAAATACTAGCTGAAATCTATTTAACGTAATTCTCAAACAGATACTTTCAATGCAAGGTGAGTGTTTACTGCCATCTTGTGGTAATAGTATAAATTATACGTTATAAGTAACAAGCATTACCAAGATGCTCAAAAAGAGAAGTGAATGTTTTTTTACTTTCGCAATGAAGCTCCGCTTTTTCTTTTTATGGTTAAACTCAGTGTTAAATTCAGTTCAATAAACACGAACTTAACGTGAACGTTTGTACTGAGGTCGCTGTACATTTGGTCTTGTCTTCTGCACTTTTCATTTTATTTTCCATAGAAGACTGTCTCTATTTTTAATAGTCTCGTTATATAATATTACATTACAAAATCTACTTAAAGACCTTAACTACATAACTCGCAAATATATAATTTTATCACGACATTTAAGTCTGGAACATACCATTTGTAACCACTAGATGGCAATAGATTAACGTGTACATAATTTGAAGCTATTTCAAACAAATAAAATCATTTAAATAAATGTTTTGTGTTAAAGCCTTTTTTAAACTTTTTTATTAAAATTCTATCTTATATCAGAAGTGGTTTAGCGATGGTCTCTGTCCTATTATAGAGAACACTGGCTTCTTTGCAGTTGTAATCTTTGATTATATAGAATATTCTTCTTAGCTCCTCTGGTAGCAATAACAAAAATATGTAGTCGGTCTCACTTGACATAATTACTCATTATATGTTATAACAAGTGTTATCAAGGACTTTTTGGTGAAACTAGTACATTGCAGTCCCTGTCGCTTTTTGTAAAGTTAAAGTGCGTAATTGTAAATGCTCAATAAAGAGGAAATCTCAACATAGATTCAAATGAGATCTCTTCCTGATGATTGAACTTCCCTTTCATGACAAACGCAATGAGTTGTGTGACTATTTTAGAATATCAAGAGATGAGAATCAAACATGGAGCATCTCTGCAGTGTGATAAATGTCTCAGAAAGCCTCCGTTGGTTGCAAACTGCAAAGTTTGTCATAATTTCTTTCTACGACTGGCTTGCCACACATTTCCTCAGCAGATCTTTGTGGGTTTATGGGGTGACGGTTCCTTTCTGCTCATGTCTCAGACGTGCTGGATGTAGAATCTCTGAAGTAACTGTTGGTTTTGTCTCACAAAACTGCAGGCGAGCCGAGGGACAAGATTCAACGTGTTTAGAAGGGAAAAAAGAAGAAGAAGAAGAAGAAGAAGAAGAATTAAAGCGAAGGAGGAAGTAGATTGAAGGAGAGAGGCTGACTGGAAAGAATGTACTCTTAGACTTTACTGTTAGTTGTTTTGTGAGTGGAAGAGATAATGAGTGTCTATTTTTGAGCTGTGTCCAATTGTGAAGAAATGTCTCTGAGGCTCCCGCGCAACTGGGACTTCAGCACCTTCAGAGCTGAAACTGCCAAGATAGGTGAGAAATGCTGTTTATGTCGGGTCAAAGGTCAAGTCATGTCAAGTTTAGGTTTCTGTTGTGTTGATATGTTGGTTGTCGCGTATGGCATTAATGATAGAGCAAATGAGATGATCGAGAAAATGAAAAGCAGCATTGCACTCCTCCTTCTCTGGAATTACTGCCCTGAGGTGGAGATCTTAACCAGGTGAGGACTCGACGGAGGGAGAATTCTCCCTGAACGCTGAGGCTACTCTGGGTCTTGGGGGATTCTGTCGAGTGCTATTTTAAGGTCGGTTTTGCATCGAAAGTTCTGCAGTTCTGCATTTTAAGGTCAGATCTGCATGAAGAAACTTAGAATGTGAACTTGCTGTCGGATGGCGTTCCTGGTTTAGAGAAGATATAAATCTTTTTAGATGTCCTCTTCAGAAAGGAAGATGATGCAGACGTGTGTTGAGACTTATAGAATCGACTATATGTTACATCAGTGGTCCCCAATCTTTTGTGCTCCACGGACCGGTTGATTGTCTGACAATATTTTCACGGCCCAATCTAAAGGTGTGTAGCAGATAAAAACAAAATAAAATGATAAGATCGGCATTAAAAACTGTGATAATTAAACTGTGGTATCACGTGACTTATGGTGTCAAGGACTTGACATGCGTCGACTGAGACGGATGTAGCAGAGAGAATCCACTTTTCAAAATAAAAAATCAGTAAGACACACAAAATAAAACATCAGAAAAAAAAAATTTCTTTGTGTGCGGCCCGGTACCGGTCGGCGGCCCGGGGGTTGGGGATCACTGTGTTACATGATCCGGTTATCCTCAAGTTTTTTAATTTATCTGTGAGTTCAATTAGCTTTCATTTGAAAATGTGCGTGCAAATAACACTGTATGCACGAATGAACCATTAACACCATTCATGCAGCTGAATTTTTGAACTCAATTTCACTTTAGAAAACGATTTAGTTTCAGTTTAAACCATTCAGATCATGAGTCCATTAAAATGGATTTGATAGTATTTATTTAGCCTTTTTGCACTTGCTTCAAATCAGCTTTAATCAATGGATTAATATACGGAAAATCCAGCATCTGTTTTATTTTCTGGATCGTTTCACTCAAGACACTTAATCGCTGCTGTTTTTTCTGACATTGAATGTGTTGCAAGGAGTATTTTTAAGAAAATCACTGCACACTGAAATCTGAAAAATTTAAACAAACTTTCTCCAAACACAAAAAAAACATATGTTCTTGTCACATATTTTTTTAGAAGACAGAATCCACAAAATATAATAATAATAATAATAACAATTATCATTATTATTGGGCGTCACGGTGGTGCAGTGGGTAGCACGGTCGTCTCACAGAAAGAAGGTCGCTGGTTCGAGCCTCGGCTGGGTCAGTTGGTATCTCTGTGTGGAGTTCTCATGTTCTCCTCGTGATCGCGTGGGTTTTCTCCGGGTGCTCCGGTTTCCTCACAAGAACAAAGACATGCGGTATAAGTGAATTGAGTAAGAACGATTGTCAATAGTGTTAAAGAGTGAATGTGTGTGTGAATGTTTCCCAGCGATGGGTTGCGGCTGGAAGGGCATCCGCCGCATAAAACATATGCCAGAGAGTTGGTGGTTCATTCTGCTGTGACGACCCCGAAAGGGAAGAAAGCCGACATGAAAATGAATGAATGAATTATTATTAATACTATTAGTGTTATTATTATTAGAATCTGTAAGTCTTCAGAAGTCTAGTAGGTAAGATATTATTATTTCTATAGTACACATTTCATACAGGACAATCGCTCAAAGTGCTTTACAACAAAACAGACAGTCACATCTAAAAATAAAACAGGTTAAATTTAAGACTGGAGAAACTGAAAACCAGTGGCGCAGTGGGTAGCACGGTCGTCTCACAGCCAGAAAGTCGCTGGTTTGAGCCTCAAAACACATGACAGAAGAGTTGGTGGCGACAAGAAGATGGATGGATGGATGTTTTGCTAATGCACAAAAAAAGGAAAGAAAATTGACTAAAATAATGACTGTAAACCTGTGCTCAGTAATTGTCAAACATGAGATTGCACACCTTGTAAATAATCATGGTGGGCCACCATGGCCAAAAATGTCAGGGCCTTT
Source organism: Danionella dracula (assembly GCA_900490495.1). Taxonomy (NCBI): domain Eukaryota; kingdom Metazoa; phylum Chordata; class Actinopteri; order Cypriniformes; family Danionidae; genus Danionella; species Danionella dracula. The sequence continues at coordinate 547,027 of UELW01000389.1, forward strand.
TTTTTGGTGCCAGTCCATCCCTATGTGTATCCACGGTTCCTCCTACTGCTGGGGTTTTCTTGTTAGCACACAAAAAAATCTAACCATTTCCAAAGAATACAGTTATATTTTATAAAGCCAAAAAAAAACCCCACTTTTGAACATGACCTCCAAAAACACACTTTCTTTTATTACTCTTTGATTATCTGATGTGGTTTTACTACAGTTATACTTCCAGGTCAGTCAGAGCGTACGTTCTTTACTGAGCATCATTAGTGATACATCTTATTGCTTCACGGGCGGAGCTTTAACCAATGGGCGTAGCTATGGCCATTTTGTGCTCCCATACAAAGAAAATAGAATTACTAAAACATGCATGATTCGATCTGAATATGACTTCAGGCATGTAAACCTAAACATGCAGTAACTGTCTGAAAACTTGAGTTGACCTGAGTGTACGATGCAGCACCATTAAGCGCTCCCCACACCTGTGCATGTGTTATGCAGCAGAGCATATCCGAAGAGTCGATTTCTACTGCGACATTTGTATGGTAGGGCCAGAATTTGGCATCCACCTCATGAAAGCATGGATCCATTCTGTCTGGAGGCAGCGGTTCAGACTGGTGGTGGGGGTGTAATAGTGTGGGGGATATTTTCTTGCCACACTTTGCGGCCAATACCACATTTTTTTGTGCATATTGTTTCAAAAATTACGCACTATATCATAAAGTCTGAATGATTTCAGGCTGGTTTCGTGAACATTATGATAATAAGTTCACTGTACTCAAATGGCCTCCACAGACACCAGATCTCAATCCAATAGAGAAGCTTCTGGATGTGGTGGAGTGGTAGATTAGCGTCGTGGATGTGCAGCTTTCTATAAAGCTGAAGGCACATTGTCAGGCTCAACAAGCGGCTATTCACTCAATATTTGACAACGGCTGCCAATTTTATTAGTGTTTATAGCAAACCATATGACATGGTCATAGTTCCAAGAATTTCTACCGAATAACCCCAAAGCTACAGAACCTAAAGAACCGAGCATTTTGGAAGTAATACACAGTTAACGATCTTGCAATGCTTTGGTGAGTCAACAGTTGTCGTGAATTTTCAAGAGGGGTTAAGTTTAGGGGTTAATACCCTTTTCAGCACACAGCTTGAATGTGTGTGGAGCTTCTCAGTCGATTATCGCTGAGTCAAATAGTTTCTTTTCTCTAACGTTAAAAAATGATCCCTGACGCAGAAAGCCTCACCCTGAGGCGAAAAGCCTCTTGAATCTCATCCCTGATCTTCTTAGTTATTCATGATAGTTTTGAACCCTTCTCCATCATAACAGCTCCCCTGATGCCAACGTGTGTCTTGGAGCTGGGTGAGGTCCGGGTCAGGCTCTGTGTGTGGGCCTGTGGACCAGAAGCTCGAACTCTGGTCCGTGCTCTTCATCAGGGAAGACCTTCTCAAAATAGACCAAAGAGACTGACGTTAGGAGGGAAGCTTTCAAGAACCGTGCTTCCTGTTGCTGATGAGCTTGTAACTTCCTGTTTATCTCATGTTCTCTCTTCTGCCCTTTCCTCTCATCTCAACGGGTCGCAGCGAATCTGACTACAAAAGCTCCAAGCTGCTTCAAATCACTGTCACACCATCTCTCGCTGATTAGACGAAGCTTGTCTAGAGATGCATTTATTGCAGTTGCAGTCTTATCAAAAATAATGCACAGTCACATGTTTTGGAGCTTCAAAGAAACTACTTTCACTATGAGTGTCTCGCTTTCCGCCTCCATAAACACGATAGTTTTACTTATTATTGTCAGTCTTTATCCTTTCTTCTCAATGTTAAAATCATATATCAGATCTCTTATGGGTTGCTTGTTTGTCCTGTCAACCAATAGAGCGGACAAACATTGAAAGGTTCTACAATTAATTCATGTAAAAAAATGGTTGACCAACAGAAAAATGCTCAAATTTGACTTTAAAATTCAACAATACAGTTTTATTTTGCTTTCAGACACATCTCTGCTGTCCAGCAATGAGACCCACATGCGCTGCTTAATTGTGTGGCGAACAGTGTTGTGCTAATTACTACAAAATAGTAACTAGTTACAGTTACTCAAAAAGTAACCGAGTTACTTTAATTGTTAGTTATGTTAAAAAGTAATCAGTTACTGTTAAAAGTAACTAAATAGTTACTTTAAAAAATATTACGCTACCATTAAGGCCCTTTTATTTGGATATCAGTGCCACATGGAAAAATGTTTTATTTGTTTTCTGACTTAACACCAAGCATTTTTGTCAATATACACACAAAACTGACTTAAAAACAAAGCAGGGTGACACCTGAATTTACTATAATGGCTCTTACTCAAATAGTATTGAATATTTATTGTAAAAAAACACCAAAACATTTTAGAAACAAATAAACTGCATAATGTTATTCAGCTTTCATGATGTTATTAAAATGTTCTTCTGTTTAATGTGAGTTACAATATGGATGTAGGGAAACAACCTGTATTAGTCATAAGTGGTCACTATATAAAACATACACTATATACAACAAGAAGAACATTTTGTTTGTTAACAAAACATCCCCATATGGTTCAGTGTTGATCGTATAATAACATCCCCTAACTCTTAAAGAAGTAAACATTGTTACTTCTCACAACTCTCTGAGAACTTTCTTGAAAATGTTTTTGATGTCGATGAAGACATTGATACACATTTGTAAGAAGCAAAATAACCCCATGTATACATAAAACACACTAAACACATGTTACTTGAGCCTATAATTCAGTATAGACAGAGTAACAGGAAACAAACAGACAAGCAAACCACCTGCTCAAATCAAAATGATAGTACTATAAAGGAATAAAAAGGTCATTGCTAAATAAAAGCATAAACAGAAAGCTTAAACTAAGGAGAACGAGAGATCTGTCGGATGGAAGAAGGACCCTACGTTGTTATGAATGTCGTTGAAGACCACACTTTCAGATGTGCACAGTAAACCAGGCTCCGGAAAGAGTCGACCTTTTATTTTGCAGTTTATTTATCGTCAGCCAGTCTACTATCTTACAGGAAGCTACTCGACAGCTGCTCACTCAACAAAACATTTCTACCAACAGCTTTTTTTTTGGAGGCGTTCTGTTTAACTTTGTGTTTGTCTTTGTCGGTTTCCACTCAGCCCGCACTAAGAGTTTAATTCCTGGAGAAGTAAGCCCTAGGTCCACCCGAGCAGGTTTGAAGAGACCCATGGAGAAACCTCTGAAGAGCGGCTGGCTGAAGAAGCAAAGGTCCATCGTGAAGAACTGGCAGCTGCGCTTCTTTGTCCTCAGAGGAAACGTCCTCACGTACCATAAGGACGACAGAGGGAGCACTGTCCAGGTAGGAGCCCATGGGTGAGAATGAGTTAAAGACTTTTCACAGAATCTTATCAATATTAGTAACATGGTCTATACATTTATTACAGTTCTTATTTCATGAGGTTTTAAATGAATTAATGATGTTGTTCTGTTGTTTAGATACCGCTGTGTTTAAAATGTATTGAAATTAAATATTTACCGTTTTTCTTGTTGGTGATCATGTCCAGTTTTTTTAGTTTTTGTCTATTTTTTTACTTTTTCTGTTTCTGTCCTCTATTTGATCTCAGGGCACCATACCTTTGTTCTCGTGTCAAGTTAATGAGTTACCATCTAACGCTGATGATAGATTCCTGTTTGAGCTCATCCCTGGTGAGTTTTCTATCTTCAAAATGTACTTTCAACCAAAAACTGAACCCTACTCTTATATGAAGGGGATAAATTCAAGCTACGAGGTTGGAATTTGCTCTGATTTTGGGAGTGATGGGAAAAATGAGTTGAGAGTCAATCACCTAAACAATGAAAATGCATTTAATTTTATTGGAAATAATTTATTGACATCTCAATCTTAAATTTAGCTATTTAAGTATTCAACAACAAAATATAGTTGCTTAAAACTAAGTCGAAAACTGTAATTGCAATTTGAGTTAATTCTGTTAGGTTGTCTGTTATTAAATTGTTATGTTATTCGTGAGTTATATTAAGATTTGCATAAATATTGGACGAGAAGAGCGTTACTCAGGTGAGAGCTATTCACTGATGTTGCTTAGGTCTTTTCTAATCCTCCAAAGAACATGTTTTTGCCCATTTTTGATTACATACAACACATTTAATGTCAGGAAAAACACGCAGTGACTAAGTGACTTTAGTGAAATGATCCAGAATACAAAACTAGTGCTGGATTTTTTGGAACTATGTTAATCCACACCAGACCTTTGTAAAGCTGATTCGAAGCAACTGCTATTTTTTTTATATAAAAATGTCAGCTATTAATGTTAAGCGAAGTTGTCAGAATGATAAGAAAATATGTTTTGTATTGTTTGGAATCATCACAGAAAAATTGGAAAGAAATAAACAAATTCAAAAACAGCGAAGCACTTGATTGGTTCCACCTTCAGAAACACGACCAGTACACCACAGACCCAGGGGAAGTAACCTAAAGAGTGTGCCGCATGTCCATTTTTATACTTTCCTCTGTGACGAACCACTACGAACATTTACTTGAATTTCAAAAAAGATTCCAGCATATGGTCGGATTTTTTTTCAACACAGAGTGCCTAACAATTAATGTCCAAAAAAGAAATATCAGTAATAATTGAAGGTAAGGTAAACTGCTCAATCCCATCTCGTGTTCTGTGTGTGTGTCTGTAATGGAGCAGGCAGCAGCAGGGATCGAGAACGAGATCCCTACGTTCTCATGGCAACCACTCAGGGTGAGATGGAGGAGTGGATTCGCTGCATTCGCACAGCTATCGGCTCACAGTCCAATGGAGGTATGGGGCCTGTACTTTTTCTGTTTGAACTTGGATTTTAACTTGCAAGCTAAGAAAGGAAAGTTAGAAAAGCAATGATAATATTCCGGTCTATTTCGATCATCAGCAGGTTCATGTACAATTGCATGTAAATTAGCCAAAAAGGTGCACAAAAATAATAAGCAAAAAGAAATGTATGCAGCACATTTCTAGATGCTCAACACACTGCTGATCTTTGGGAGGTTAGGTCCTTCATTCAACCGCAAGCTTGCGGACCTGAATTCTGCACCAAAACTTAACAGAGTGAGTCAACGGAGAAATGCTGCTACCCAATAAAATCATTCTTCGATGTGTTATATTTAAAGTTTTTGGAAAGAGTCTTTCTGACATGATGGCGTACGAGAAGAAATTTGGGGCTCGTCTGGTGCCCATCCTGGTGGAGAAGTGTGCTGAATTCATCAAAGAGCACGGGCTGAGTGAAGAGGGCATCTTTCGGCTGCCAGGACAGGACAATCAGGTCAAGCACTTCAGAGAAGCCTTCGATGCTGGAGAGAGACCCTCGTTTCCCAGGTATAGCTTTCTACGGCTGCCTTTCTGTGTCAACTCAACATTGATTACAATATACTCCTAAATATGTGCTGGTTCATACCCTTTTTGAATATTGAATATGTAATACATATGCTGCTGATTAAGTAGCATATTTTTTCTTATGGTATGTCAAGGATTTTAGTTTCATGTTTAAGTTCCATTTGTTAATCACCAAGCTTCAGTTTTCAACAACATAAGACGTCCATCCATCCATCTTCATGTCGGCTTTTTCCCTTTCGGGTCTCCACAGTGGAATGAACCGCCAACTCTTCTGGCATATGTTTTATGCTGCGGATGCCCTTCCAGCTGCAACCCATCGCTGGGAAACATTCACACACACTCATTCTCTATGGACAATCGTTCTTACTCAATTATCTTATTCCGCATGTCTTTGTTCTTGTGGAGGAAACCGGAGCACCCGGAGAAAACCCACGCGATCACGAGGAGAACATGAGAACTCCACACAGAGATACCAACCGACCCAGCCGAGGCTCGAACCAGCGACCTTCTTGCTGTTAGACGACCGTGTTACCCACTGCAAATGCAATGATCTAATTGACTAGGATCAAAAAGTTCCTTTAATTAACCTCTATCCAATTTTTTTTATATAGCACTTTAACGGCATCAAATGAACCAAAATGCTTCGCAGGAAAAAAAAACTTGTACAAGTGAAATAAAAAGTTAAAAATACAGTAATTTCACGTTAATGATTAATATATTATATATAGTTTCAGATTTGTATACAATTTCTGTTTACAATTTTAATTGTAATTTAATAATATTAATGTGATGCAATAATGTGATTATACAAAAAACATTAGAGTATATTTTAACAAAAAAAATCTAATGAAAATAAAAATAATAATAATGTTATTTGGGGGCACCTCCACCAATTGGCGTTGCGCAATTGGTTTCAGAGTTTATTCTGAGCTTGGAAACCTTATCTGGAGAGCATGACAAAAGTTTATTTCATTATATGTATGTGAAAATTCACAAAATTTATTTAAATAACTAAAACATTTATTCAATTGCTTATTCATTTACATTATTTTTCTGTACTGGAAAACACCATAAAATACAGTAAAAGTACAGTTTTTTCTGTGTTTCAATGGCTTACCTATTGTATAAAACAAAAACTTTCATATTTTAAGGACAACCTGTGTACTCGGGTTTCTGTTTTTTTATTTATTTTTTTTGCCTCAGTGAGGTTGGCATGTGGCATGACCATTTATGGTGAAACAAACCGAATGCCTCCGCAGCCTATTTAAGGAAGTACTGTAGGTGAAGGGTCTGACACACATTGTCTGAGCTAGATCTTCACATGAAAGTGAGAATCATGTGATAACGGAACGAATCTCTGAGAGGTGGAACTACAGAGTGTTTTAGAGCAGCGAACCACATCCTGTCCTGACAAACACCGATCATCATGCAACTGTGTTCGGCTTCTGAAAACTCCAAACATCTCAATCGTCAGAAGCCCTGGGTGTCAGATAATCAGATATCCCTCTCTGCTGCAGTGATACAGATGTCCACACGGTTGCGTCCTTACTCAAACTCTACCTCAGAGAGCTTCCTGAGCCTGTGGTGCCCTGGACCCAGTATCAGGACTTCCTGGACAGCACTCTCACACTAGATGCCAACACTGCTTCAGTGAGAATCACATGATCATCCACGCACACTGTCTAGATAGTTCTATGACTAACTGGAATCTGATCTCTCCAGGGCAAGGAGAAGCTGGAGAAACAGATCAGCCTTCTGCCCAAAGTTAACTACAACCTGCTAAGTTACATATGCAGGTAAAACTCTGAAAACACAGACCACTCTATGTGTACGAAACTAAAATGCTCCCTTTTATCCAGATTTGACAATGTCGATTGTGACCACAGATTCCTGTACGAGGTTCAACAGAACTCGAAGGTGAATAAGATGAGTGTTGAGAATTTGGCCACTGTGATGGGAGTGAACCTGTTCAAGCCACAAGTAGAGGACGCCATCAGTATGATGAAAGGTTGGTGTTTTTTCTGAATGCAACAAACCTGTTTTTTTAGGAATCCTAGTTGTATATCTAGTTAGACATATTGTTATATGTGGTATTGTTGGCGTATATAATTATATATATCATAATATATAGTTAGTGTACACCTTCTATCACCTAAAGATACAAAAAGTCATCATTTCAATCAAGATGTTTTATTAACATAAATTGATTTTTAAATAAATGTACATTTAGTAAGACAACAGTAAGACAACTATCTTTTATCCATATAAAGTAAAGAAAGTAAGGAAAATCAAGCCAGGGGAAATAAATACATAAGCTGACCTGGTTTACCCACCACCTGTCTTAATAATTCAAAATAAAACATTTTAAATTAAATTACATTAATTAACACTACTACAGTACACTGGAAATTTGATTGAGTTTAGTTTACTTAAAAAAAACATATGAAATCAATTGGCTTATTTATAAAATGTATATTTATTTATACTTTGTTATATACAGTCAGAGTAAATTTAATAATACACGTTAAGTAAGTTTATTGTGTAGGTTTTAATTTGTCCACTTAAATGGCAAATAATGCTACATCACATTATAGCAAGCTTGCAAAATCAAGTTAATGTAACCTAACATTACATTTAAGTAATGCTGTGCAATCGGTAAACTATGTTTTTCAAAGAAAGCTGAACATGTTTTTAGTTACTGCAGACCAAAAAAACAAAAGACACTCACTCTTTTTATAGTTTTATTGTAAAAATAAGAGAGATTTAAGAACAAATCGTGCAAAAATAAAAAACTTGCAAAAACACAAATGCTTCAATTTCAACAGCATGGGGACCTTGATTAAGCGTCAATAACTGCCCCTTAAAATCAAATAACTGCTAAAAATACACTCCAAATATAAATGTTTTTCACACTGACGAGAAGACTAAGCAGTATATTACAAAACACTGTTTATTTGTCAGGCAAAACACCACAAAACTCAGAAGGTGAAGTGATTTAAACATAGTCAGAAAAATGCCACAGAAAAAAAATAAATACAGAGGAATTGAATCATCACAGATGAACTCAATTAAGGCATTAAATAATTAAGCAAGGAATGCAGAAGAGATTGACCATAACATAGGTAACACAACAAAAAGGAATCACAGAGATCGAAATCAAACTATGAATGTACACTTCAGTAAACTTAAAGCAGTGAGACCAGAACCTATAACACATTGAACAACAGAACAGAGATATAATAATGGGCAGCACCTGGCAAGTATAGGTCTTAAAAATTCCAACTTACTGGTTTAATCTTCTGGGTCCTCATCTGTGTCAAAATTTTGCTTCGATTTCAGTTATCTTTATCAAAACCAATTTGGTCATCTCTGATCTCGGTGTGGTTGAAATCAACTCTTTTTTCATCTCAACCACCTTTTCACAGGAACTCCTATGATACAGAAAGTGATGACTGTGATGATCAGACACCACGCACTGTTTTTCCCACCATCCAAAGACCAGCTGCATTCTCCTGTGACCAGCAAGAAAGCCAAGAGCAAGAAGCCCAGTAACCCTCGCAGTTTTGTGGGGTGGGAGGGTGCAGAGGTACCATAATTTCCTACTGTGTACACATCACACATTCACTATAAACAACATAAAATAAGAGTAAGCACCACAGTCAATAGTCACTATTGATAAGCCCATAATCGATTTTCCAGATGACACAATATCGTCAGAGTTCAGCCCTTGCATCCTGCTTTTTTTCTTAAAGAAAACACATTTTTACTCAAATTCATCTTAATGGATTTATAGCATTTTAGAAACTAATTATTCAAATCTTACATGATGCATGGATGGATAATGACCTCTTTAACCACCCTGTAATTACACAGTAGTTACCCTGTAGATACACTCAAACTACCCTGTGATTACACAGTAGTTACCCTGTAGGTACACTTAAACTACCCTGTGATTACACAGTAGTTACCCTGTAGCTACACTCAAACTACCCTGTGATTACACAGTAGTTACCCTGTAGATACACTCAAACTACCCTGTGATTACACAGTAGTTACCCTGTAGGTACACTTAAACTACCCTGTGATTACACAGTAGTTAGCCTGTAGGTACACTTAAACTACCCTGTGATTACACAGTAGTTACCCTGTAGGTACACTTAAACTACCCTGTGATTACACAGTAGTTACCCTGTAGGTACACTTAAACTACCCTGTGATTACACAGTAGTTACCCTGTAGGTACACTCAAACTACCCTGTGATTACACAGTAGTTACCCTTTAGATACACTCAAACTACCCTGTGATTACACAGTAGTTACCCTGTAGGTACACTTAAACTACCCTGTGATTACACAGTAGTTCCTTAGATACACTCAACTACCCTGTATTACACAGTAGTCCCTGTAGGTACACTCAAACTACCCTGTGATTACACAGTAGTTACCCTGTAGGTACACTTAAACTACCCTGTGATTACACAGTAGTTACCCTGTAGGTACACTTAAACTACCCTGTGATTACACAGTAGTTACCCTGTAGGTACACTCAAACTACCCTGTGATTACACAGTAGTTACCCTGTAGATACACTTAAACTACCCTGTGATTACACAGTAGTTACCCTGTAGATACACTTAAACTACCCTGTGATTACACAGTAGTTACCCTGTAGATACACTTAAACTACCCTGTGATTACACAGTAGTTACCCTGTAGATACACTTAAACTACCCTGTGATTACACAGTAGTTACCCTTTAGATACACTCAAACTACCCTGTGATTACACAGTAGTTACCCTGTAGGTACACTTAAACTACCCTGTGATTACACAGTAGTTACCCTGTAGGTACACTTAAACTACCCTGTGATTACACATTAGTTACCCTGTAGGTACACTTAAACTACCCTGTGATTACACAGTAGTTACCCTGTAGCTACACTCAAACTACCCTGTGATTACACAGTAGTTACCCTGTAGCTACACTCAAACAACCCTGTGATTACACAGTAGTTACCCTGTAGATACACTTAAACTACCCTGTGATTACACAGTAGTTACCCTGTAGATACACTTAAACTACCCTGTGATTACACAGTAGTTACCCTGTAGATACACTTAAACTACCCTGTGATTACACAGTAGTTACCCTGTAGATACACTTAAACTACCCTGTGATTACACAGTAGTTACCCTTTAGATACACTCAAACTACCCTGTGATTACACAGTAGTTACCCTGTAGGTACACTTAAACTACCCTGTGATTACACAGTAGTTACCCTGTAGCTACACTCAAACTACCTTGTGATTACACAGTAGTTACCCTGTAGAAACACTTAAACTACCCTGTGATTACACAGTAGTTACCCTGTAGGTACACTTAAACTACCCTGTGATTACACAGTAGTTACCCTGTAGCTACACTCAAACTACCCTGTGATTACACAGTAGTTACCCTGTAGGTACACTTAAACTACCCTGTGATTACACAGTAGTTACCCTGTAGATACACTTAAACTACCCTGTGATTACACAGTAGTTACCCTGTAGATACACTTAAACTACCCTGTGATTACACAGTAGATACCCTGTAGGTACACTTAAACTACCCTGTGATTACACAGTAGATACCCTGTAGGTACACTTAAACTACCCTGTGATTACACAGTAGTTACCCTGTAGATACACTTAAACTACCCTGTGATTACACAGTAGTTACCCTGTAGATACACTTAAACTACCCTGTGATTACACAGTAGATACCCTGTAGGTACACTTAAACTACCCTGTGATTACACAGTAGATACCCTGTAGGTACACTTAAACTACCCTGTGATTACACAGTAGTTACCCTGTAGATACACTTAAACTACCCTGTGATTACACAGTAGTTACCCTGTAGGTACACTTAAACTACCCTGTGATTACACAGTAGTTACCCTGTAGCTACACTCAAACTACCCTGTGATTACACAGTAGTTACCCTGTAGATACACTTAAACTACCCTGTGATTACACAGTAGTTACCCTTTAGATACACTCAAACTACCCTGTGATTACACAGTAGTTACCCTGTAGGTACACTTAAACTACCCTGTGATTACACAGTAGTTACCCTGTAGCTACACTCAAACTACCCTGTGATTACACAGTAGTTACCCTGTAGCTACACTCAAACTACCCTGTGATTACACAGTAGTTACCCTTTAGATACACTCAAACTACCCTGTGATTACACAGTAGTTACCCTGTAGGTACACTTAAACTACCCTGTGATTACACAGTAGTTACCCTGTAGGTACACTCAAACTACCCTGTGATTACACAGTAGTTACCCTGTAGGTACACTCAAACTACCCTGTGATTACACAGTAGTTACCCTGTAGGTACACTTAAACTACCCTGTGATTACACAGTAGTTACCCTGTAGGTACACTTAAACTACCCTGTGATTACACAGTAGTTACCCTGTAGATACACTTAAACTACCCTGTGATTACACAGTAGTTACCCTGTAGATACACTTAAACTACCCTGTGATTACACAGTAGTTACCCTTTAGATACACTCAAACTACCCTGTGATTACACAGTAGTTACCCTGTAGGTACACTTAAACTACCCTGTGATTACACAGTAGTTACCCTGTAGCTACACTCAAACTACCCTGTGATTACACAGTAGTTACCCTGTAGGTACACTTAAACTACCCTGTGATTACACAGTAGTTACCCTGTAGATACACTTAAACTACCCTGTGATTACACAGTAGTTACCCTGTAGATACACTTAAACTACCCTGTGATTACACAGTAGTTACCCTGTAGATACACTCAAACTACCCTGTGATTACACAGTAGTTACCCTGTAGATACACTTAAACTACCCTGTGATTACACAGTAGTTACCCTGTAGGTACACTTAAACTACCCTGTGATTACACAGTAGTTACCCTGTAGCTACACTCAAACTACCCTGTGATTACACAGTAGTTACCCTGTAGATACACTTAAACTACCCTGTGATTACACAGTAGTTACCCTGTAGGTACACTTAAACTACCCTGTGATTACACAGTAGTTACCCTGTAGCTACACTCAAACTACCCTGTGATTACACAGTAGTTACCCTGTAGGTACACTTAAACTACCCTGTGATTACACAGTAGTTACCCTGTAGCTACACTCAAACTACCCTGTGATTACACAGTAGTTACCCTGTAGGTACACTTAAACTACCCTGTGATTACACAGTAGTTACCCTGTAGATACACTTAAACTACCCTGTGATTACACAGTAGTTACCCTGTAGGTACACTTAAACTACCCTGTGATTACACAGTAGTTACCCTGTAGGTACACTTAAACTACCCTGTGATTACACAGTAGTTACCCTGTAGATACACTTAAACTACCCTGTGATTACACAGTAGTTACCCTGTAGATACACTCAAACTACCCTGTGATTACACAGTAGTTACCCTGTAGATACACTTAAACTACCCTGTGATTACACAGTAGATACCCTGTAGGTACACTTAAACTACCCTGTGATTACACAGTAGTTACCCTGTAGCTACACTCAAACTACCCTGTGATTACACAGTAGTTACCCTGTAGGTACACTTAAACTACCCTGTGATTACACAGTAGTTACCCTGTAGGTACACTTAAACTACCCTGTGATTACACAGTAGTTACCCTGTAGATACACTTAAACTACCCTGTGATTACACAGTAGTTACCCTGTAGATACACTTAAACTACCCTGTGATTACACAGTAGTTACCCTGTAGGTACACTTAAACTACCCTGTGATTACACAGTAGTTACCCTGTAGATACACTTAAACTACCCTGTGATTACACAGTAGTTACCCTGTAGATACACTTAAACTACCCTGTGATTACACAGTAGTTACCCTGTAGATACACTTAAACTACCCTGTGATTACACAGTAGTTACCCTGTAGATACACTTAAACTACCCTGTGATTACACAGTAGTTACCCTGTAGGTACACTTAAACTACCCTGTGATTACACAGTAGTTACCCTGTAGATACACTTAAACTACCCTGTGATTACACAGTAGTTACCCTGTAGATACACTTAAACTACCCTGTGATTACACAGTAGTTACCCTGTAGATACACTTAAACTACCCTGTGATTACACAGTAGTTACCCTTTAGATACACTCAAACTACCCTGTGATTACACAGTAGTTACCCTGTAGGTACACTTAAACTACCCTGTGATTACACAGTAGTTACCATGTAGCTACACTCAAACTACCTTGTGATTACACAGTAGTTACCCTGTAGAAACACTTAAACTACCCTGTGATTACACAGTAGTTACCCTGTAGGTACACTTAAACTACCCTGTGATTACACAGTAGTTACCCTGTAGCTACACTCAAACTACCCTGTGATTACACAGTAGTTACCCTGTAGGTACACTTAAACTACCCTGTGATTACACAGTAGTTACCCTGTAGATACACTTAAACTACCCTGTGATTACACAGTAGTTACCCTGTAGATACACTTAAACTACCCTGTGATTACACAGTAGATACCCTGTAGGTACACTTAAACTACCCTGTGATTACACAGTAGATACCCTGTAGGTACACTTAAACTACCCTGTGATTACACAGTAGTTACCCTGTAGATACACTTAAACTACCCTGTGATTACACAGTAGTTACCCTGTAGATACACTTAAACTACCCTGTGATTACACAGTAGATACCATGTAGGTACACTTAAACTACCCTGTGATTACACAGTAGATACCCTGTAGGTACACTTAAACTACCCTGTGATTACACAGTAGTTACCCTGTAGATACACTTAAACTACCCTGTGATTACACAGTAGTTACCCTGTAGGTACACTTAAACTACCCTGTGATTACACAGTAGTTACCCTGTAGCTACACTCAAACTACCCTGTGATTACACAGTAGTTACCCTGTAGATACACTTAAACTACCCTGTGATTACACAGTAGTTACCCTTTAGATACACTCAAACTACCCTGTGATTACACAGTAGTTACCCTGTAGGTACACTTAAACTACCCTGTGATTACACAGTAGTTACCCTGTAGCTACACTCAAACTACCCTGTGATTACACAGTAGTTACCCTGTAGCTACACTCAAACTACCCTGTGATTACACAGTAGTTACCCTTTAGATACACTCAAACTACCCTGTGATTACACAGTAGTTACCCTGTAGGTACACTTAAACTACCCTGTGATTACACAGTAGTTACCCTGTAGGTACACTCAAACTACCCTGTGATTACACAGTAGTTACCCTGTAGGTACACTCAAACTACCCTGTGATTACACAGTAGTTACCCTGTAGGTACACTTAAACTACCCTGTGATTACACAGTAGTTACCCTGTAGGTACACTTAAACTACCCTGTGATTACACAGTAGTTACCCTGTAGATACACTTAAACTACCCTGTGATTACACAGTAGTTACCCTGTAGATACACTTAAACTACCCTGTGATTACACAGTAGTTACCCTTTAGATACACTCAAACTACCCTGTGATTACACAGTAGTTACCCTGTAGGTACACTTAAACTACCCTGTGATTACACAGTAGTTACCCTGTAGGTACACTCAAACTACCCTGTGATTACACAGTAGTTACCCTGTAGGTACACTTAAACTACCCTGTGATTACACAGTAGTTACCCTGTAGATACACTTAAACTACCCTGTGATTACACAGTAGTTACCCTGTAGATACACTTAAACTACCCTGTGATTACACAGTAGTTACCCTGTAGATACACTCAAACTACCCTGTGATTACACAGTAGTTACCCTGTAGATACACTTAAACTACCCTGTGATTACACAGTAGTTACCCTGTAGGTACACTTAAACTACCCTGTGATTACACAGTAGTTACCCTGTAGCTACACTTAAACTACCCTGTGATTACACAGTAGTTACCCTGTAGATACACTTAAACTACCCTGTGATTACACAGTAGTTACCCTGTAGGTACACTTAAACTACCCTGTGATTACACAGTAGTTACCCTGTAGCTACACTCAAACTACCCTGTGATTACACAGTAGTTACCCTGTAGGTACACTTAAACTACCCTGTGATTACACAGTAGTTACCCTGTAGCTACACTCAAACTACCCTGTGATTACACAGTAGTTACCCTGTAGGTACACTTAAACTACCCTGTGATTACACAGTAGTTACCCTGTAGATACACTTAAACTACCCTGTGATTACACAGTAGTTACCCTGTAGGTACACTTAAACTACCCTGTGATTACACAGTAGTTACCCTGTAGGTACACTTAAACTACCCTGTGATTACACAGTAGTTACCCTGTAGATACACTTAAACTACCCTGTGATTACACAGTAGTTACCCTGTAGATACACTCAAACTACCCTGTGATTACACAGTAGTTACCCTGTAGATACACTTAAACTACCCTGTGATTACACAGTAGATACCCTGTAGGTACACTTAAACTACCCTGTGATTACACAGTAGTTACCCTGTAGCTACACTCAAACTACCCTGTGATTACACAGTAGTTACCCTGTAGGTACACTTAAACTACCCTGTGATTACACAGTAGTTACCCTGTAGGTACACTTAAACTACCCTGTGATTACACAGTAGTTACCCTGTAGATACACTTAAACTACCCTGTGATTACACAGTAGTTACCCTGTAGATACACTTAAACTACCCTGTGATTACACAGTAGTTACCCTGTAGGTACACTTAAACTACCCTGTGATTACACAGTAGTTACCCTGTAGATACACTTAAACTACCCTGTGATTACACAGTAGTTACCCTGTAGATACACTTAAACTACCCTGTGATTACACAGTAGTTACCCTGTAGATACACTTAAACTACCCTGTGATTACACAGTAGTTACCCTGTAGATACACTTAACCTACCCTGTGATTACACAGTAGTTACCCTGTAGGTACACTTAAACTACCCTGTGATTACACAGTAGTTACCCTGTAGGTACACTTAAACTACCCTGTGATTACACAGTAGTTACCCTGTAGGTACACTTAAACTACCCTGTGATTACACAGTAGTTACGCTTTAGATACACTCAAACTACCCTGTGATTACACAGTAGTTACCCTGTAGGTACACTTAAACTACCCTGTGATTACACAGTAGTTACCCTGTAGGTACACTTAAACCACCCTGTGATTACACAGTAGTTACCCTGTAGGTACACTTAAACCACCCTGTGATTACACAGTAGTTACGCTTTAGATACACTCAAACTACCCTGTGATTACACAGTAGTTACACTGTAATTAGCGGGCTATAATCTAAAGCATTACTAATATTTCCCTCTCTCAGTGTGAGCTATCCTCCTTTTCGGAGTCACCCGAGGAAGAAGTGGAAAGCCCTGAAGAAGAGAGGAAGAACCCGAGGTCACCTAGATCAGCAAACAGATCTCTTTCACCCTCGGTAGAGACATTCCCCGACAGCCCCAGGAAGAGAACACAAACTCTACCCAGCCTGGGGTGTCCTTCAGCAGGCAGGAAAGGCCGCGAGCCCAGTTGGGACCGCTGGAGCAGGATCCAGGAGAGCTTCAGTGAGAGTGAGGAGAAAACCTTCTCAGAGGACATCTTTAAGATCCTAGACTTGCAGAAAGTGACACTGTTTTCTGGGGGGCAGACACATAACAATGAAAAAACTGAGACCACCAAGGGCAACAGCTGCACGGACTTGAATAAGACAGCTTGCAATCTTGTAAATAAACAAATGTATGTTCTAAAACCACAGACACAGAGTACACCAGCGTTGCCCAACGCTCAGCCAAGCACCGTTAGACATTTACCAGTTGTGAGCAAAGAAAAGCCTGCAGTGGAGAAGAAAAACAGTTTAGCGCCTCCAGAAAACACAGACTCAAGCATCAGCAGCAGCAGGTATGGCTCAAGAAACATCAGAAATACCTCATTAATAATTTACAAAGCACTGTTTCTATGTTAAAACACGTTTGTAAGCAGTTTATAAATATAACTTCAAAGGCTTTACTCTTGATTTATACACATCCATATAATATTCTTAATAACATCAATTTAATGCTTTATTGAGGATCAGTTCATAAAGAAATCATTTATAAAGAAAACTTTTCACCATTTAAAAACCAGTTAGTTCATAGATGTAAATTATTCATGAGACCATTTATAATGTGTTAATACATTTTTTAAGTGCTACCACATCCTGAAAATGGAAGTCTTAGGGTTGAACGTAAACATACTTTTTCACTGTTAAAACAGTATCTAAACTATGAGTAGAACTTTTATAAATCAAGTTCAGATGTAGCGTCATCGTTGTTACCAAACGACATCAATCACTTCTCAAAAAATTGCTTAGAAGTTCTGAAATAGCTGATCATCAAGGTACTAAATCTTATCACATGCTATAAAAGTATGGGACTGGAATGTATTTTTTTCTTTTAAAACCTTTACAGCGTTAGTTGAAAATTAGGTTTTTAATGTCTGTAAGCCAATTTTTTTAATCACCATTTGAAATCACCCAAAAACCATTGGTCTGAGACAATTAACACATTGTTATTTTTTTAAAGCTCCTGCGGATTGGCTACAGGTTTTTTTTATTGTGGTTTGATGGCTGAGAATGATTTTGAATA
This sequence comes from Danionella dracula, assembly GCA_900490495.1. Classification (NCBI taxonomy): domain Eukaryota; kingdom Metazoa; phylum Chordata; class Actinopteri; order Cypriniformes; family Danionidae; genus Danionella; species Danionella dracula. The sequence goes on from UELW01000389.1 coordinate 565,115, forward strand.
GTGGCACACCACACCTTCAAGTCTCTCGTGTCTCTCATGTATTTAAGATTTAAACATTCAGATGTATATTTATACAGTCATGGATTGTGTGTAAAATATTAATATTTAGTCACGGAAATGTTTGTTTATGTTTTAGGTTGGCTTGAATAATCAAAATAGTTTTGGAACTGTCTTTTCCACCCAAGACAGTTTCTCATCCTCATTCCAACTTTAGCACAACTTCCCAGACTCCATCTTCCTTTAGGAGCGCACGGCAAAGAACATTTTAAAAACATTTTATTTCCTCGTGTAAATCAATGGAAATATTAGTGTGTTGGTAGAAACATTTTTGTCTCTTTTCTTTGGTTTCCTTTAACGTTCAGATTAGTAAGCAACTAATTTATTCAAAGTAGCAAAAAAGATTCAAGCCTGATCCCTAAAATTTTAAAACCTGAAAGTTTAAAGTCTGAAAGTTTAAAGCTTGTTTAAAAGAAAAACTTGTTTAAAGGTAATAAGCTACGTGTCAGTAAGTGTGGTTGCAGAACTCATATGCGCAGCAGCCAGGGATCCAAGAAAATAACTTTAAACTCTAAACTGGGGCAGGTGCAGACACTTGACTCCTAATCAGCAACTAAAACTAACAAGATGGAAACAAATTAAATGAGACAGAGACAGAAAATACCAGGACAGAATAAAAAATACAATAAAGATAAAGACAGGGTAAAAAATATAATATATAACACTATATGACTCTATGGCTGTCTTCTGTGAGTTTAATCTGAGGTCCCCTTTAAAGCAATATTACGATTTAATGAAATTCAGATTTTAAAGGAGTTGCTTGTAGAGTTATAAACAACAGTTTTATGACTTGTTGCTAATAGTTTAAATTGTTCTCAGAAAAGCTTAGTTTTAAAAGAAGAGTATAACATTCGAAACCTCTCACAAAAACTGTGCAATCTTTTTTATCATTCAAAATTTAAAATCAATTTGCACAATAAATAAATAAATACAAATAAAATTAAGAAAATAAAAAAATAAATAAAATCTATTTGCATTATGCAAACATTACATTATTCTGTATCTGATGTTTTATTGTTCTTTTAATTCTGTTGATCATCTTATCATTTATTTTGTCAGTTGATGACACACATACACAGTTTAATTTTTGACCTGCCCATAGGTGGCCTTCCAAAACTTCCAGATTGTTTGTTACACAATGCATGTGGAGTTACATTGTTCGGGTATCTTTAAGAATTTACCCTTAAGATGTTTAATTTTTTACCCGATAAAAACTACTTTTGCGCTTGTTGTTTCAGTCTGGAGCAGAAGAACAGGGCTCTGAGGGCTTCAGTGGCAGAGCTGCAGGCAGCGCTGGAGGAAGAGCGCCGCAATAAAACTGCACTTGAACTCTTACTGCAGAACACCGAACGCAGCAGAGACGAGGCTCTCACACGTAATGCACAGCTGAGCCGTCAAATTCAAGAGCTACTCAACAGCCCCCCTCCTGGACACTCATAGTGAGGTAGAGAACCAAATCAGCCCTGTCTGTGTTCTCCGGGACGGATCTAAAAATCCGCTTTCAGTCACGTGAGAAACAAGTGTTCCCGTCCAGTCATTTTTTGTACGGTCAGTGTACAAAAACATACGAACGGAAATGACAGATTAGAACTGGTCATTCCAATCAAAATTGGTTTAAAATTAGCTAGTTTAGGGTGCCAACTTTATCAAGTGTTGATCTAAAATATATATATTTTTGTCAACCGTATTGAATTGCTGTTTCTTTCCATTTTGAAAGAGTTGACTGCTGGAAATGTAATACTTTAGTTTAGCATAATTTATGTTCGAAAATGAGCAAGAGTGGCTGGAAAATTAAACTGAAACACTTTCTAATAAAGTGGACAATGAGAAACATCATGTTTCACCAACATGTCGCATGGTTTGCAGAAAATGCCATCGTGAATCCATGCGAAGGAAGCAAAGCAGGTTTGGGGGTTCTGTGTAGCAAAGCAATCCAGACAATGCTAAGTTACCACTATTTACGTATAACCGATGGATATTTGTGATCCCGTCAACCAATCTGGAGGTTCCGAGAGTAGTCATGTGATTCAAAAAAGTAAAACAGCAATGGCGATCTGTGGATTTCACCTGCGGAAAAAGCGAGTGGGTTGTGATTTTACTGCATTTATGGACATTCCAAATGTTTAGCCATTCTTGGTGTGAACACCCCATAAAATATGCACAGCTCGACTGAAGATTATGATTGCCTTCCATGATCTGTATTCAGCTATATATTAATAAAGACCCAGTATTATGGCTCCTTTAATATAATGTTTCATGCCGTTGGTAACATAGCTCTAAGTCTTCTTTAGGGCTTTAATCATGGAAAATATTTCTGTATCGAGTTCCGTTGAAACATGCCTTTTCAAAAAGTGATGTAATATTGTACAACCGTACTAAGCTCCTCCCACCGCTCGTGCAAGGTTACCTGAAAAGGGGGTTCCCCAAACACTGCAGGTGGCGGTTGTGATTCGGTCGCCTCATGAAGAGAAACTGTATAAACAGGTATAAATGAATGAATATTATAAAAAACAAGTATTTTTTTTTTTACCTTGCATCGATGTCATCCTGTTGTTGGAGACACCAAAAGACAAATAATCAACATTTTAGAACCACGATACTGCCTCTTTAAAATAGGCTGGACTATTTTTTAGAAACAAGAATGGATACGTTTTCATCCAGCATTATTAAGGTGTAACTCTGTAACAACTTTTCAACACTTTAACATGTGTACACTAACGATGCAGAGATTTATTAATTATTTATGCAAGCTTATGTTAGACTGTTGAAAGAGCCGCTGAGGCTCTGAACGTGGATTGGCGTCAGTAAATAAACACGTTTTATCTTTCTTTTCTTTCCTGCACCTTCACTTCTGTTGTCTGTTTGCAGTCAGAAAGCGATAGTGTGTCGAGGAGATAAAAATGTGGCAGAGTGTGAGAGAGAAATGAGAAGAATGCTTTGAGATCAGAATTCACACCAGAGACCACATGTGTGATTTAGGGGAAGGGGGTACAAAGAAACGAAAGGCATTACGTAAGGACGAGAAGACCAGATAGCATTGTGTCTGTCAGCTGTCATAATTGAACGATAGGGAAGGAATTTCCTTTTTCCGATCATTCAGGATCATAGAGACGCAGCTGCTCAAAATCAACAATGAGTTGAATATGTACGATTAGAGTCATTGATAAATTCCGGTTTGCTGTGTTGTGTTGTTCATTTGTGCAGTGGATGATTCCAGATGTTTCTCTTGTACACTTGCAGTACAGGCATTAGTTTCAAAGATAAACACAACAGTGCCATCAAGAGTATTTCCTATGCTGGAAAGATTATCTGAAGAGGAAGCGAGCATGTGACAGCGCTGGATACTGGGTCAACCTTTCAAAGGCGTGCAATGTTGCAAACCTGAAACTTTTATTTGAAAATGAATTAGCTTGTTTGCAAACAGAGCCACTAAAATAAAGTGGCCCCCCACAATTAATATCTAATACATTCAGCTATGGATAAATGAAATAGTGGATGTTCAACCAACTTTCTCAGCCCAATGATGACTGAATTAATGTGTTTTTATACTTAAAAGGTTTGTCAAATTTCTTTTTCTGAAGAAGTGTTAGGAATGGATCTACCCCTGCACTAACCCAGAACACCTGATTCCACTTCACATTGAATTCTGTTCACCTATGTAGCCTTGTTACCTCTAGTTGGAGGATGATACTGAAAGGTTTTTGGAGAGAGCGGCCCAATTGGCTTTTCTCATTCTAATTCTTTTCTAATTTCTCTGTGTAAGTAATTAATTCAGTGTGGAGAATTTCTCCAGGTTTATGGACTGGGTGTTATCCGGTGGGTCTACGCATCAAAGAAGCGGAGCTGCCACCAAGCTCTTACAGTTTATTCTTAAACATCTAATCCTCATTTTATGTCTCTTAGACAATTATAGAGGACACATCATCATTAACTCGTCATTATTTGGATGCACTGATAAATTTTTTCCATACAAGTACGAGTACTTTGATCTGAGCACTTGCCGATACAGAGTAACAGAACGATTTCTTACTAATACCAGTACATTCTCGCTTTTATTACACTTTTATTTCTATGACAACATTTTATTGTCATCAGTCTTTTTTAACTCATGACAGACTTACTTTTTGCACATTTTAGTTCATTTTTATCATCCGAGCAACATAACTAAGACACTCTGTGCGTGTATGGGATGTTTTTGTGTATTGAGACCCTCTATTGCGTACTTCACATCCCAAGCCTCAGGAGACGTTTTCCATTGACCACAGACCCCCGTCAGACCTCTCAGAAGGGATGATAAGGACTCCCTCCACTTCCGAATGAGTGGTTTGTTTTGCCATAGACGCATTTGCTCTTAAGCAGGCACCCTGCTGCACACCCAACACAGATGATAAGATGCTCCAGCAGTCACTGGGAACACAAACATAATATTCACACACACGAAACCCTAAGTCATATGTTTTCTTAAGTGTGAGAAGAAGAGTTCGAGTCATCTGTTCACACTCTAAACTGAATTTCCCCTCGCTGAAGGAAATTCTTCATTTGGCAAACTCATTTCATCATAATTGATGCTTGTCAAATCTTACAGAGGCACAGAGATGGCCTGATAACGTTGGGGCTGATTTCAGCCTATCCTTCAGGCTCTCGCACATCATTACTTTTCTGTTTCCATCACCACAAACATGTATTCTCATAGTCGAAGATGCGAGACACCCGTTAAACATTTGTCAAAGAAATGCTCGTTGAATGTATAGGATGTATCGCAAGAAAACAAATAAACATCAGCCCTGGCTTACCCACCCAAACAAAGGAAGGGGCTTCTGCACGTATCAGAGCCATGTTTACAAGATCCTCATTAAGGAAAAGAAAGCAGATAACGGAGCACACACAGAGACTAGGACTCTACGAACGCTAGATATGCAGAGCTTCCTAGTTTGTAGATAAGGGACAGAGAGAAAGTAGGGAGAGCAAGAGTGAGAGAGAGAGAGAGGGAGAGAAAAAAAACCTTTGAAAAGAGATGGCACAGTGGGACATCTCTTTCACGTAGTGAAGCCACCCTCAAGTCCAAACTTTTCAGACTTCAAAAAGTAAGAAGAAGAATATATGCTCGGAGTTCAGCAACCCAGCCATTTATTGATGTGACTAGTGACTAGTGTGAGACTTTGGAGTAAGAAAACAAAGGACATATATTCCATGATTCACGGTGGTCTGGATTGACCACTAACCTTCAATCAAGAACAAAGAGTTTTAAAAAGTTTCAGGTGGATCTTTAGTTCCAGTCTTCAGCTCTTTTACACATTTGCACCATGACTGGCAGAGGGATTTACATTTGGATTATGGGTTCATCTACCACGTCAGCTACACTGGCCCTTTTCCTTCTCGTTTGGGGCCCATTTTGTGCACAAAGTAACCCTATCAGCTCCCCAGAGCCGCGCCGCACTGCACCTGGGTATGATGATGGACATGGTGGTGTTGTGGATCCCTCACTTCTGGAGCAGAACAGCGAGGTGGACAACCAGAGCATTTTGGAAACCTTCAAAGGACAGATATTACACACTTTCAACCTGACCCAACCAAGCTCTGCAGCGGAGTCGGGGTCCACTCGTGTGGAGCCCCCTGAATACATGCTGGAGCTTTACAACCGCTTTGCCAATGACCGAACTTCGATGCCTTCTGCAAACATTGTACGCAGCTTTAAAAATGAAGGTAACTGACACTTTTGTTTCTTACTGAGATGAGGAGTATTTGTATTTTAAGTTGCTGTCAATGTTTTTAAATGGTTTCAAAATAGAGACAAAGATTACATTCTATTTTAGTGTTCTTAAGGTATGGTTAAAAAGCTGTTGATATAGATGTTACGTTTAAAAGCAGTGTGGTATGAACTTTCATGGTTAACAGGCATTTTTTTTGTGGAATGGAACTTAATACATTTACTAATATTAAAATAAAATATTTTTTTGTTGTTGGCTAAATTAAAAGAGTGTCTCTATTTAGTTTCTGTAAATTTGAAAAGCCTATCTCTTTTTAGACAAACTGACATGTTTTTGTTACAAATTTATTTATTGTCATTTATTGTTTAATACCTTTATTTATTTATGCACTTAGTTATTTATTTAACTATTTATTTTTAGTCATGCATGCATTTACTTTTTTAAATATATTTATTATTGCCTACCTTTATTTGGTTTAAAATATATTTTTATTGATTTATTTATTAATGTGTTTATTTATTTTATACATATCTTGATTTATTTATGCTCTCATTGATTCATTTTTTTTTATTTATGTATCTGTATTTATGATTTTGTTTATATATTTGTGCATTTAATTATACATTTATTATTATATACGTATTTTGGTTATAGGTTTGTTAATTGTTTAGCTGATTTCTATGTTTTGGGGGGGGGAGGCATCTAAAGCTGTTGCAACTAAATTTACTCTACATGAAGAATTGTGATTTTAAGATGCAAGTGATCTGAATACATGTAACTGCAGTTCTGGTGCAATTTTTTTTCTAAACATAAACGTTTGAAAACACAAAAATCTTCTGCAGCAAGTCACCTCACGTTTACATTTTTGATCTTTAGATTAAAGACGCTTTAACAAATTAAATAACAAGGTGTAAATAATTTTCTGTGCTCTCTCTAGACCCCTCGCCATCCAGCATGGGACCTGGTGGAGCGAGACGACACCCGCTGCTCTTCAACGTGTCTATTCCACACCACGAGAGAGTCACCGCAGCAGAACTCAGACTCTACACTCTGGTCCAAACTGACCGCAACAAATACGCTGGTGTCGACAGAAGAGTCACCATATTTGAGGTCAAGCAGCTGGAAACAAACAGCAGCCAGGAAATAAGAGGGGACATTCGCGAGGAAGGAGGTCAGGATGAAACTGAGCTAGTGGAGCTGGCATCCCGGCAGGTTTACGGTACAGATAACGGGTGGGAATCTTTCGACATGACTGCTGCCGTCCATCTTTGGCGGAAATCAGAGTATGGCACCACCCATCGACTGGAGGTCCACATAAACAGTTTAAACTCCCAGAATGTGCTTGAGGAAGAGAACGAAGTAAGCGCCGTAGGTGGGGACATGGATATAGACTCCAGTCTTGAGGACAAACACATTCCCTTAATGATAGTCTTCTCTGATGACCAGAGCAGAGACTACCGGGGAGAAAGGCGAGAGTTAAACGAGCTGATTCAGCATGAGATTGCAGGCCTCGGTGTTAAAAACAACCTCGATTTGGAATTGCCTGTTTTAGGGGATGACCCGGGACAAACGAGTGACGAAGAACAGAGCGAAGAAGCTCTTTTACAGATGCGCTCAAACTCAATTTCTGAAACAACATCAAGAATCCGCCGTAACGCCAAAGTAAACCAGTGCAAAAAGAGCTCTCTCTATGTAGACTTTAAAGATATCGGCTGGGACAGCTGGATCCTGGCACCACCCGGTTATGAAGCTTTTGAATGCACTGGGGTGTGCACATACCCCCTGACTAAACACGTCACCCCTACGAAACATGCCATCATACAGACATTAGTCAGTCTGAAAAGTCCACAGGCTGTGTCTCGGGCTTGTTGCGTGCCCACAGAGCTAGAGCCCATCTCTCTGCTCTACCTAGATGATGCGGGCGTGGTGACGTATCAATATAAATATGAAGGAATGGTTGTGGCAAAGTGTGGATGCAGATAGTATTTGATGGACAAGGGAAAGTGGGGTCAGTCCGGGCCACAAGATACCGTATTGAAAGTCGACAAAAGAACATTCATTGTCTACCACTTAGAAACCAAGTGGGCTGGTAGTGGATGTGCTCTTACTCCCTACACAGTGAGTAGGAGTCATGTTGCCAGTTGTGGAATGAATGAAGGGACACAATGGAAGTCTAAGTGGAAACCATTTCATCCCTATTGAAAAAAGAGTGGGTGGAACAGAAGACAATAATTGAACCACTGACACGCCTCAAGATCAGCCAGGATAACTAAACGGTTCTTATCAGTCTGAGATTATATCAACTCCATCCAGTTGCATACTTGACTGTATCGTTTACGTCAGCAAAGCCTCACTAAGTGGGTGTTTCGCGGTGATGGTAGCAAACTCAAGCACCACAGGGTCAGTCCGGTGACCCTGCCAGATACAAGAAGCCTGTGAAACTGGCTGTTTCCAGTTTCCACATAGCTCAGTATCGTGACACTGTCGAGTCAATACACGGTTTCCTGCTCAGCAGACTCTAGTTGATATGAACTGTCCAAGTTAAAGTGAAATCATCATCTGGAGAGTCTCTTAAACTTGGGAAGAGGTAGAACAGACCAGAACGAGGGGCATGACATTCCAAATTTGTGCTTGAAAACAACAGCTAATCAGGATGGTCTCGTTCAAATGACATCTAAGCATGAGTCTGCATGCAAACTCTGTCAGCGGTGAACTGTGTTTCAACTATTTTATCTATATTCTAAAAAGAAGGAACCAAAGACCATGTGATATTTACTACATCCACAATTAAGTGTTTTCAATTCTTGGGACCAGTATGCAGTAACATGCAGAAGCTTTTAAAATTGTTCCCAAAATTTCACTTCGAATTTGGTCCTTTTTTCTATGACATAGAGCAGTTTTAAAAGAAAAGATTAAAAATTCCATGAAACAAAACAACCCTGATAGCAAGAACACTTGGGTCAGGTGAGGATGACAGCGGCTTCCTAAAGGGCAGAACAAACTTGGGCCGGATAGTCGCCATGTAGGTTTTCACCGTAAGAGAAATTATGAATCATGAATATCTCCTCAGCTGGACTAAGTTTATTGTGCATTTTATTATGAGTAAGGTATCAAAATATGTTATTTAGAATCCTCAAATGAATGCCTGTAGGGTAGTTGATGTAGTTTTTATAATATATTTATTAATTAATTACCTGGCTAGCTTAGTGCTAATTTGGTTTAGTTCTGGCTAAAAATTTGACTACTTCCGGCCTGGCAAACATTAACAAATCTTGCCATATCTTAGTTGTAGTTTTGAGCCAAAAGAAATGTGCTATCAGGGAAATCCCAGAGCTTCAGAAGTCCTTTTTATACGAGTTTTATTAGTGGCAACTCTGCAAGTTCGATTACAGCAGCTAAAATGACAAAATCTGGTTCTAAAGATGGCCCTGGAGATAATAAACACATGCTAAGTCTAATTAAACCATTTCATAGTCAGACTTGACTGAGCACAAATTACAACATTCCATCTCTTTTTAAAGTTACTATTTTATTGAAAACAACAGTCACTGTTTCAATCGGCTCACATGTGACCCAAACCAGCAGCTGAAACAAGGACCAGATTACTTCATGTCACGAGGTCCACATCTTTCCAGCCACAACTAAACCAAATCAGGATTAAATCTCTCAAATTGAGCCAGGTAACCAATCTCAGCCGATTCTAAACTTACTTGGCTCAAATGTACCATTTATATTTTACATTTATGCATTTGGTAGATGCTTTTGTCCAAGGGGAGAAGGGGAGAGACAATATGCAATTTGTTACACAGACAAAGCTTGCAAAGCTCAAAGTCAGCTTGCTCATAACAGAAGTTGTATCAACTGATCAATAAACCATAGCCGGAAGAAAATAAAGACAGAGGAGGAATATACGTTTTTATTTTTTTATAGTAGGTGTTCCCTGAAGAGTAGAGTGGCTTTTTGAAAGCTGTTCATAGCTCAAAATGAACAGCGAAATAAAAGAACATTTCCCACACTTTTAAACACTTGTTTGTTCAGCCTGTCTCAGCCTAAATTCTTACTATCCAAATAAGCCTCCTAAATTGTCCTTTTAATAGCTGTTAGCTAGGCTTTTTTTACCTTTTAAAATGAGATCTCAAGAAGTACACTTTAATTTTGCGACTCCTTTCTTGATTAGTTACTGCCGGAAGGAATTTTTCAACTCTAGTGTACATTCAGAGTTTTTTTTTGCTATTTTTGCACACATAACTTTCACAAGTCAAAATCCTCTAAAAATAGTCCTTCTTAGATACTATTTGGAACAGCTTCAACCATATAGAATTTGAATAGTTTCTGGTATCATCAGATTCCCATCCATCCATTTTCATGTCGGCTTTTTCCCTTTCGGGGTCGCCACAGCGGAATGAACCGCCAACTCTCTGGCATATGTTTTTTACGCGGCGGATGCCCTTCCAGCCGCAACCCATCGCTGGGAAACATTAACACACACTCATTCACTATGGACAATCGTTCTTACTCAATTATCTTATTCCACATGTCTTTGTTCTTGTGGGGAAACCGTAGCACCCGGAGTAAACCCACACGATCACGAGGAGAACATGAGAACTCCACACAGAGATACCAACCGACCCAGCCGAGGCTCGAACCAGCGACCTTCTTGCTGTGAGACAACCGTGCTACCCACTGCGCCACCGTGTCGCTCATCAGATTCCCTTTAAACTGTATCACTTCAGAAATAATACTTGGATCATTATGCGAACTTCACATGTCCTCGCCTTCTATACCCGTTTGTTTTCATGTGCGAGAAGCAGCATCAGAAAGGACTAATCGAGGGTCTATCACCATTCCTGCTCCACGCCGTGCAAGCAGCGCTCCCACCCCTCGGCATGATGAGAAGGTGTCGGGACTGAAAAACATTTGTTCAAGCACCAAAGACAATCCCAAGCCTTGGAGATGCACCTAATGACTCCTGAGAATGAGACAGTTCTCTATCATATCAGCGTATTTGACCTCAGTCCACTCTAAGACATCGTTTACTCCCCATCACTCTGTCATCCTTCTCCTCCTTTTGGACCCTTATCGTCATTCAGTCAGGACGATGAATGGAAAGAGTCTCAAGGTCATGGCAGCCGCAGATATCCTTCAGTCTGATCATATCTGCCAGGATTATTCCCATGCCTAAAGCATACTTTGCATGACTGATTTTACCTACTGTTGTTGATGTACAATTTGTGTTCTGCTGCTTTGACTTACTAGAAAAGCCTATTTATTGATTAATTTATTTAGATGACCGCATACGTTGTATAGCAAAGTTGACTAAACACACTATACAGAGACTGTAAGATGTTGTTTTGAAAAGATTATGGGTATACCGGTATATTTAATAATAAATTCGTTATTTATTTTTGCCTCTTCTAACATGTGCTGTAAATCTCAGCAATATTTAATCAATCAAGCACTGACGTCTTGTTAGGATTTGTGTGTATATATATATATATATATATATCTTTAAATAGTTTGTTGATCCGGTTGTCCTTTGCACCCAGACACTTAATTAATCCTTGACAAGATATTTTTAGCCTCGACCAGTCCAGAGCTCGTTGTTTAGACGTTGGGTGTGGGAGCGATTCATAAATGTAACTTCCCATTGAAGACCAGCAGCTCAAAGGCCCGTAGTTTACTTATCAAACAGATCCGCGTCCATGGGAAGCTTACTGGAAAACAAAGACCCCACAGACACATCTGCTCTGCAGCCTGAGACTGTGCAGATAGATTTTCTTGTTTTGGGGGTTGTGAAGTGTGCATTAGATGTAAAGCTGATCATTGTCCGATGCCCTTGTCAAGCAAATGTGTTATCCTGTAAAAATGCACAGAAGGTGTAAATAAATTATTTGTTTTCCAGTCCTCTGAGTCTGTTTGAGACTTTTTGTGTCAGATCCACTATGATATATCAGTATGCTACTATGTTTTATATCAAGGAGCTGATGAAACATACATTTTATCACTAATTTATTAATTTAGTCATCACAGGATAAAGTCTATACATTTTCTGACAAGAATTTTTTCAATGAGAATACATCATGCTCCCCTCTTGTTTGATTTATTTGTGTTATTTGAAATAAAATATTTTTACTCGCTCGAGGGCTCCACAGCTGGGATTGTTGAAGATGAGAGAGAAAGGGTTTCATCGCTCACACCACCTTCAACTCGGTGGATCAAACCTGCAACCTTTCAATCACAAGTCGATCTCAAGTCAGTTGTAGCGACGGCTATTGGCCAAAGCATGGTAGAGCGTGGTAGTGGGAGGAACAGGGTGAAAAAACAACTCGTATTGTGAAGCACAACTATTTTAAGTCTTTCAAAGACATTGTTCACAGTAAATTCTGCCTTTTGAAGGTTATTAAGGGTGCAGGAATAGTCTAGAGTGGTCAAATATTCAATATAAACAATGTTAAAGGGGCATTATTTGGCACCTTTAACAAAAAAAGAAAGATGACATCATTAGCAATGCTACAATTTCCATTTTTTTTTTCAACGTAAACATGCTGAAGAGATGGTTGCAGTATTTAGCAAAAAATATATTTTTTTTACTCAAGTGCAAAAGGACATTCACGTGTTTAACCCAATCATCTGAACGTATGAATCTGTTAGTGTCATCAGCAAATCCAGCTCGCATCTAGTAAAATTAAAGTCCACTTTAGGACACCTAGTAAGTTGAACAAATTACATTTTAATACAATAATCCAACTTTAGTAAATTGGTTGAATTTATTAAAAAAAAAACTATTGCTTATAGTTGCCAGCAATGTATATACAGTAGATTTTTATACAATTCTTGTAAATAATTTTTTTCATTTTTTTTTTAAATAATTCTTAATACTATTATACAGCTTTTCTATTATACTTGCGTTTAAAAGTCTTATTCTAGTAGATTTGGTTAAAATCCAAAACTCACGTCCTTTTCATGATGGACTTGTATGGGGCCTCTGCTATGTGTTCTCAACAGCCGTGTTCTCGACGTGCTTACACACAAACCTCTCACCCCCAGATTAAAATTTAGATGCTGATTCTCTGTTTTAACCAAATCCGAAAATCTTTGTCTTTCTTTTCACATTTAGACATTGGTTGTCCGTCGTTTTCTCTCCAGCTCATGCTCTTTTCTTTGGAGCACTCCCATGGGGATGCCATATCTTCTTATGTATGATACTCAAATCATATAATGATTTTCCTTCTCATTCGTTGAGCAAATCCTTGTTGCGATCCATGCCTTTTTTTCAACAGTCTGGTACTTTTCTGGCTTTAAAAAATGTATAATGTTTTGGCTTTGTCTCCAGAAGTCATTTTCAACATAAGCTTCTTGTGCTATATGTGTGTTGGAATATTTTTTATTTTATTTCTTTAACAAGTTTCTTTTCTAAGAAATACAACATCAATGTAATTTTCAGCTATTGCTTTCTTTGCAAAGAGTCAGACATGATTTTGAAAATTATGAAATGTAAGCCTCCCGGCTCCCACTTTCCTCTCAGATGTCTAAAATTGACCGAGCTTTTTAATTCCTCGATTTGCCTCTAGAGGCTGACTCCAGAAGTGAGCAGATTCCCATTGACTCATATGTTAAAACTGTCCAACTTTACAAAGTACTGATGAAAACATGAATACCACCCTGACTCCATAATCCTTTTCGATTCACAATTCTGACCTTAATAATAACTCTGGTGGGGTGAATTTTGTGTATTTCTTCACAATATAAAACATAATATGTGTTACATATCTTAGGACAGGGCTACTTGAATGAGAGGCATTCACCAGCACTGAGGTATCAAACTTTACAGTACACTAAAATAATTCCTAATTGACACATTTACTGTTGTTTGGAGTAGTTTTACAGAGAAAAATAAATTACTGAGGCCAACAAAACAATGAGCCTCAATCGGTCTCTACAAAAAACCTATTATGATGCAGACGCTAAGTCCACATTATGTACAATCAGAGCTCAGCACTGAACTGATAAAGGGGAGTATTTCTGGGATCATGATATGATTCTAAGATAACTTATACAAAACAATTCCAGCGAAATGAACCAAAACCCTTGGAAGCCAGGGGTGTGAACAAGTTGTATTCAGTTGTAACATTAGGCCATTTTAACATGGATGTCAGTAGGAGTCTTCTCTCTTACATTCAGCTTGCAGCGATCAGACTGGGGGACATTGATGTAAACTGCTTTGTTAATTCCTAAACTTTACTGCAGACAGTAGCTTTTTTAATGGTTAATGCCTGCCTGCATGCGTTTAGTCATATGTTCCTTGTTACACTGTAACACTATAGAACTTATTTAACGTGAAAGGACATTTGATGTGTTATAATCACAAACGATTCTGACAATGGCATTTGTTCTGTTACAGTGCCGTATACAGTGGAGAGTTGCGCCATCTGGTGGTGGATGCCACGTACTTTTGATCTACAGTCATTTCAAATTCATATAAATAAAAGTCGTTTGCAAAACTCAATCAGAAAGTTAGAATGACCTGTAAAGATTTTATTAAATTAGTTAATTGGCTGCTGAAGCAAACATTTTTAAAAGTGGTTCAGCAGGCTATGTCTCATTTAATAGACGTTTTTACTTATTTTTTTAAATATTGATTTACATAATACCTGGGTGTGGCACAAGTCAAACAAATGTGTGATCAATAATAAATCACATACTTCAACTTGGAAGATTTGTGAATATTGTTGTATTCCTTGTAGTTTAAATGTTATTGAATGTTTGTGCCATTATTGGTCAACAAAAATAGTAGCGAGCGCGTCATATTTGTCTCCTGTAAAGGCGGAATTAAAAATGTGATGAATAACATCTCCGACATCTCGCTTCTGGAGTTTGTGTTTGTTTAGATTCTCTGAACTTTACTTTGTAATGGGATGCCAAACTCAGTACAAAGTTTCAATGAACTCCAACCTCAGGGATTTGAACCTAAAATTGCTTAACTAGTTGAAGAAGGTGTGTTTAGTAAAGGTTGCTGCTAAACCATGCTTGTGGCCATCCACAAATAAAGTTTGACCCAGAAAGATAGTTTTTTTTATGTGTGTTACAGTTTTTTGTTTATATTAATGCCACTAGCGGATGGTCCTGAAGTGAACAGATTCCCATTGACACCCATGATAAAAGAAGAAATGTACCTTTTAAAACCTGTCTCAAGAGTTTTAATGACAACTGTGAAGGGTGGGAATTTTGTTGACTCTTTTAAATGATGTTAAGATTCCAACCTATGCATAATATCTGGTGGAACCCTTTGAAAGCACTGGTGAGGAGGGTGGTCCTCCAGCAGCCGGCAGATGAGCTGCAGAAACGTCACGGTTTATTGTGCTTCCATATAGAATATGGGAGGTTGCCAGCAAGGAGATTGCTGCATAATGTTACATGTGCTAACACATTATTATTGCATCATAAATTAATGGATAGTTAATGCACTGATATGTTTTGTGTCACCTCCTTGTAAAGTGTTTACAATATTATCACAATAATGTCAAAGTGTTAAGAAATGTTTCACTTAAGATCACATTCGACAGAAAAATACAATCGAAGGAATAGAGAAAGAACTTTGAGAGAGAAGAAAGAAATCAGCTATTGTGTTCATGCAGTTCTTTTGAGATAGTTATTTAGGATTTTAAGTGGTTGACAAAGTAAAAGTTCAAGTCAAGTTTACATAAACTCCGCAGATATATTCGTTTTTTCCAACGTGATTTAGAAAAAAACACCACAAAAACAAAACAAAACCAGAATGAAATGTTTGCAAAGTCATCAACAGCAGAAAGTTGAATAAATATGATGCAGTAACGACCCCATGAATGATGTGCTTGTGTGTGGTGTGGGTGGTGTTTGTGTGTGTTTTTGTACAGTCGATGCTTGGTATAAATATGTGGGTGTGCGTGGACGTGTAGTACACATTCTTTGGGCTTCCTCGATGCTGTATTTTTACTTCTGTCCACCTACAGTATCAAACTGCTCCTTCCAGCCCCGATACACATTCAGAATTGCGCCAGTTTGACTGGGAAAGCGTTGTAATGGTTAGCCGCTGCGCTGCTTTCTGAGTCGGTCCCGTTCGGCAGCGGCTCTGGCCGGGTTGGATGCTGCTGGACTCACGCTGAGGGAGGTAAGGGAGGAAATGGCGGCCGATCATCATAAATATCCGGAATTAGGAACAAAATAGATGATAGATTCAATTAGTTCATGAAGATTGCCTGAGTTGTTTGTATGCCAGACTGTTTGCGTCTTAAGTTCAGAGCAAGAATCAACAAAAGGCTAAATAGTGTGTCTTGTGAATAAATGCAAAGTTTTTTTGTTGTTTTGTTGACTGTTTTTGGCTTTTGGGTGGTTTGGGTCTCTTTTAACGACTGTTCGTGCAGCTTTAGGGCCCGTTAGCATGTTAGCTTACTAGCCTGTGTTTACGGAAATCAAACTAACGTTAAAGAATATTTATGAAATATCACATAGGGATTTAATCGTCTAATTTAAGGTTATATGGCGTGAAAGTCTGTTTTTAACAGTGTTATGTAAATAGAAACTGTTTTGACAGCTTATGTGTTAAGTGTAACGGTATCATCGAAGTGGACACACTGTCCTTCACGCCAACAAACACGCATTAATATTCATTTAGCTTGTCGTAGTTATCAGTATTTGAGAACCCTCAAACTGTTGGTATTACAACTATATTCCACGATGGGTTGCGTTTTTTTCTCAGCACAGTTGTTTGTGATGCAGAGTGGGGACACTTAAACTCCTTGAGAGACAGAAGATGTTGAGAAAATGCTAGCACCTCAAGAACTTCAGGCTGACTTCTACCAGTAAGCATCACACACGTACTACCTCAGTCTTAGCTGAGTTTTGCTCTCTCAATTTTGTTTGGACAGTTTTGAGAGTTTCTGTTTCATATACTCTCAAGCACATTTTAGTTTTTGTTGTGTTTCAGCAAAGTATATTAAAGATGCAACTATACACACTTGAGTTGCTTCAACTTTTTCCACAAATGGCTGTGTTTTGTGTAGGGAAGGGCAATCACGATTTGCAGACACTGATCTTGAAGATTTCGAGGGGCAAAATGGAAAACCTGGAAAAGGGAAGGTAATTGTCAACCAGTGCGTTGTCATTCATTCACCAGGATCATTGCACATTGTTCACAGATTGTTGTAAAACTTGGTGCATTGTAGTTGTATAATATGTACAATTTAATCAAAAGTAGTTTTGGCTAGATTTTAAGGTAGATAAACTTGTCATCATGTTGAAAAAAAAAACTCAAGTATGTTAAAATACACTCCAAAAAGGTCGTCTGCAAGCTGTGCAGTTAGTGCTAAAGCGCTTACAAACAGATGTTGGAACTATATTAAAAGAATTATTTATGGGCTTAAAATATCAACACGTTTCGATTCAAACACTTAAAATACAAAGCAGTAAACATATTTTTCAATTAATTCCTCTTTCTTAAATGAGTTCCTATTTAATACATTAATCAAATTAAAATAATACCTCAATAATAAGTTTTTCACTGTAACACATGAAATGCAACGGAATACACATTTTTTTCCTCATTGACAAATCCTTCAGCGATTTCAGCGTCAAGCACACCTGATTCCCACTCGCCATTGTCAGGCTCGTTGTGGTTCTTAACGGTTCAGTGCTGATTCCTGCCTTCGTGAGATTGGTGAAAGCTCAGCTGTGTGGCTTCGTAGCATATCAAAGTCGTTATAAAACATTCTGATTTTGCATTTTGAGCGCCCAGCATTCATACGTAAGGCACACTGGATAAGATGCACTGACGCTTTTTGAGAAAATGTAAGGATTTTAAATGTATATGGTGCGGAAAATACGGTAATAACCATATGTTGACTATTAGTCGACTATTGGCTTTAATGTACAAATAATAGTCGACCAGGAAAATCTTTAGTCGAGGACAGCCCTACATTCAACTGCTCTTATTCAACGTGTGATGTCAGACGCACACAAGCATCCATATGAGCTATGTTTTGTTATTCAATATAAATAATGGTCTTCCACAACTTGCCTAGAATACTTGGTTTTAAGCATTTCTGTTGTTGTACAGCTATATGTAGCTGTTTCAGCTCCTCATCAAACAGACATTGTTAGTGTTTTAAAGAAGCTTTGGTATTTGGTTTTTAAACATATTGTGTTTTGGATTTCCTCATTGCTATTTCAATAAATGTGTATTTGTCATCATATTTTTCCCTGTTATATGTTTGTTCTTTTTAGAAGGCCAAGAAGACCATTGGAGACAAGCTGAAGGGCTCAGAGGTTAAAGGTCGGGTCAATGGCCATCATCAGGAGAATGATGTTGAGAATCTCTCTTTGTTTGAGGTTGTCAAATTGGGCAAGAGTGCTACACAGGTGCTGACATTAATTTTACTATAGTTTACAGGCCTACAACCACAGTGAAACATGTGAAATGATACACCTTTTACACAAGTGTATGTGGCAGTGTGTATTAAGATAAAATTCTATCAAATGTGCTCTCTCTCTCTCCTCTCCTTCCCTCCTCTCTCT
Source organism: Danionella dracula (assembly GCA_900490495.1). Classification (NCBI taxonomy): domain Eukaryota; kingdom Metazoa; phylum Chordata; class Actinopteri; order Cypriniformes; family Danionidae; genus Danionella; species Danionella dracula. The sequence continues at coordinate 583,429 of UELW01000389.1, forward strand.
TTCTGTCCTCTCTTTCTCTCTCTCTATGCAGTCAGTGGTTGATGATTGGATCGAGTCCTATAAGACGGACAGAGATACTGCCCTGCTGGAACTCATCAACTTCTTCATCCACTGCTCTGGTTGTAAAGGTGCGTGTGTGTGTGTGTGTCCCTCTTAAGCATGGTTGTGTAGTCAGATGTGTTTATACTGAATTTAATCGGTTATCGAAGGTACGGTGAGCTCGAATATGGTCCGGCACATGCAGAATTCAGAGATCATCAGGAAAATGACGGAAGAATTTGATGAGGTATGATATCGAGTAAACTTCACCACAGAATGTAAATTGTATGTTCTAGGACAGATGAGGTTGGCTAATGATAGTGGATGTTTGTGTTCAGGACAGCGGAGATTATCCGCTGGCGATGGCGGGTCCAACCTGGAAGAAATTTAAATCAAACTTGTGTGAGTTCATCAGCGTCCTGGTTCGACAGTGCCAGTACAGCATCATCTATGACGAGTACATGATGGACACCCTCATCTCTCTTCTCACGGGGCTTTCTGACTCCCAGGTCAGAGCCTTCAGACACACCAGCACCCTGGCAGGTGGGTTTGATTGTGCTTGGTTCCAATCTGTGTAGTCAAAGACTGAGGAATCAATTATTATCAACATCACAATCTCTGCAATGTAGATTTTCAAGTCTATGACAAATATAAAGGGCGGTTATGTGACGTGGATAAAGGAACTAGAAACAACACTGTAGTTTGCTGGAATAAGGTGTTCTGAAGCACTGGTTTCCGTGGGGTCTTAAAAAGCTTGAATAAAGCTCATTTGATATGCGTTTTGTTTTTGTTGCCTTGTATTTACCAAAGATTTAGAAAATGCAGCTTTATGCAAAAAAAGACAAAATGTCAAAAAGGTGGTTTGGTGTTGTTATAGTCTGAAAAAATGTGCATAAATGCTCAAAATCCTAAATGCGATTGCTATGGTTGGCAGATATTTACTTAAGACTCATAAATGGTTCAAATTGTGTACGTGATTGTAAGGGTTGCCAGAGTTTAAGAAAATGCCCCTAAATGTTCAAAAAATTCAAAAATGACATTTAGGGTTGCCAGAGTTTAGAAAACTCAAAAGTGATGGTTAGGGTTTCAAGTGATGTATTTGAAGTATACTGTGTATCATACAATGAAGTTTTGTTTGTAATTCTAAAGAGTCTTAAATTTGACCTCATCAAACCCGCAGAAAACCTGGAACAGGACTTATTTTATCTGCAATAAGTATTTATTTTCATAAATGCAGCTGGTTTGGTGGGTGGAACGTGATGCTTGAGAGGCACGATTAGGGAGGCAAAAGTAGGTGACTTGTGATTTGCTGTTCTTGGTGTGCTGGTTAGAACAGGACCAGGCAAGGTATTTACATGCAGAGGTACTCATTTTCTTAAGGCAACTTCATAGGAATTACGTAATCAAGTGTGGTTCTATTAAAAAAAGTAAAACGCAGCAATATCAGAAACATATGAAAAAAGAAAACAATTATAGAAATAAACAATTTGGAAATCTCTGAGATAAACTGCAAACACATAAAGCTACAAGTACAAAAATAAAGTTTTCAACTTCAACAGTAACACATGATTGGCCGAATGCACAAACCCCATTAATTAAGTCACAAAGATATTTAATCTTTCAAAAAGAATAAAATATATCTTACATTTTTGTAAAGACACACACATATTGTAAACAGAGTCGACTGTTTGGCTCACAGTTGCAGATTTCTGTGACTTTGTGCTGTGAAATGTTAGGACATGTACATAACTAACTTTTATTAATGTACTAAAACCGGACAGTTGATCATAACTGTTATGATCTAAATCTAATTGGGACATTTTACAATTGTGTTCTTTTATGATTGGTAAATACATATTAATGATATTTTCACATGTTTTTCAGCCATGAAACTGATGACCGCTTTGGTGAACGTTGCTTTGAACTTGAGCATCAATCTGGACAACACACAACGGCAGTACGAGACCGAACGCAACAAGAGCATCGGAAAACGTGCCAATGATCGTTTGGAACTCCTGTTGCAGAAGCGTAAAGAGGTGACGCAAGCACAAGCTCTAAAATGAGAGTTTATAGGTGTACATTGTGTTATTAAAATGTACTCGACTCAAACTTTGTTCTTTCTCCTGTCACTTGTAGCTCCAGGAAAACCAGGATGAGATTGAGAATATGATGAATGCCATATTTAAAGGAGTGTTTATCCACAGATACAGGTGAAGACTTTCAGAATTTAAAACAATCCTTTTAAGTGAGATATTTCGTCATGTATTTTTGTTTACGGGCTCAGGGACGTGATCTCTGAGATCAGAGTTGTGTGCATTGAGGAGATCGGCATGTGGATGAAGATGTACAGTGAGGCTTTTCTCAATGACAGCTACCTGAAGTACGTGGGCTGGACCATGTATGATAAGGTATCACAAAAACTTTAAAGCACAACTTCAGGTTCTGACTGGACATTCACACAGCTTCTTGTGCCTTTTTCTCATACATTTATTTTGCATTACCTTTTTTCAGCAAGGTGAGGTGCGCCTTAAGTGTCTTACAGCTCTTCAAGGTTTGTATTACACCAGAGAGCTCAACGCAAGACTGGAACTCTTCACCAGTCGCTTCAAGGTGAGTCCCACATTGGAAGCCTTAACTCATGCTGTTTTAGCCAAAGTTAGTTATTATTAGTAGTGGTGGTGGTGGACACTAGTTGGCAGTGTTTTACACTCTAAAAAGGTTTTGAAACGTTCTTGGACAGTAGGTGGCAGTGTTTCACACCAAGGCTCAACCCCCGCTAGGGGTGGTATCAAAAGTGAGCACGTTCTCATTGACTCCGATGTTAAAAATGCCCAAGTTTGGAGTTGACAAAAATATGTTTACACCCTTGGTGGTGTAATGTTTTTTTATTCTTCGGATTGATAGTTTTGACCTTCATGAACACTCTGAGGCGGGTGAATTATATATACAAAGATATACAAAATGTAAGCATTCAGCCAATCAGACATCTGTGATGCACTTATGTCCCGCCTCTCTAGACCCATATTTGGTTTCTAGGAAGTGATGCACATTCACGAAGGCAATGGTTGGCTACGGCCATTTTTAGGGTGTTTCACTGATCATACTAAACATTGCGCATGCTGCCTCCATGTTATATACAGTCAGTGTTTCACACTCTAAAGCAATTTTGGAAGGGTATTCGACACTAGGTGGGAGTGTTTCACACTCCATCAATATATTTTGGAAGGGTGTGGCTAAGATGGTGGAAAACACATGATATTTACCTCTCTTTCATGGGCATGCTGCAAAAAATCAAGGAGATTAACCCCCTTTCATGTAGGGTCTAGTCAAGTCTTTTCTACTTCCGTAACAGTCGCTCCCCCTCCCAGATCTCCCACAGTTTTATGTTCTGTTATAACATCACATTAAGCGCAGTCGACTTCCTCTTTCGAGCCACATGTCCCGCCCATTTCTCCGCTGGGCTGCATGAACCGTTTCTGGGACTAAATTTGGAGGTGGTTTTGGTAAAAGTTCTTGAAAACAAAAGGACTGTTTTTCACACACATTCAGTAATAAACCATTACTGGAGCCAGATGTTTTTGGAAACTTGATACGGTTGCTATTCTGAAAGTCCTCTAAGGGCCACACACACACAAAATTGTCATCTCTTTCTCACAATTTGTATACCATTAGGTCGTATTACCCTTGAAGCTAGAACCAAAACAAAATGCTTTAAGCCCTGGCCCATGCTGTGTGTATTTCAACACACAGAAGTCAGTTTCCCCTTCAGTGACCTGATAAAATATGCCCTTTAAACCACTTTTTTTTTATTTTTACAATTTTATCCATATTGAGCAAATCAAGAATTGCTAATTTTTGCATCCAAACAGCAAAAGGAATGTCTTAAAGTAAGGATTTTTCTTGTTAACGTTCACTTTCGGCGTGTGTGTTTTTGTAGGATCGAATTGTGTCCATGACCTTGGATAAAGAATATGAAGTTGCTGTTCAGGCCATTAAGCTGTTGACGCTCGTACTGCAGTGAGTTCGGCTTCATTCATAGTCGTTACATGTGCTAGTTTCCTCTGACATCTTCTTTGTTTCTGTTTACAGGAGCAGTGATGAAGTCTTGACGGCTGAAGACTGCGAGAGCGTCTATCACCTCGTCTACTCCGCCCATCGACCGGTTGCCGTGGCAGCAGGAGAGTTTCTCTACAGAAAGTAAGAGCATGGATTTTTTTTTATTTGTATGCTTATGGAATGGGATTTCATGTGTTTTTTTAAATCAAGGAACAGTAAAGCTGACAGGTCATCGGCATATCTTTAACTCCAGCAGATATTGTATGCGTTTTAGTCCCACAGATGTGTTCACAATCCATCTCCCCCAGGAGTTCCTAATAGAAATATGTTTCCTGTCACCATCTTAGTCAGTCTCTTCATGGTTTGAACTTGACCAGGAGAATGTTTAATAAACATTTATCGCTTCCTGTTAAGTGATTTCCTATGTTCCTCAACTCCTATGTTGGTCAATTATTACTGGTTCTTTCTGCAAAATTCCCTCCACAAACCAGAGCTGCATTTAGCTGCATTCAAGTTATCCTCAAAAAAGTTTATCTTAATATTCTGGTCCGTTTCACAAAACCATTGTGGCTTAATTAGCACATAAAAATCATCTTCCGAGAGGTTTCGGAGTGATCGTACTGGTCAACATCTGTCTTAAGAAGAAACAGTAAAAGGAGACACCTACAGGACAAACTTGAGATTACACCTTTACATTTAATGAAGTGCAATGAGATTTAAAAATGTGTACTTTATCATATATTTAAAGAAAATCAAATACAAAACATAAAGCATTGATGAACCTCTGAATAATATTTATTAGCAGAAAAAAGAATGTAAAATGTGAATGACTTTAAAAAGCATTGGGAAAAATAAGGATGAGCTTTTAACTGATGTGCATAAAACCTGAACATTTTATTGGTTGTGCCCATTGCTGTTGATTTATTTGTAATTTCTTCTTAGACATTTAGTTTTTGCTTATTTTTATGATGACATTTAAACCGGTTGAAAATATTGTCTCCATTTTGCTGTACCTCCTCTAAAAGAACACCTGCCTATCTGATTTATTTTCTAGTAAAATATTTTTTCTTTTTCTGAAGACATGGAGAATCTAATAACAGTAACAATTTTTTCAACACTGGCATTTAATAAAATATTAAATAATGTTTGTTTGTTGTTGTGTTGTTGAACAATAAATATGAAAAACACTGAAATATAAAAATGTCATATTTCAATATGCAGCCATTTTCTAAAATTTTGTTTTACGAAATAAAACACTTTCGATGTCAACAAGCAGTGACTAAGACTAGCATATAAAACTAGGGCTGAATTTTGTTTGTGTCTATAAATCAACACTATTGCTTTTTTTAAAGCTGATTTAAACCAACTGCAAAAAAGCTATTAAGTTCTGATTGATATTAATATGATGTCTATTTCAAAAAACACATTGTATGTTCATTTCATCTTGGTGAAAGTGATACTTTCTTACGTTTTTTACTTCTGCCATTTTGTCCGTGACTTCTCTAGTAAACCGGTGGTTTAAAGTGTTACAGTGACTAGTTTTGACTGTTGACTAGTTAGTTTGCAATATTATTATTTTTAACGATTATTAGATAAACGTTCAAGCTACAATTCCATCTGTTTTGCCATAGACAGCATCAAGGAAATTCTCATTAAGAGTTTGTTTGTGAAATCTAATTAACTTATTTTCATGTTAAGTAAAAAAGCCGGAGCTACCGGAGTAAAAAAGGCAAGGCAAGGCTATTTGTATAGCACATTTTGTGCAGACGGTAATTTAAAGTGCTTTACATTGGAAATAAAGAGTAAAAAGAAAGTAAAGTTAATAAAATCAACCAGAAAAAAAGTAATATTAAATCAAATTGATTAAAAACATTGATTAAAACAAAGATTAAGATAGTGAAGTACAGAGGTAAAATAGTTGTTGGACGTTGGTGCTCAGTCGACAAAAGCGCAACTAAACAGGAAAGTCTTTAGCCTGGATTTAAACGTGAATAAAGTGTTTGTACCCTTGATCTCCTCTGGAAGCTGGTTCCTCTGTGGGCCGCAGGAGAACTAAAGGAGGATTTTCCCTGTTTGGAATTTACCCGGGGTAGATCTAATTTATTAGATCTGTGGGATCTCAGCTCTCTTTTTGGTGTGTATTCTCTGATCTTCTCTGTTAGGTATTTAGGTGCTAAGTTATGTTTGGACTTATATACGAGCAGCAAAACTTTAAAATCTATTCTGAAGGAGAGCAGCAGCCAGTGCAGAGACTTAAGAACTGGAGAAATGTGTTCTGACTTTCTAGTTTTGGTTAAAAAAGCGACGCATATGTTCTGGTTCACAGGTTATTCAGTCATCATGGACCCGAGGATGAGGGGCGACCCAGGAGAGGCAGACAGTGTCTGAATGCCAGCCTCATCCGAACCACTGTCTTATTCTTTCTGGAGAGTGAGGTGTGCTGGATGTTTTAACATCTATTTTTTTTATATATATTCATGTAATATTATTTTAAAGACTCTTTCATTGTCTCCATGTAAATCTTACATAACTGTCTGTGAGATCAGATTGTAACACACAGATGAAAAAGGTTGTGTGATGCTCTTCTAGGGGAGTATATAGATTTTTTATTTTCGTTAATCGTAGCATACTGCAATTTAATGTAGGAGTTGTCAGTGTGAATAAGCACTCTCGTATAACCGGGGAATATATTTTAGGCCTGATGTGAATACATATGAAACACTAATGTAATGAGATAAAAAGCATATTTAAATTTAAGGCGAGGAATCGTAGCAACAAGTTTTTATCATACTTTTACGGATGATATCGCTTGTCTAACCTGATGTTAAAACAAAGCTCCGTTGAATTAAAGTTGATTTAATCACTGCCTTGAACTGCAGGGCCTGTGTACGCTATCTCATCGCAGTGCTGGCTAACGATTATACTTTCTCAGATGACCAAACTTCGGATCTCTGTATTTGGTAATAAAGTAGTTTTGATGCATCATACACCTGCAGCATCCTCTAAAGATGTTATCATTGTCTTAAAGGTCCACACAAAAACAAAAATTTGCTGAATGTTTTCAGTAGTTATTGACATGACGTCTCCTAAAACCTCGAAGTGTGGTCAAAAACAGCAGAGGAAGGTGTTCAGTGTTTGTCCCTCATTAAAAACACCTCGTTCAAGGAAGTCCGGCACACAAGCTCCGCCCACCAACACTGACGCACATCTCCTGACAGACGGAGTTTGGTGCTATGACTATGAATTGTTCAGATTCAACCATATATGTGCGAATTAAGTCAAGCCATATCTGACAGAGGTTTGGAGCTTTTAAAGAATCACTAGCGAAACAGGTGTAATTACAGCTATAGCAGCCGAGTAGTGATTGGAAGTTTTGATTATTTCACCGACTCGGATCTTTTAGTTCCGTTCAGCAAAATGAACAAATCGTTTTTCGAGTCATTTCGTTCATTTTAGTAAAATACCAATAAAATGTTGTTTGTTTCTTCCCTAACATATTTAGTAAATACACAAACCCGAATCACACTACAAATAAGACAAAACTATAATGCTAGAAGACAAAAAACATATTTTAATTAAGCCTACCTGGGTCTTTTAGTGTGATTCAGCTCTGATCTGTGTTTAGGTTAAAGTCTCATCGTTCCTCACATTTCTTCTCTCTGATGGTAACGAGTTCAGTCCGGCCCCGGGGCCTTCTGTCACGTGACGCTCTCTAATATTAACCAAATGGAGTTTGAGCCAGAAACAGAAAAGATTCGTTCTTTCCCCGAGGCCTCCGCTCCTTTAGTTCTTCTGTCACGTGACGCTCTCTAAAATTAACCAAATGCAGTTTGAGCCGGAAACAGAAAAGATTCGTTCTTTCCCCGAGTCCTCCGCTCCTTTCGTTCTTCTGTCACGTGACGCTCTCTAATATTAACCAAATGCAGTTTGAGCCGGAAACAGAAAAGATTCGTTCTTTCCCCGAGTCCTCCGCTCCTTTAGTTCTTCTGTCACGTGACGCTCTCTAAAATTAACCAAATGCAGTTTGAGCCGGAAACAGAAAAGATTTGTTCTTTCCCCGAGTCCTCCGCTCCTTTCGTTCTCTCATCATTAATGATGAGCGCGTTACGCTCGAAAAACCTGAAGAATGTTGAGCATGCTCCACTGAAGAATCCCTCTCCGACACGGTTACTATGGAGTCACATTAAAGAGTCGTTCAAAAAGAACGAATCGTTCATGAATCACACATCACTACAGCTGAGCGAATGAATGTACAGCAGCTGCAAACCCTAGCATTTGAGTAGCGAGTGCTGTTCCCAGGTGCGTTGCTTCGCTCACAGGTAAAATCGCTCAGACAAATTTTTTCTATACGTCTTCGGAAGTCGGCTTATTTGGACATGGATTGTAGTATTACTCTGCTAGCAACCAGTGTGACTCTGATATCCACCATGAATACATAGAACATCCATCCATTCATCTTCATGTCGGCTTTATTCCCTTTCGGGGTCGCCACAGCAGAATGAACCGCCAACTCACTGGCATATGTTTTACGCAGCGGATGCCCTTCCCTGCCGCAACCCATCGCTGGGAAAATACATAGAACAGACACTTAAAATTATGTTTTTATTAAGTTTCTGTAGCTTTAAGTGTAGCGTAAAATGTGTCTCATGTATCATGTGATCAGTTCTTCCTGCTCATGCCTTTTAGGGGTTCAGCAATCAATCTTCCCATAGCAAATATGAGCCAATTATGATTGAAAAAACGTGTTGTTTTACGCCTCTGAAATTAAGTTAAAAACCTCCACTCAGGATTTAAAGGAATAAAAGAAATGGTTGTGAAGGAAGGGTGGAAAACACGGAAGTTTAAATCAGTTTAATTATCAGTTTTTTTTTTATTTATCAGTTTAAACTATCACTGCACTCCGTTCAGAGAGACCTCCCAGATTTTCTCCTAGTTAAAAATTTACCACTTTATTTCTGAAAATCAATAACGTTTAGCATGCAGAAATGATTTCTTGGGGGAATTACTATGAGAAATAAATGGCCTAAATGGTTATACCGTCCTTTAGTGAATAATATACCCTGCTCGCTCCATCAAATTGTTAATGCAGAAGTTTTGAGATAAATCAAATGAATCTGTGTGTGCTTTCAGCTCCATGAGCATGGTGCCTATCTTGTGGACAGTTTGTGGGACTGTGGCTCTGAGCTGCTGAAGGACTGGGAGAGTATGATCAGTCTGCTTTTGGACGAACCCTATCCTGGAGAAGAGGGTAAAACTCAAAGGAGTTTTATATAAAAAAAAAAACACCTACTTTAAGTGCTCTTGCACCGTGTGTTTCAGCTCTCAGCGATGCTCAGGAAGTTGCTTTGATTGACATCATGTTCTGTGCAGTCAGACAGACATGTGAGTGTCACCCGCCGATCGGCCGAGGCACTGGCAAAAGGGTGAGAGAGAGAGAGGCGCATGGCTTCCCTGTTTTATTCATGTTGTGATAGTGAGAAAATGATATGTCTATTTTTCCACAGGTTCTGACATCTAAGGAAAAGAAAACCCAGCTGGATGACCGAACGAAGGTTACGGAGACGTTTGCAGTGGCTCTGCCTCTTTTGCTGGCTAAAGTAAAGGGTTTTGATGTATTTTGTTGCACTAATCAGTCATATTTGATGTAAAGTCTCATAACTGGAGTGATTAACTCACCTTACAGGCTTTGGAGATGAATTCAGTACTTCAAGAGAATTTCTTTTATAAATGAATGATTGAATGAAATTAAAATATATATTTTTAAGACAAATATTCCTTATTAAGCTGCTCCTATTTAACAAAAGTGGACCTTCAAAAGCAAAGTCTCCCATCTCTCTTCCTCTCAGTATTCTGTGGATCCAGAGAAGGTCACTAATCTGTTGCAGCTTCCTCGGTTTTTTGATTTGGAGATCTATACAACCGGTCGACTGGAGAAGGTCAGAAATTTAACTCTTCACCTACTTAAGGGGCACGCAGTTGAGTGACACTTTAGTGTAACGGTCATGCTAATGCATTAATTAATACGTAACTTACTCACAAATAAGAGTTAGTTAAGTACCAACAAACTAAGGATTAGATCAGTCTCTATTCATTAGTACAGACTAATTCATATTTTATTTAACTATTAACTGATACTAAACTTATAACTAAGAAGTACTTCTTAACTACTTCTTAACGATTAAACTATCGATTAATATTATATTGTAATATTATATAATAATATATTGCTAATGCTTAACTTGCAATTAAGAGTTAGGTAAGTATTATCATACTGTTAATAAAGGATTAACTGAGTTTATAGCAATACATTATTTGAGCGTTCTTAACACTTTTAATGTTCATAATGCTTCGCATTTGTATGTCAATAAATAGTGTTTTAAAGCTGCATAAGTGCTTATAAGCACAGTTTTAGAGTAATTAAAAATTCATTGAGAGGATTAAGCAAATAATTAAGCCTTAACTAACATTAATGTACTGTTGTTAAGGGATATTTGATACAAAGAATGTGGATTTTAATATTCATAAAACATTAAATTGTAAATGTGTACTTGTTTTTGTTGTAGTTGTAAGTAAGACTTGTGTTGATGTGCTGCAGCATCTGGATGCGCTGCTGCGTCAGGTTCGCAGTGTGGTGGAGAAGCACACCGACACTGATGTGCTGGAGGCATGTGCCATGACATTCCAGGCTCTCTGCAACGAAGAATTCACTATTTATAACAGGGTAGATATTATGTGCAGCCAGATGCTGGATGAGCAGATCGACAAGTTCAACCAGCTGCTGGAGGACTTCCTGCGAGAGGTGTGTGGAAGCTAGTTTGTCTTAAATGCTGTTACTAAACAATCATTTGATTTTATATTGAACTTTCTTTAAGGGAGAAGAACCTGATGAGGATGACTCCTATCAAGTTCTGTCTACACTGAAAAGAATCACAGCCTTCCACAAGTAAGACCTGCCTCTGTCTGCTGATGTCAGGTTAATGAACGAAGAGTCACGTTTCCATTTGTTTCTTCGGTGTCTCCTGCAGTGCCCACGACCTCACTAAATGGGATCTTTTCACCAGCAACTACAAGCTTTTGAACTCGGGCCTGCAAAACGGAGACATGCCTGAGCAGGTATTGACTACTTAGTTTTATTGTGATTCACAATAAAGTTTAAGGGTTAATCATCACTTCCGATGCTTTGACCATTAGAGGTTTATCTTTGAATAGAAATTAAATGTGGGACTGATTGCAAAAAGATGCACAGGTCCCAACTAATGTAAGTTTTAAACTGAACAGGGCCAAAAATGCAGGGCCAGTATTGAATAGTGCAGCTGTGCATCAGCTACTCAAAGTTTCCACTTTCTCCCACTTTGTTATTTTGCCATTTGTCTTTATTGACAATAATTAAACAAAAATACAATGAAATATAAATAAATGCAAAAAAAAAAATCATCCATTTAATATCTGATCTTCAGTAGATTTTTTTAAGGTCGATGGATCAGTGGCCTCATTTATAAATTGTGGCTACAAACATGATGTAAAAAAATGATGTACTTGTTTTTTTGCAGAATTTTTTACGTTTATTAAAACACAACTTGATATAAAAGTGAGCTAATCAGTAAGAAAAACTTTGGATCTTGTTTATGTATGGTTCTATAACATTCAGATTAACTGATGACATCTAGTGGTGACATCTTACACGTTCATAGCATATTAGCACATGTTAAAGTAACATTTTCAATTACGTATAGGGCTGGGCGATAATTCGATATCGATAATTATCATGATAAATATTTTCTCGATAAGATGATGTCTTAGAGATAGTTGGATAACTTCTGTGTCCCACACGCAGAATAATTTTCCCATGTTTTTATGAGTTCCAGGGCCGCGTTGCATAAAACAATCAAACTATTCCTGCTCTGAGATTGAGATTAAAAACGGAATACTTTTTCCCAAGTTTACGTAAGAAAAAAAAAAAAAAACTAAATTCTGTCTGTCAGTTGTATTCTGTCAAACACTAATCGGAAGCCGACAACTCTGGCTTCTGATTGGTTTGACTCATTGGCTGTCTTCTTTTTTAACCTATGAAGACACGCGCTCAGCCACTCACGCAGCGGAAAAGAAACTTGCAGTGGAATATACAGAGCGGTGAGAGTTACATAGGTGCTATAAGAAACAATGGGGGTGATGTCTAAAAAATAAAAAAAAAGCTTATTTAATTTCATTTACATTTATGCATTTGACAGACGCTTTTGTCCAAAGCGGCTTACATTAGGGGAGAGACAATATGCAATCTGTTACACTGTCAAAGTCTATCTCAGCTTCTCATAATAGAATTGTATCAACTGATCAAAAAACCAAAGCAGTAGGGGAAGAAGATAAAGACAGAGGAGGGAAAAAAGAAGGTAGTAGTTTTTTATTTTTATTTTTTATTTTTTTTATAGTAGGTGTTCTCTGAAGAGAAGAGTTTTCAGTTGCTTTTTGAAAGCTGTTAGTGTTGCTGCTCTCCTGACTGGATCAGGGAGTTTGTTCCAGCAGCCAGGGACAGTGAAAGAGAAGGTTCTGCCTAGAGATCTTCTGCCCTTGTGGGACAGAACCACAAGTCGCTGTTCCTTCTCTGAGCGCAGGAGCTTCTGGAAGGCATGTAGGAGTGTATGAGCTCATGGAGGTAGACAGGGGCTGATCTGGAAATAGTTTTGTATGCCAGCATTAGCGATTTGAATTTAACCCGAGCTGCAATGGGGAGCCAATGAAGAGTGATGAAGAGGGGAGTAACATGAGCTCGTTTCGGTTCCTTGAAGATAAGACGAGCTGCAGAGTTCTGGATCATCTGCAGAGGTTTGAGCGTATTTAATGGAAGTCCTGCTAGGAGAGCGTTGCAGTAGTCCAGACGTGAGAGGAGCAGAGCCTGAACCAGGAGTTGAGTTGCATGCTCAGTTAAGAAGGGCCTGATCTTTCGAATGTTGTGCAGTGCAAATCTACACGCTCGAGTTGTCTTTGTGATGTTGTCTTTGAAGGACAGCTGTTCATCCAAAATCACTCCAAGATTTCTGACTGTAGGAGAAGGGGTGACTGTAGAGGATTGCAGCTGGATGGTGAGGTCGTGATGCACAGAGGGATGAGCTGGGATTACCAAAAGTTCCGTCTTGGCCATGTTGAGCTGTAGGTGATGGTTCTTCATCCAAGTAGAGATGTCGTTCAGGCAGTCAGTTATGCGGGTAGTTACTGACAGGTCATCAGGGGGGAACGACAGATAGAGTTGAGTGTTGTCAGCGTAGCAGTGGTAGGAGAATCGGTGTCTGAGGATGATAGGGCCCAGGGAGGTGGTGTAGACGGTGTAAGAACTACAGACCCAACTCATCACTGCACCTTTAATTCTGAAAAAAACACATTCCAGATGGGGGCCCACACCCCGATCTAATGGTGCCATCGTTCTGACTCTGTTTAAACAAGTCAAACTAACTGCCTTCACAGATTAGAGAGGTCACGAAGATAACCTCAACGTCGCCACGACCATGCGAACGCTCCGAACTCTCCACGACCCCAGGATCAAAGCGCCGCGCTCACCAGAACTGCTTGGCTTAACATACAGAGGAAGCGTGATCTTATACCGTACTCACCAAACCGCTTTTAAGAACACTACGGATGTTAACGGGACTTTTGTGCTCACACATATATTCTTGAAAATACTCTCATGTTATGGAATAATTTGTAATGTAAAAGTTAATAGCGTAGCCAGTTTAAAACGAATGAATGAACGAATGAATGAATTGCCGTAACTGTCCCCTAGTGTTTGATCTTGATTTAATGCAGGACACGTTACGGAAAGGATTTAATTGTGTAAAAAATTATCCGGTACTTTTCCGATTAGATATGACGTTGTCTATTAATGGATGCAAATTAAAGAAGCGGACTTCTCTCCCGCCAAAAGCTGCTAGGGGCTGAAGTGTGACGTCATCACAGATCCGATCTCAGGAATGCTCTCATTGGCTAAGCTGCAGGAGAGACCCGCCTCACGATTCAAGAAGGAGCCCTCTTCCCGGCGCTTCTTCACTTCATCACTTAATCACTTAGAGTCTTCTTCGTCACGTCTTCTTTAACTTTCTTTTCCGTCTGCTCTCTCCTCTGGCGGTTAGCCAGGCTCCTCTAATTACTCTCTCAAAAGGGACTCTTATCGTTTGGTGCCGTCTCAACGAAGAAAACTCGGCTAGCCTCAACCCAGAGCCGTGACCTTAGATATAAAGACTGTCGAATCCAACGGGAAACTTTTCGGACTCTCAAGAAAGCTTCTGGGACACGAAGATCATTCTCACAATCCGGGCACACCTTCACAGCCCTACACAGGAAGCCCCGCGTTCTGCCCCGCAAGCAACTAGGGAGCTCCGATCGACTCAACGAATCTTAAACGGTATTAAGCGATCATTACTTAAATTCTGGCGCGGGTAACGAGAGCAGAACGACTGTGGGAATGCTAAATTAATTACGTGCCCAAACTGATATTTAAAGATAACCTGAGCTGTTAGTTTAAAACTTGTCTCTCTTTCTCTCTCTCTCCCTCTCTCTCTCTCTCTTACTCTAATCTACCTCCCTCTCCCTCTCTCTCTCTCTCTCTCTCTCACCCCCTCCCTCTCGGCGATTGTGTGTGTGCGTATGTGCGCGAGCGAATGTGTTAGGTTAGTTTAGCTTAAAATCATTTATCCAATTTGTGTGTCTAGAATAGATTTAATAAAGCATTAAAAGTACAGTTTCCCTTGTTTATGGTCTATACAGTTAATCCGTTCCCTGGGGTTCTGTTTCCGAGATAATACGGTTGATTGCCCCTTACCGTATTATTATTAATTATTAAAATATGTGATAACCCGTTTGTTACAACGGAGAAGAGAAGTGGGCCAAGGACTGAACCCTGGGGAACCCCGGTGAGTAGGTTATGAGTGTTTGAGACCTCACCTTAATAAAAAACATGTGTGAGTTTATCACAGCAGCTCTTCCCTTTAGCTCAGATACTGTTCTTTCACATCATGAAGAATAAGAAAACATCAGGAGAAGATTGACAGCTCTTACTTAGAGAGATAGAAATTGAGCTAAAAGTGTAAAACTACTGATTTAATAAACAAAAGCTTAGTTTAGAATGTTTCATTGAATGAGGTTCATGAATCTAATGAACTCCTTTGATGTGAAAATAATAATTGGTAATGAGTAAATATTAAATACGCTGTGTGGTATTTGTACTAACTTTACAGGCAATGAATACTTTTTGTGTTAAAGAATTTATCTGAAACTGTCTCCAAATCAAATATTAGAAGGAAATTCCCCTTTTCATTGAAAAAATTGTCCCTGATGTATATTATTTCATAATGGTTTTGATTATACAATAATATAATCCAAAACTGCAATTTTTTTGGCCTTGTCTTTTTTTAACAATAAAAAATAGTTGAACGCCACAGGTAATGATTGTACAACTTTCAGAGGTCTACAGAGCAAAAACCTGCTTTTATTTGGACCAGAAATAAAGCTTAGGTGGTATTGAGATAATAATTATCATGATATATTTTTGGCCAGCCCTAATTACATATACACTTAACCTGTTTATAACTAATACATAGATTGTATATGAAATCCCAATACACTATAATATAAATTAAAAAGCGGAACAGAGGTAGGGTCTGAGTAAAAAATTACCCACACTGCACAGTGTAAGGATTTGATTTTGATTCATTCATCTTCATGTCGGCTTTCTTCCCTTTCGGGGTCGCCACAGCGGAATGAACCGCCAACTCTCTGGCATATGTTTTACGCAGCGGATGCCCTTCCAGCCACAACCCATCGCTGGGAAACATTCACACACACATTCACACTTTAACACTATTGAGTATATCTTACTCAATTCACTTTACCGCATGTCTTTGGACTTGTGGGGAAACCGGCGCACCCGGAGAAAACCCACGCGATCACGAGGAGAACATGAGAACTCCACACAGAAATGCCACCTGCCCCAGCCGAGCCTAGAACCAGGGCTCGTGAGACGCTGCTGTGAGACGACCGTGCTACCCACTGCGCCACCGTGACGCTTTGATTTTAATTGTTAGAATAAATTATGAAAGCTCACCTCTGTTACTGCCAAAACTGTAATGTGCTTGTCTGTGAGTGATTAGCATGTTGAGTCAATGGGAAGCATCGATCTGGAATCGGAGAAGGTGGAGCGGGTATTATCGATGCTCAAAATTGTGAGAAAACTGTCAGGTACTCACAGCCAATAAGGAGCTTCCTAGAGTTGTGATGGTAACCTGAAAACCAGCGCGTGGAGGATAACATCTCGAGGATTTTTTCATTTGGAAGCCTTCCACACATTTTCATGTTCATGGTGTGAATATGGTTTAGCGTTAGCATTCTATGTGAAGCCTGTTTAACAATTAAATGATAAAAAAAACACATTTTGATGGTTTTTGTTTTGTTTTCTAGATTGTGGCTCATGCTCTCCAGTGCACTCACTATGTCATTATCTGGCACCTGGCTAAAGTCTCCAATGGCGGTGCTATTAAGGTAAAACACACTCTTGCTCAGAGTAAAAGATCTTTGTGAAATGTTTATAATGGTATGTATTTTGTTTTAGGATGAGATGATGCTCTTGAGGAGGCAGGTGAGGGCGTTCTGTCTCATGTGTCAGAGGTACTTAAGCAGCATCAATACTCCTGTTAAAGAGCAGGTGAGAAATACAAACCACTCGCAAGCACTGCTTTTCTTTCTGTGGATTCTGAGAGAATGACAGCGTTTGTTGTTGCAGGCCTTCACCATTCTCTGTGATACCCTTCTGATCTTCAGCTATCAGATTGTGGCTTCGGGACGGGAGCATCTGGAGTCCCTGGTGTTCAGTCCAGATGCATCCTTACAGAGTGAACTCCTCAACTTCATCCTGGATCATGTGTTTGTGGATCAGGATGAGGACGGCAGCACAGGTGATTGCAAGATGGCGGTTCCTCAAGGTTTATTTGGGTGAAATTACACAATCTGAAGAATTCTCCATTGACATTTTTAGAATCTGTTGTAGTGATTCTCGACTGATTTATTGTGTTGCTATTGTTAAATTCGTTTTGTTTTGAAAGTATAATACAATCAATCAATCAATCATACTTTTAGCAGTAGCTTCAAAGCAACTTTAAAAATATTATAAGTTTAACACATATTGAAATGTACAATTCATGTTGGACTAGAATGCTGTAACACACACGCACAAACACACAAGATGAGCACATGGACTCTTCGTGGATGCAGGTGGTGCATTTGAAAGATTAATTCTGTAGTTGTTATGAGTACTTATTTTATTAGCCAGTGCATCTTATGCTTGTGGTTTCATGTTAACAAAACTACTGAAAAATGATGGATACTTTTCACTTCTGATGAAACAGCATAACATTTTTAATCGATTCATGGTTTGGTGAAATAAAAAATGACATGTAAAAGTGCGTATCATGTTAACTCAACTTTTTGGATTTTTTTTTTGTTGAAAGTTTTAATATTCTTCCCTCATCAAAAACATGGCTTAAGTCCTATTCAGATTGGTTCATGCATGTCTGTGTAATCATATTTGCTCGCCCCGATGGCCGTAGCCACAGCAGTTGGCCATAGCACCGCTGAGTAGCCAATCAGAGGAAGAATGCACATGCTGATTGACCTAGAAGTATAACCGTTGTAGAACTGCGTCGGATAAACAATGACAATAAACTGAGTTTTTGATGTTCCAAGCCAAAAGTGTTCTTTGGCTTTCTAAAAGACTAATGTATTTGTCAGAAATGGGTAAACCTTCAAGAAAAACCCAGGAGAGCACGTAGTGGAAGTATGGCAAAAGGAGGAACAGGGGATACACAACTTTTACAACCATTTGAGGTGATTCAACGACATTGTTCTTGGCATAGTTGATAACCTTCAAACGACAATGTCATTTATCGTGAATAAAGTCATTAAAATCATCTTTCTTATCGTTCTGTTGTTTGGTTTGAACTGCAGCAGGTCATCTTGACCATGGCTTCGTGCTTAAATACATTGCGTTTCTGACATTTTAAATTTGCATTAAGCAGCACTTGTACAGGTGAACCTAATAAAGTGGCCAGTGAGTGTATATTTTTCAAACCTTTTCCATTTTTTGGGGGGGATACGTGTTGCAGATGATGAAGCTGGAAAGATCGAGGCGCTCCACAGACGGAGGAATCTGCTGGCAGCCTTCTGTAAACTGATCATATACAACGTGGTGGAGATGAACACTGGAGCGGATGTCTTCAAACAGTACATGAGAGTGAGTACCAGTCACGGCCCATGAAACGGTGCTCCTTGGAACCTAACAGTGAATCTCCTGCATTTAGTATTACAACGATTATGGTGACATCATAAAGGAGACCATGAGCAAAGCGCGGCAGATCGACAAGATTCAGTGTGCCAAGACTCTGATCCTCAGCCTGCAGCAGGTGAGACAGCACCTCCCTCCTGGTGCGCAGCAGCTCAATCAGCCAAATGAATCACTCGTGTGTGGTGTGTGTGTGTCTTTCAGCTGTATAATGAGATGATGAGTGACCTGGGCTGTAACTTTGATCGTTCCACTTCTGCTTTCTGTGGGATTAAAGAGCTGGCTCGCCGCTTTGCGCTCACGTTTGGACTCGATCAGCTCAAAACCAGGGAGGCCATTGCAATGCTACACAAGTAAGAAAGTATCCGGTCTTTGTTAGGACGAAATCTTTGGGCTGTAATACTAAACATGCACTTTCTGTGTTTTAGGGATGGGATAGAGTTTGCCTTTAAAGAACCGAGTCCTCAGGGTGAAGGTGGCCCTCCTTTGAACCTGCCATTCCTTGACATCCTCAGTGAGTTTTCCTCCAAACTGCTGAGGCAGGACAAGAAGACTGTGTAAGAGCCTTTAAATGATCATATCTGAGTTCCACATTTATTATGTTACTAAAAACCTACCTGTACATAACCATAACCACACGTTTTAAAAGAAAGACTGAGCTATGTAGTTTAAAAAAATTTGGTTTTCTTCTTTTTCAGTTTTAACCAAGAATAATTATTTTGAGATACTTTAAGCCTCATGTTTGAAGCTGCTTTGAATCGTTACTACATATATATATATATATATATATATATATATATATATATTCCTATCTATAAGCTAATAGTCCTCATCGAATATTTTTGTGATAACTGATCTAAAAGTCTCGTAAAACTTGTCTGAGCAAAATATTTGACATGAACTGCACTTGTAATGCAAAAAAAGGTTTAGACCACCACTATAAAAGATATTAGCATATTCAGTAGAAAGGAATTTTGTGCAGTGCTGCATATCAGAAGGTTAACCGTCCACTTTTTAATGAGAGTCTCCATCGATGCGTTCATCCTTTTTTTTGACCTCTGCCCTCTGTCATCAGGCACCTGTATCTGGAACGCTTCATGACCTTTCAGATGGCCCTGCAGAGGGATGACTGCTGGCTTCCGCTCATCTCCTACAGGAATTCTCTGCAGGCAGGTGCCGACGATGACACGCTCTCCGTCGCCAGTGGCATGAGCAGCAGGAGCTCTGTGCGTGGTCGCAGGAGCAAACCACCTGCCGCCAGCAAGAGAAAACTCCCGGAAGGTGAGCGTGTTTGGAATGAATAATATTCCCTCCATTAATTCTCATCAGGTCAGTGTCCGAAAGTTTTCATTTATCATCTCGGCTCTCAGAGGATAGTAGCTGTAGCAGCAGCGACGTGAGCATGTGGGTGAACCGTCTACAGACGTCTCCACACACTCCTGCCATGATGTCATCCCCTCACATCGTTTCCACCGTCCTGCGGGATGCCAAGAAGCTCTGTCCAGAGCAGGGCTATGTGGGAGTTTATAGCATGAGCAACGAGACGCATCACACCCCACTACAGCAACCGCTTCAACACATGGATTACAAGTAAATGCACATTCTCAATCACTGTCTTCTATCTGAACCTTCTGGAGAGGTTTTGAGGGCTGTTTTTGTGCTCAGTTCTCAGGTCGCATGGATGATGGCTCAGAAACAGCAGCAGGAGAGAGTGAACCTGCAGTATGGGAAGATGAGAGCCCACATTCAGCACAGCATGTGAGCACAGTCACCCTCACTCCTGAAAACTGAATGCTCCTTCTCTCTCTTTTCTTTAGTTGACTGTGTGTGCTTTCCCATGCTTCGTAGCATTCGTCTGCCGTTCTGGTTACTCTGCATTTTTGTCCACTTAAACATGTTTAGTGTAGTTGGCCATCGTCATTTTTGGTTACTTTCCAGGCTTTGCACAGACGTATTATTGTCTAAATTAAATATATGTTAAACAAGCAAGTTTAAAAATAATTCACCACCCTCAGAATGTTCATGAAGGTCAAAAGAAGAGATATGATTTAAAAAAAAAACATTACAACTCCAAAGGTGGTCAGTTTTAACATTGGAGTGAATGAGAACCAGCTCACTTCTAAAGTTGCGATGGAAGTGGAAAAAAAAACTGTGTTAAATAAACGTGTAGCTCAATATGTTTCAATGTATGAGGTTTATGAATCACATGAAACTATTTATACCAACGTAAATGTGAAATTATTAACTGTTAATGACTGATATTTTTGCTATTTTTACAGGTTATGAATACATTTTAATAATAATTTATATAAAACGTCTCCAAATCAAATAAAAGAGGGAAATTCCCCCATTAAAAAGAATAAATAAAAAGCCAATATTATCTTTATTATATATTATTAATTATTGTTATTATTCAAAACTTGCAACTTTCACTCCACAGTTAAAACATTGTTTTATTTGTAACAAAATTACATTTTGACAATAATCATGGTAATTTGTGATATAATTAAATATAATATAATTTTTTTTTGCCATATTGGCCAGCCCTACTTTAATATATCACAAATAATAGTATGAATAATATGTATATAATTGTCTGGATGTTTTATTATTATTTAAAATTAGAATTCTGTATTCAAATCAACTGAACACTTAAATGGCTGTTGTTACCTATGATTCTGGTAATGGATTTAGACTCCATTATTGCACTCTTTTTCCAGTTTGTCCGTATCAATTAAATGTTTAGTACACTTTTCTTTTGCACTCTCAAAAGTATGTACTTGTCCCTCGCTTAAAGGGTAGTAAAAGTAGCCAAACTTGGACTTTAACCAGCATTTTACTAAGCAAACCTGTTCTGGCTGTTAGCGAAGATAAACAGCGAAGATACATTGAAATAGCCACTTGCACTCATATTTGCGTCTCCCTTTCCTGCCAGACGCAGAGCCAGCGGCTTAATGGAGGATGATGAGGAGCCGATCGTAGAGGATGTGATGATGTCCTCGGAGGAACGACTGGACGACCTAAACGAAGGCATGGACTTTGACACCATGGACATCGATCTGGTAGGAATCAGAACGAGAATCTTCTATTCCTCCCACACAGGCTAGAGATATTAACATTGAGCCAACTTTTATAGCTAGTGTAAATACAGAGAAAATACTTGTCTGCGTTTAACCTCACTGCTCGTTGTCTCTCAAAAGCCTCCTTCCAAAAACCGCAGAGAGAGAACGGAGCTGAAACAAGACTACTTTGACCCCGCCTCCATCATGGACGACTCCGTAAGGATACCCGTACATCATATTACATCATTTCTTCTAAAAGATCGACTTTTTTGTCATGTTCATCCGTCACAAACTGTTGTGATTGAAAAAAAATTACACTAGGAACAGTAAATCAATTGCTTTATTACATTTATCAGGTTATTGCTTAATTGGGGGGGGACCTTGCCATTTAGAAGAATATATGAAAGTCTGGACAACATAAAAATACATTTGATTGATTCCTTCAAACTCAGACTGTCTAACAATTAAGAAGAGAATAGCTCCGCTAAGTGACTCCCAGTTCCCAGATTATCTAGCATCGCAAAGCTGATTCATGCATGGAGAGGAAATATGAGCGAGCATTAAACGTGTCGGCCAGCGACGATTGAAGGACATTGTGCAGTCACAGTTTATTATCTGCCATTGATGGGATGCACACTTTTGGCCTGTCTCAGAACGACCTCGAGCGCAGCACTTGTTAA
The DNA here is from genome assembly GCA_900490495.1 of Danionella dracula. Lineage (NCBI taxonomy): Eukaryota > Metazoa > Chordata > Actinopteri > Cypriniformes > Danionidae > Danionella > Danionella dracula. The sequence continues at coordinate 605,583 of UELW01000389.1, forward strand.
AAGGAATGAGACCTCATAATGATGCGGCTGCGGCTGTGTGATGTTCAGCACCTGAGCCATTGAAGGAAAGAACCGATGATGATGATGAGGATGATGAAGGCTGTGTTATCTTCAGTTATGTGAAGAATTAGCACAGGTTTAATTTAAAAAGAAAAAACATTTAACCTAGAAATTGGCACATCAATTGAATCCGTATCTTGTTGGAGTAAAATAGGAATTTGTTTCAACTATCTGTACATTTGATGATCGTATGATGTATTTATACTGTAAATATTTTTTTTTGTTTCTCCATGATTTGTCATGTGATGTTCTATTCACATTAATCTCATTTATGTTTGTAAAAATAAGCAGTGGTAAAACTATATTTTGCCCTCTAATAGACAGTTTTAAGTACAAACATAAAATTACGATTTTTTTTTACTGAAGGAAGTGTCTTTAAACGTTTAATTACCAAAGGGAACGTTAAATGCTAATGTGAAAATTTTGCACTGGGAAAATTTTAGGAACTCCAAGTTATTGCACAAATAACTAACAACTATTCTGGTTATTGATTATTTGGCAATAATGTTTAATATAGATTCTCTCCTCCACAAGGACTTTTTTTATACTACTGGGTGATTCAAAAAGATTGCCACAATTTTGACAATTTGTATTTAATCAAGAAAACACTAGTACCTAATGTTTTTTCCCCCAAAAAAACTGGGTTTCTGCTGGGTCTTTAAAAAGGGCTTAAAAACGTTAATTGAAAAGCCTTAAAAAGTCTTAAATTCACTTTTCATGGTCTTCAATAATTTTGATCTTCAATAAAAATATCTTATTTTTCGGATGTCCATGTAAAGCTCATTTGATATGTGTTTTTAGTTTCTCCTAAATGCTCAAAAAAAGGAAATAAAAGTGATGGTTAGGGTTGCCAGAGTTTGAGAAAACGCTTGTGAACGCTCTTAAATTCTCAAAATCTTAAGAGGGATTGTTTCCTGAGAAAATGCTCATAAGTGCTCAACTTTGTAAACTGGTACATGTATATGGTTTTGAACAGTGGCGTAAAATAAAATCGCACAGGCGCAGTCACTTTTTTTTACTTATTTATTTTTTTATAAACCTGTCCTGTCCTACTTCAAAGCAGCCCCACGAGAAGGAGGCGCTTCGTATGAGTTGATCAGTTTTGCTCTTTCCAGGGAAATGAAGATATTATATATTGAGTATTCCTCTGGATAGAAGCTCTTCATTTATTTTATTGATTATTTATTTATTTCGCATTCATCACAATAATTACATTAATCAATCATATAAACATACATCCGGACAGGACGGTGTTAATAAAAAAAAAAGGGGAAAGAGGAGAGAAGTAATTGAGGGGGAAACAGAGGTAGAGAAGTTTTGGAGTCAGGATTGAGTTGAAAAATAACATAAATAAATACGATTAGATACCTACCTTAGCAAATCCAAGCAGTTCGCATCAATCTACACATATGCATATAAATATACATACATAAGTACATACAGACACAGTCACTTTAAGAGCGCTTCACTCAGGAGTTGCTCAGATTAGACATTTCCCAGATATTCACCATATTTATATCACCGTTTATATCAATCAATCAATCAATCAGTTTTTATATAGCGCTTCTTTAGCAATTGCTTTCAAAGCAGCTTCACAAAGTCCCCATGAGGATCAGGCAGAGCAGACAGGAGTTCCCTCTGAGAGGGGACTCCCGCTGACTGAGGCAGGCGCTAATCACCTCCCCAGCATAAAGAACATACAAACTAAAAATCCATCGATGAACGGTTTGCCGGACAGGACCTGAAAAACAAAAAACAAACAAAACAAACAAAGACAAAACAGGAACTAAGAAATGGAGAAAACGGTTAGTAAACTGTAACATAGACAACAAACAAGTGATCAGCATCAGCTGCAGGAGGAGAGATAAATAATGAGGAGAGCTTAGAGAGGAACATTGAACCACATTGTTTTTTTCAAACAGTTTGTATTTATATGGTGCTCAGGCACCATATCTGTTTAGACAAATACCAAGAGATAATTATTGGAATGCCAGTTTAAACAGATATGTTTTTAATTTAGTTTTGAAATCTGTGAGCGTAGTTGAGCTGCGGACAACATCCGGTAGTTTATTCCAGAGCTTCGGGGCTCTATATGAGAACGCTCTTCCACCTCTTGTGGATTTACTAACCTTTGGTACAATCAATAGTCTTGCTTCTTTTGATCGGAGAGAGCGAGCTTTTATAGAGGACCCAGAGCGATGTATTTGAAAGAGATAAGCCAGAAATGAATCAAATCATGACTTCGCTGACTCTGGTGACCGATCGGGAAGTTCTGCTTTCTTGGGAGAGTGGTAGATGATAAAGGCAGTTTTTGCAGACTAATTCCATCAGAAACAAAAAGAATAATGTGTTCAGAAAAGCAGATTCTGGGATGAATTGCTCTGTTTTTTGGCAGTAGTAACCCCGGGGTGCCTCTGTGTGTTTTATGTTACAGGTTCTTAATGTCTCCATGTTCTGAGAAGGTAAACGAGAGCTTCTGTGAACATGTGGCTTCTCTGATTTCACTCCATGGACTCAATGCACACTGAATGGTGCTGTGTTTCTCTCACGCCGGATCTGTTGATGTAACAGCCCACAGGGGTCAGATTCACATTTACAGCATGAGCTCGGACGTACCTTTTTCTAGCAGAGGATCGTAAATGGCAGTTTTTTTTCCTAGTTGATTTTTGTAAAGACAATCAGATGTAAATGACTTTATAAAGGTGATTTAAATGAATAACTTTGCTTTCCTTGAACACTCGCAGTGTCTATCTCGCACACCCCTTCTTTGTCTCGTTTCATTTCCAATGACGTCACGATTACTTTCGAGCGTGGTTCTCAGAAGTAGGTTTGACTGTTATTATGATGCTATTCCTCACTATATCTTTTTAAGATGTATTTATTGGTCCGAAGAACTCAAGCACTTGCTGATTTGTTACCCTTTAAGGCCACATTTCTTCATTTAAAAGCTCCCTTTTTTTCCCCCAAATCCTTTAATTATGAGCAAATTCTTTCTGTAGGGTAACCAAGTACATATTTTATTAGAACGGAGTATTATAATATATTGTTACAAATACAAACCAATATGTATAAGGTTGTTTTACACAAATGTGTTTTTTAATGTGAATGATATTTAAGTTGATGTTTTTTTATGCCTGGCATCCATACAGTCACATGAATTCTATCCATAAATTAAATCACAGATGTTTTTTTTGCTTTCTTCACTATTGTTTAGGAACGCTCTACTGTGAAAAAGCTTGTCTTTTTCTCTCCTGCCGTTTATTGAGGTTTAGATTGTTGGTTTTTCTGAGGGAAGTTGGGTTGAAATGACAGATCTTAGTAAAAGTAACTTTAGTGATTGTATGGGTGGTGTGTGCGTTTATAAGATGAGCTTTTGTTCATGGATGGAAAGACAATGCCTCGATGAGTTTCCCCCCACTTTCAGTTGAATTTCTAGTCCTGCAGTGTTCCCATGTTTCCAAAAGTGTGTGAGTGTATGTATTTTAATGTATTGGACTGTACATAAAAACCAAATTGTTTTTATTCTATCGGAAAGATGTCATTTGTTTCATTTCCAATGCAATTATATCAGTTAGTCAGTTAGAAATCAATTAACATTTTATGTTAACAAACAACACTAATTCTTTTTTTTTTTGGCCATGATTTCACAAAAGAGACTAAAACAAACATTGATTTTGCCTCATCATTGATTGCTTTCTGTGAAAGTGGCTGTAAGAGCTTCTGGGTCGAGAACAACAGGGTCAGTGTTGAGGGGTCCAATCAAAGCTTTCATTCACTGAAAGAATCAATGAGAGAATCGTCATCTGCACAAATAAAGAACAAATTCAACGGATTGCTGAGGTAAATGCAAGTGGTTCAAAAAGATGCTGCATACATGAGATTTTATTCTCTTTATTTAGGGTTATGGTATATTATTTCACGAAGATGAAGTGTACAAACTCAGTCCCCTGGGTGATAAATAACCAAAAAACTCACTTCAAATCCACGACTTTGTAAGTAGGTACTTTATTTTATTGAGTAAATGTCACCCGACATGTAATTACGTATAAATACTGGTTACAAATAGTATGATTATAATACTAGTAAAAGAAGCTATCAAATAATATGATTATAATACTAGTAAAAGAAGCTAGAATTAATTTCAAAAATACATCATCTGTAATTTTAAAATATGAAAAATGGCTTTACTGTTCTCTGTATTTAATAGGGCGCATTGTTAGATTCTCACCGTATGCAGAAAACCAACTGGGGCTTTTTTGCTTACTGCCTTTACATACTTAGTTTTGCAACATACTTCTCGGCTCGCTTACTGATTAGGGTGTAATTGTTTTTACTGATTAGGGTGTAATTTTTTTTACTGATCAGAGTGCAATTTTTTTCATGCAATTGAAGAGATCTTTTCTTGTGTGTGCGTGTGTGTGTGTGTACATATGTATATATAAATATATATGTATAAATGTGGCTTCTAAGACACCTATAGGTAAGTCCAAACTAAATTAGCACCCACTCTAAATACTTTTTTTTTTTTTTTTTACATTTTTGAACACTTTTACATTACGTTACTGTCATACATTTTTTTTTTTACTGCCCTTTCATTTTTTTCCCAATTATTTCTAGTTTTTCTAGCATCGTAAATGAACACTTAAATGAGAATGTTTGTTTTAAAGCAACACAAACGCGTTTTAAGTTTAATATTTTAAGTTGAAGCTACTCGACAGTGACTGGAGGGGGCGCTGTGGCGCCTCTCTCAACCGGAAATCGCACACATGACAACCAAACGCGTCGCTTCGAACTCAACGGCGGGGAAGCGCTTCCTCTGCCTATATCTTTCTAACTATTTGACGTGATATCACAAATGAACAACATTGATCTTAATTTGCTGTTATCATGGACCTTTGTAGAGCTGAACGACTAACTGCGCCAGCGGACTTCATGAACTCCAGTGAAAGAGGTAACGTTAACGTAAACAACACAAAACAATAACACTGACAGTCTGTAATGTGATATTAAATGTTAATTTAACACCGTGTAGTCGCCACCTGGATCTCCACGAACTTATTTTTAAAATCAAACTGTTAGCAATAGGTTTATAATGGTTTATAATGTTTCCCGCTAAGTTAAGAGGATGTGTAAAACCTTACAGCACGAAGGCAAGGCAAGATTGCAAAGATTGTGTATTAGGCTTCTATGACTATGATAAATAAAAAAGGTTTTATGTAATTAACCTTCTCATTATACGTGCAAAATTTCACATACACAAATCTAAATTCTTTAACTCAAAGCCTCTCTCTTCTATCTTTCTCAGTGAGCTTCTTCAATATATAGCAGTAATTAAATGATCTAAGATCAAAAAAAGCTATCAAAACTTTATCTATATGCAACTATTACTCTGTTGCCTCTTAGCTTTTTGACCTGTGTAAAACGTCTATTGCAAAATGCCCCTGATGCCTTTTTGTTTTTTATTTTATTATTTATATTTTTGGTTCTTTAATCTTCAACTGTTTGTACATGTACAAAATGTAATATGTCCTCGATTCGATTCATTGTATGCATCATTGTATATGTTTTCTAGCAAAAAAAAAAAAAAAACTAAGTCAAGGCAAGTTTATTTGTGTAGCACATTTCGTACACAGGGTAATTCAAAGTGCTTTACATTGGAAATAAAGAGTAAAAAGAAAGTACATTTAATAAAATCAAGCATAAAAAAGTCATATAAAGTCAAACTGATTAAAAACTGAAAATTAAAAACATTGATTAAAACGAAGTTTAAGATGTGAAGTTGGTCAGAATAATCAAAATCGAGGTTCCGATGAGTTTCCTTTTATTTAAAATTGTTAAACCTGTTTGTTTGACAGGACCAGGCAGGAGCCCCGCTCCTCTGATGACTCCTGCTCAGTTCACTTCTGCGCCACAGAGCACACCTGTCCAAAATCAACCCCAACATGCACCTTTCAGAGCTGCTGCCCCCTGTAGGTACGGCATGGGTGCACAAAGACCTGCTCTTCCAATGCAACAGACGGGGAAATCCTTACAGCTGCACTCCAACCACATGTAATGTTAGCGTTCATCTCACAATTTCTTACCAAACCTATGCTTTGAGGTTTATTCATAAATTCGTCTCTATCTTTTAGGTCCCTAGAGGAGCATAAAAGTTGTTCAGACCTCTTCCAGCAAGAGGTGGACATATTTAAAGAAGAAAGAGAGATGATGAGAAATGAGGCGGAGTGTCTGAAAGGACGAGTGGAGTGTTTGAGAGAGCAGATAAAAGATCAGCAGAGCCAAATAAACAAGTACAAACCTTTGCATAATTCACATGTACCTTTCAGAGATTTCTACCATGTTTTAGTGTTGGTCTAGTGCGTTGGTTCTCAAACAGTAGGAGGGCACATTTGTCCTCGGGGAAAAATGCTTTTTTATTTTTCTATTATTTTTTTACTGGTCTAGAATAAAGTGCAATACCACTCCACTACATTAGGGGGCAGTGGCGCTCTCATTGGCAGCTTATGAAGTGTAGAAGACAGACGGAGAGAGAAGGAGATAAAGAGATAAACGAAAGTCTCCCGAAAGCTAAGACGAGGAAATATGACGCGTATGTAGCGCTTGGCTTCACTGTGTCTGCGGTGGGAGACGAGGAGAGACAGGTGTGCTTACTGAGTCTAAACATGGTTTAGAAGCCAAATAAAATAAAGTGCCACTTAAAGACATTACGCCCCAATCACGCTGATAAACGCTTAAGTTTTTTCAGTGAAAACGTGTCGAATATTTCCAGCAATCACGATCAGCCAAACAATGTTTATAGTTTTATTAAGGATTTAATGTTTTTTTTACATTTCAGATGTGCCTTAAATCTTTTCTGCTACAGTTAAAGTTATTCTTTGTTGCAAGTTGGTCCATATTTCTTTCTTTTTTTCTCTTATACTGTGATACTGTTTTATGCAGAGGTGTACTTGTAACACATTTAAAGACAAATAATACTATTTATAGTTGCGCGGGGGCGCGAGATGTTTTTTTCTTCCTAGGGGGGGCGCGACAGAAAATAATTGAGAAACACGGCTCTAGTGTTGGATGATCTAGCAAATAGTATATCACAATATAATTCTTAATCTCGGTTGATACAATTTCGATATCGATATGGACGATATTAAAAAAGGCAGAACAAAACTGCCAAGAATGAACACATTGGATTTAGATAAAACATGTACAAAAATATGTAATTGTTTGTATTTAGGTTTTACAAATAAGAAATGTGAAATAAACTATCAAATAAATACAATTTTCAGACTCAGCTTAGTAACCACATATTTATATTTCAATGAAAACAGGCTGATTATTCATATAAACAACAAACAATCTCCTGCGAGAATTAAGGACAAAGTTAAAATAAATAAATGTAACAGGATCAACAAACTGGAGGTTACCTGCGATCGCGAAATGCAACACTGACTTAAGTTATTTCTCCGCCCCGTCCCTAATTACTCCATAAAGTCCAATAATAGTCGTGCATGAAAATATTTCAAAGCAAGTTGTGTTCAAGCATATGTTTTCCAGCTGCAACCCACCACCGGGAAACATCCACACACACTCATTCTCACTCGAACATTATGAAGAATTAACATATATGAAAAAAACCAGAGCACCCGGAGTAAACCCACGCGATCACAAGGAGAACATGAGAACTCCACACAGAGATACCAACCGACCCAGCCGAGACTCGAACCAGCGACCTTCTTGTTTTCAGACGACTGTTCTCTCCACTGATATCCACGATTCCCGGTTTAAAATCATATCACCATTGTTAAAATCCATTGCAATATACACATGCCCCAAAATACAACCTCCCTAGTGAACTTGAGTTGAGGGATTTTCAAGGTCTAAAAGATGCCAATAGAGACCAATAGACCCAAATAAACGAGTACAAACATAATTCAACATAATTTAATTTGCATTTAAATATTCAGAAATGGGTTTATATATATATATATATATATATATATATATATATATAATTTGTATTTTATTTTTTATTTTTTTTAAACCAGCAAGAATTCTTTAGACCACTGTTTTTGCTTTTATTATTACATTTTTTTTAATTTATTTTGGACTGTGTTGTGAAAAAAAAGATGAACACTGTGTACTAAAGTTTATACAGATCCAATTTGTCCAGTTGAAAAAAAAAAGGTGTGTTCATCAAAACACTCTCTGGTTACATCTGGTGTTCTGCAAAGCCCTGTGCTGGACACTTTGCCTTTTATTATATAACGTCTCCTCCTTTCTAGGAGTAGTATTTTACTGGCAGTGAATTGTTTGTGCATTGGGTGTTTTTGTAGGAAGAAGCTAGAGTGTGATGTGCTGCAGAGTGAGCTGAGTGGTTGTAAAGCTGATCTCCAAATGAGCCAGGAGCAGGTACGTGGCTCCATCTCTCTCTCTCATCTCCTCTCTCTATCTCCCCTCTCTCTCCTCTCTCTCCCTCTCCATCTCTCTCTCCATCTTCTCTCTCCTCTCTCTCTCTCTCTCTCTCTCTCATCTCTCTCTCTCCTCTCTCTCTCTCTCTCTCCTCTCTCTCTCTCTCTCTCTCCTCTCTCCTCTCTCTCTCTCTCTCTCCTCTCTCTCTCTCTCCCTCCATCTCTCCTCTTCTCCATCTCCTCTCTGCTCTCGACTCTCTCTTTCCCCCCCTTTGTGTTAATAAACCTTATGATTAGCGTTAAATAAACCTTATGATTAGCGTTAAATAAACCTTATTATTAGTGTTAAATAAACCTTATGATTAGTGTTAAATAAACCTTATGATTAGCGTTAAATAAACCTTATGATTAGCATTAAATAAACCTTATGATTAGCGTTAAATAAACCTTATGATTAGTGTTAAATAAACCTTATGATTAGCATTAAATAAACCTTATGATTAGCGTTAAATAAACCTTATGATTAGTGTTAAATAAACCTTATGATTAGTGTTAAATAAACCTTATGATTAGCGTTAAATAAACCTTATGATTAGCGTTAAATAAACCTTATGATTAGTGTTAAATAAACCTTATGATTAGCGTTAAATAAACCTTATGATTAGTGTTAAATAAATCTCAATGTTTACAACAGCTCTTTTCATAATGTTCTCTAATTGGGATGCACCTAGCTTATGACCCTCAAAAGGGAGCACAAGTTAGAGCGTCAGCATCATGAGGAGGAGATACAAGACTCAAAGAAGGAGATTGGTCGTCTGAAGGAGAAAATAGAGACACAGGTATGGCTCTATTAACCAATTAATCTCATGCTTTGTTTAGTTTTTTTATATACGTGTATTTAACCAATTATATACTTCATGTGTCTGACTTGCTCTGTGGTCGTTACTATTTTTTTGTGTAGGTTAGTGTTTTGCTACCTTTAGTTATCTTTTCTCATATTAGCATCACTTTCATTTCAGCAGATAATAATATAGACTGTTTTTCAAAATGCTTAGTGAGATTAGCCAATTTTCCATAGTTCTTCACAGTCCCACAGCTGCAATTGATGCAGTTGCTCATCGCATTTAATGAGGCAATCGGTTTGTGTTGCAATCTATGCTCGCATGATCTCAGAAAAAACAGGAGCAGATTTCTAATCCAAATGACTTTACGCAAACATTTGTGAATAAAACATTTTACAGAATCTTTCTGCAGCGTCCATACCAGATCCTACTTGTTCTGTAAACAGAGCACCTACATGTTTTTTTTTTGTCTGCAGTTTCCCTGTCTTTAAATAAAGTTCTAATAAATATTTGAATTAATAAATAATATCTGCTAAAGTGTATTCAGATTGAAATACATCTAGCTGAAAATACACCTCAATTCTAAATCCTCCCAGGTTACATATGGTGTGCTGCTGGGGTCTGTGCAGAGGCGTTTACTTTTTACTATATAAACAATACAATCTACTCCTTGTTGGGATTTTTCTTCCACCTTCATCTACCTTCTAAAAACTCTTACTGCTTGTATAAATATTAATAATTATAATAATGCCTTCAATTGTATCGGGCAGGGGTCGGCAACCCAAAATGTTGAAAGAGCCATATTGGACCAAAAAACAAATAGGTCTGGAGCCGCAAAAAATTTAAAGCGGTATATAAGCCTTATAATGAAGGCAACACATGCTGCATGTATCTATATTAGGTACTATAAAAATGACTAAATTGGCTACAAATACATAAAGTGGATTCATGATTAAATGTTTATTTTTCTGTAGAGAACGACGCACCACGTGACGACTCTGTTGTACGATGTCGCCTCAAGTTTAACTTCATTACAACATTAATAAATTATGTTTCATTGCTTTCATAAAATTAAAGAAATGCAATAAAGAAATCAGATTTTTGATGTGATTTTTATTTTGAGGATTCCAAAAAACAACATTAAGATGAAACGTGCATAACGTGCCTCTTACCTGAGCAGCAAACTGTGAAATAAAACGCAGCCTGCATTTATAAAAATAAAACTGCAGCCTTTTGAAAAGATAAAGTATATAAAATCAAATTAATACAGTTTAAGTTTGATTTGATAATATCTCTAAGTTTCATTCCAAATATATACTGACAAAAATAAGAAATCACTTCATAAAAACAGCCACTTTATTACTATATATTGTTTTTCCACGTTACTTGTTATTTGGCAACTTCTCACTACAGAGCAAACATTCTTCCACATCGGCAATGAACGCAAATGATTCGGTCCAAGAAAAGTTGAATCCTCTGTTCTCCTCAGTTATTTTTCTCTTTGGGATCCAGTGTTCTATCAGTTTCCTCTACCCGTAATTTTTAACTGCCGCGTCATTGTGCGCATGTGCATAACATGAACCGCGTCATTTTCCATCTTATTGAGTGCTTGATCAGTATCACTGTCTATATTTTATATGAAATCACACAAACATCAATTTTAAACATGAGAGTGAAATCGCGCTGTTTTGTCCGTCTGCTAAATCATTTTAACCAAAGTCATTTATCGTCATACATCGATATATGCAGCAGAATGCGTAAGGAAATTTCGATGGGGTAGGGAAAACCAACAGACTAGTCCCTCATTTTTACTGCGACAGGAAAAATTACGAGGCTGGAAAATCCTATAGAAGACCGGTTTGTTCACAACAGCCCCCCCCCTGGCATCCCGCCCCCTGCTGGTAGAAGCGTGTGTTGCAGGCTATGATGCAAATCTTAGCTGACAGAAATGTTGAAGTTAAATATTTATTCTACACACTTTTACAACATTGGAAGACGTTAAGAATGTTTGTCCTTCTATAAAAACCATATTAAAACAAAAAAATATATATCTACCTCCCCCATCTTTTTCCATTGTCAAACATTTTTGAAAAAGCTCCAGGGAGCCACTAGGGCAGCGCTAAAGAGCCGCGGGTTGCCGACCCCTGGTATAGGGCTCTAAGACTTTCAGAGCATCATTCATTCACTCCACGTTCACTCACTGGTGGTGATGAGCTACTATGCTGCTTTGATACCCATGTCCTACAACTTAACAACTAACCTGAAAAACATTTGAATGGGTCACAAAGCAATATTCTCTATGTGTAATCTTTGATCAAAGCCTTTTTTTAGTGTCTTGCAAATAGCGTAATTTTATTTGTGTTCTAGATATGCCTTCTTAGCAGGATCTGGCCCTCACACGCTCTAGCATCTGCCTCAACTCTCATCGCCAGTGATGAGAAAAATAGATTATTGCAATGCAAAACTAACAAAAAAATCCTAAAAGAGCCACACTGGCTACCTAGGAAACCTTAGTGTCTGCTTTAAATAATTTCTTATAACACAAAACACTTAACAGCCTGTTGAGACCTGGGTGGGACCTGAGCTCTAAACCTGTCATGGGAACAGGGCTTTTCCCTCATGGTGCTCCATGCTGCAGAACACTTGAAAATTGTAAAGCAAATGTTTAATCCACTTATTTTCTCTGTCCACATCAGATGTTAATGGCAGATGCTCTACAGGAAGTGACCTCATTAAAGATTCAAATCCAAGAAGTGATCTCAGAACGAGATGAGTTGAGAGATCAGCTGAGGTGAGTTTAAAACAGATTTAAGTTGATGATACTCTTAAAGGAGGTCATTTTCTGGATGATGTGCGTGCGTGCGTGCGTGCGTGCGTGTGTGTGTGTGTGTGTGTGTGTGTGTGTGTGTGTGTGTGTGTGTGTGTGTGTGCGTGTGTGTGTGTGTGTGTGTGTGCCCAGTGTCCTAAAGAGCTCGCTAGAGGAGCAGTCCGCATGTGTGCAGAAACTGCGTACATACATAGGCAGCAACATCACAGAGAGAAGGGAAGAGGAGGAACTCAGACACCACATACAGGTTTGTATGCAAAAACATAAAGATGTGCACATAGTGTCATCGCTAATAGGGCCCAAGCTATGCAAATCCCTTTTTGTTTTTATTTGGATATTTCCTCTGTCTACCTGACAAAACAGCCATCTTTGGGGGTTTTAACGTACTTCAAAGCGCATTAAATATTACGTGTAGCTTGGAGTCTGTGGTTATCAGGGCGTGGCCAATGAGTTTGTCGGGAGGGGTGTAAAAGGGGATAGAGCTGGGGGTGACTAGCAAAGAGTTAAATGGGACATTGCTGAACTCTGTCATGTTGATGCTGCTGTTGTGCTGGTCAGTGCTGCCAGAAATCTGCCGAGGATGAAATCTGCATCAGGGCCTGATTTAACTAATTAACAGAGATTGTTTTATATTCTCTTTGTAGTCAGAAGTTTTGTGATTAATCGAAAAATCACAGATCAAATAGACACAGATCTAAAACAAAACAAACATGTGTAAAAGTGTAAAAGAATAAAAAAAAAAACTTGTTATCTTTAAATTCTCTATTCCTATCGCGGCTGTCTAATTTGTTTCATACATAAATTATCTTAAATTTCAAGCCAGATGGCCTTAAAAAGATTCACATTTAACTTTTGCACATTAGGAGCGATACAAATAAATTATACAAAATTAGGAAAGTTGCCTTAGCTGATTTAAACGGACTGTATCATACACATAACTGATGTGATCATGTGAAAAGATTCATCAAATATTCTAAGAATTCTCAAATTCCTCATCAAGCAATGATGACCATTTGCAGCAATAACAACAACAACAACAACAACAACAAAAACCAAGGAAGAAGAAGTTTGGTGCAGGAGCTGCAGCTCTACTATAATCACCTCAGACCTAACATACTTACGAACGTCTGAAGGACCGTTTGAGGAGCTGTTAGTGTTGCTGACACCGATCTGAAGAGGCAGAGGCACTTCGGAGACCCAACTGACCCCAAACACATCTGGCTGTGTGCCTGAGACGATCAGTTGTTTATTCACAAGCACTCCGGAGAGGTTTCAACAGTGTTTTTAACCTTTTTCTTTTCTCACCCTCGTTTTTAATCATGTAAATGCATGGCAGCATTTTGCAGAAAATGCTCTCACAAGCAAAATAGTTTAAGAATATAAATGACTAGAATGCTATTTTCAGCCACAAAGCCGATCAAGCAGTCTGCCATGTTGAATGTTTTGAGTGATGTGGCAACATGCTGCATTGTGATTGGTCAGATGTGATGCTGTCACGTTCAAAGACCCTGAAAAATTAACCTAGGAGATAATAAAATAAACTGTGAGTTATTTTTTCAATTAAATTAAGTCATTGATGTGCAAAAAATGATACCTGCCATGTTGTTTTTAATATTACTGTTTTGCTAATAAATCATGCATTGAAATTGTGTCTGGTGTGGAAAACCTTATAGTAACCTTAAAAGGGTTGCCTATTAAACTGTAGTTTCTCAAAGGGTTTTACCAAAAACATTTTAATTTAAATATGTTTTGTGCATTTTCTGATTAGCTGAAGAAGAGTTTAACTCTTTGAAGGGATAAAAATAGATATATATTTAATATTTATAGATGTTATGGATGTAATCCAGGAAGCCTGTGACTGCCCCATTGACACGCGTGTCTCATGGACTTAAAGCCTTAAAAACAACACCTTTTACAAGGTCTCAAAAATGCAAAAATGGTTGTTTTACAATACGTCCCTCTCATACGACACTCCAGAGAGTCCTGCATTCTCTGGCTGTGGATCTGTATTTTCATATGCTGTATATACTTTAGTTTTGTATAATAGTAGTATTTATTTTAAAGAATAATTCTTTATTTTGTCCATTTAATATTGCAGTTATACTCTTATATGGCTTAGCCCCTTCATTGCTTGCAGCTCTATTGTTTTATTTACGTTAACAGATTGGCCAAGTTATGAACCTGTATTTTGTAGCACCTGGAGAAGGAAAAGGAGGCCTTGTCTCTTTCTGTGCAGCTGCTGAATGTTAGAGTGAACGCAGCCAGTGATATTCTGGCAATTCAAGAGAAAGAATTGGGTGAAAAGGTAAGCTGGCTGACTTCTATTTCTGAAATTAAATTTTAGAAGCTTAGAAAAATCTAGCAATTTTTTTTTTTCCACGAAGTGAAAAATAACTATTGGAAGTGTTCAATATAATTGAACGATGATTTCTGTTATTTTGTCAATGTTGTCTATGTTGTTTTGTGCAGGAGCAGACTGAGCCTTTGTTCTCTGGAAGTAAAGCTGGACAGATGTTAAGTGTCTGGAGACAGAAGGTCTTCATGCTGCTTGTTCAGCTGCAGACCAGGGATGTGCAACTGCACACACAGAAAGCAAAGCTACATAGTGAGGTAATGAAAGCATGCTCTCATCTGCAGACGATAATGCCACATGAGGCCCATGACTTGGTTTGCAAGGTGGACAGAGAAGTTCATAGAAAAAAAATAAAATTCTCAGCACTTCAGTGTTTTTACTGTTATACCTTTAGCCCCATTAAGCGACAAGTCAAGTAACTTCATTCAAAAGCACCAATCACAGCAATTTTACAAAGTGCAGAGGAATCTTCTGTGTTTAATGAGCCAGTGGGAATCATCACAATGGTCCATTTCTTGTGTTTAGAGCTTAAGCCATATATTAGCTCTCAAGTTCTGTTGACTGTTAGTTAACGATTTTGGCTGATTTTTGCACATAGGTTTCCGCTCTGAAACAGGAAGTTGAATCGTTGCGGTCTCAGAACAATGTCCTTCAGCACCACCTAGAGGACAAAACAGCCCAGCTGGAGTTGCAGCATGTTCACTCTCAGGTACTGCATGCTCAAAAACTCTTCACCTGAAGATAAATCTGGTTATTGCAGAGTCAGTTAAAGCTATGCACCGTTCTCCCAATAGGGGGAGGGCGAGGATATGATCTCCTTTAAGACCGGCACCTGCACTATCAAAGAAAAGTTTGAATATATTTGCTATTCTATCCATCCATCCATTATCTTGTCGGTTTTTCTCTTTCGGGGTCGCCACAGCGGCAAAAAACGACAACTATTCCAGCATATGTTTTACATGCCGGATTTCCCTGCTCATCGCTGGGAAACATTCACACACACTCATTCACATTCATACCCTATGGACAGTTGTTTTTTCTCAATTCACTTATACCGCATATCTTTGTACTTGTGGGGGAAACCAGAGCACCCGGAGTAAACCCACGCGATCACGGGGAGAACATGCAAACTCCACACAGAATTGCAAACCAACCCAGCCGAGGCTCGAACCAGCGACCTTCTTGCTGTGAGACGACCGTGCTACCCACTGCGCCTCCGTGACACCCTTTATTCTGTTATTTCACAAATAAAGCATGTTCTTCATATTGGATGTGCGGCTCAGAAGTGCTCACTCACTGAGAAGCGCCACTTCTATATAATTTTATTTCCTGCTATATTAAAATTTGCGAGAGCTGTTTTATCAGTGGGTTTAATACCCTTTAATATTAAAAGAGTTGTGAACAAAGCAGGTTCTAACAATAGTGCAATGTTTGTGCCATGCTCCATCTGATCCATGTGGAAGAGGTGTGCTGGAGCTCTTTTCAGGTGGGTTTGGGTGCAGATATCTTCTAGTGTGAGCACTGTTCGTGGCCAATCACTGGCCATGTCATCGCTTAAGTGACTTACATAAGTCTGCTGCAGAGCTGCAGTGTTTATTGGCTACTGTTGTATCACCATCACACAAATTCTAATAATAAACCAAAGAGCAAATCAATTCAATCTATTTTTCTCTGCATTTTAAAATGTACAACATTTATCTGTGCTTAAATTTTTCAAAAAAAGCATGTTGACAATATTGTAGGACTATTTTATGCATGTCATGTCATCATCTTTCAGGGACAAAAAAAGCTATCTTTTTAGGGATTGTCTTTATTATTTTTAAAATAGTTTGTTGATTTTCATTTTTTTCCCAGGTTATTCCAGTGTTATGCCTTTGTTTTACTTTATATTACTTTACTTTACATTGTCTTCCTTCGTACTTTACTAATTACTTTGCTATTAGCACTCTTAAGATTAATTGAGATAAAAGTATAAAATATAATTCATAAAAGTAAACTGCAGAGGTTCTAAAGATTTCGTCATGCATTTCTATTTCACGGCTTCCTTTGTGCTGAAGAGCATCTTGGTGAGGTTTAATTGTGGCTGCCATGGGCTTACAGTACTCTAAAGATGCTGTTCATCTGTGATTTACTTCATGCAGTACGCATGCCGAGCAGCTGTCCCGTCCTGTTACACAGGGACTGCAGCGAAACTTCTCCTCTGTAGCGCCTGCAGCAAAGTGCATGTTTCTGTATTCAGGGAATCCAGCAGCAGTTGGATGGTGTTTTGCATGAAAATGCAGAGATGAAAGAGTGCAGCAAGAGCTCTGAGGCATCCCTGAATGATCTCAGTGAAGTGGCGCACAGGTAAAAACGATTCTTAAATCTGTTAGTGCTCTCTAAGTCTCCTTGAATTAAAGAAGACTTGTGAATAGCGACATAACTGTCCTGAATAGATTAAAGATGACTGCTCCCCTGAAGCTAGCTCATCCATAAACATCTGTCTCTCTTCCTCTCTCTCTGTTTAATATTTCCCTCTCACTCTTTCCCATCAGGGTGATGTCAGCCGTGGAATTGAAGGCAGGTCAGATGGAAGCAGTTCAGTCCAGCGTAATTCAGCTGAACCAGAGACTGGCTTTTGCTGCCAAGCGTCTGGACACAGTGCATGGTGGGAGAGTGTGTCACCTCGGCGTGCCTGTGTGTGTTGGAGTGGATCTTTTTTTATGGTGTGTTGTTTGTTCTTAGGCTTATTGTTGAGAAAAGAAGCTCTGTGGAAAACCAAGAATGCTGCTAGACCCTCAGAAACAGCAGGCTCCGAGAGGTACAGAGTCATGGAGGAGATTTCACATGTCAATATGCGTTTGTATGCGCATCAGTTACACGGTTACGCTCACTAAGCTGATTTCTGTGGTGTCATGTAGGTCGAAGAACTGTTATTGGGTTATGTGACCTGTATCAAATATGTCCATAATGTGTGAACAGCTTAATTCATTTTTAAAAATCTGAATCTGATACATATCAGATTTTTTGCCATGTGACCTTATGGACAAAAACGATTTGTTCCACCTTTTCAAATAATGTGTGCGGGTTTTGGATGACAAGGGAAAAAAACAGTTTTGGATGACAAGGGAAAAAAGTTAGGCTCTGCCATATCGTGCTGGGCTTTCGTGAGGTGAAGCTAAGTGTCATTACACAAAGTGTAATTTTACGAAGTGTCTTACATTCCTTGTAGCCGTTTTTAACATTTAATAGTTTAATATTACTAGTATCTATATGTTTGTGCTTAGTGCTTTAGTTGCCTAGTCTTTCGCTCTAAGCCCTTCGCTCGCCCAATGAGTCTGGATCTTCTATTTCACGTTTTAGGGGTGGTGATGCTACATAAATGCTTGACTTAAGGATGCTCTTCACACATTCTCGATGAGCTTACTAGACAGATTAGCTTCAAACGTAGAAGAAGTGCCAGCAAGAGAAGAAGACAAAGAAGAATTTATTACTCATGTTTATTTTCCAGATGCACGAATACAGAGAAAATTTGAGATAAATCTTAGATTAAATTTTTTTCCAGCTAGAACTCATCAGTGCTGGTCATAACTTGTGTGACCATTTGCTTAATGTTCCATCATTTCTCCTTTGTGTGAAATGTGACAAAGACATGTTTTATTCTCAGCTGGAAAGTTGAGGATGTTGTGATCGAATCCTTTTTTTCCGTCAGCCTGAAGTAGCCAGTGAATAAATGACAGCTTTAGTCTCTTTTAAATGAGATTCATGAGGCCGACTGGGAATTTGTCCCTTGGGACAAAAATCTGAAAAACTGCTTAATAAGCACTATGCCACTTGAAACTGAGTTAGCACTGTCTGTGTCCAAGCAATATTATTTAGGAAATAAACATATCTCAGAAACCACAGCTGCCTTTAACCAATGACATTTAAGCATGTTTTTTGACATTTGAAGATTTGAAGGGAACAAATAGCTTATGGGACTTAATTTAGCTGTGCATGTCTGACCAGAAGTGAGTGTTTTTCAGATTTTTAAAAGAAACCATCAGTAGTTGCCTTGCTGGACCTCTTTGATGACTCCTTGCTGGATGATTCTTTTTTTATTCAAATGCATACAGTGAGGAGAAATAAGTATTCAACCCCCTGCTGCATTTATATTATTTCCCCACAGATGAAGAACTGAAATGTAATGGTAGGGTTGTTTAAAAAGCAAGTGGCTGAATAACAAAAAGCTCCTTGAAGAGTGGCTCATAATCGCTACATACAATCAAAACTTGCGTTAGGTATGGAAACCCTGACTCATGTTAGCATGAGCTGAACACTGTGTTCTGGTTTTTACCACTGTTTAAGCATATCCAGTAACACTCTAATACAAATAATTGTTTGAATTGAGGTTCGTGTGTGACGCAATCTCACAGAACAACAAGAGTAGCACTTTATAACTAAACTACACACTAGGAATTATGAATTAAGCATTAGCAAATAGTTAATTAATCATTTATCAAACATTGTTTCTTTGTTAATACACATTTCTAAGCAGTTTCTAAATATAAATGCAAAAGCTTTATTCTTTATTCATAAGCATCTATAAAAATGCTTAATTAAATTAATTTCATTATTTCTTCAGATTAGATTTAGTTACTCATTTATAAAATAAAAACGTTGTCTACTTTTATGCAACAATCTGATTATTTAAAAAAAAACAAACACACCTTCTTCATGTCTGATAACTGAAAATCATAAGTTTGAAGTGAGGTTGAAGGCCCAGTATTCTAACGCACTATAAAATTGTTCTGTTTTGGGTTGGAAATTGAATATATGCTTGTACTAAATGAATTCACGTGCGGTCTGGTTGCTCTCATCAAATCTGACTAAAATCAGGATGTGATACCAAGATGTGCGACGCACAGCAACAGAAAGCTAATGTTTACTGTCAACAGTCAATGGTAAATGATTAGTAATTTTTATGAGTTCTAACCTCCCAATTTGGGGGTGTCAACGATTCATGCTGTTTTAGGGTTGCTGAAGATGTAAATTCACTGTGATGTCACGTCTCCTGCAGCCTGTGGTATCATGAGAAATAGAATTGAAACATGAGTGAGAGGAGCTGTGACGTAACTCAATCATACATGTTGGAACCTGCTCGTCTGTAGGTAGATGATGAAGGCTTCAGTCCTGAAATGTGTATCCGGAAACAGAACAAGAGTTTTTTTTTTTGTGGACATTCCTTCTACTCGTTGGACTTGCACTGCAGATAATGGACGATGCTACATTCCCGTAAATCAGGAAATGTAGTTATTTACACGGCATAAATGCACACATGTCCTAAAAATCTTTTTGCTTTAAGATTCATGTCTATATGAAGAACCCTGATTTAACAGGGGCTTTGAACATTGAAGTCAAGAAATTCTGTGACTAGGGGAGCTTTAGTTAAGAAAATGAGAGAAACCTACCTTATTTGGTACCTTGAGTTGGACCAAACTTTGTGAAAATATTCATTGCCTTGAAAGAGCTGTGGCGCTCATCAGTCGCAGCCATCTGCATGCAACATTGCATTTCATTCTTTACGCTGTTAACAGTTGTGTATTCATGAGCCGAGAAAAAGTTGCGTGTAGAGGATTAAAACCATTTGGACATGAACACGGTAAATGCTTTTACACCAGGAGCCACATAGACTTATAAAACCTATTAAACCACTCGTGAGCCATAGGATTTAATTTCTTTACAGTCAGAGTCAAGTAAAATGGCTGAAGCGTTGACGTATTGCTGCTGTGGATCATGGATAAAAAACAGTTGGTGTGAAAACACCTTTGATCTTTTTATTCTAATCGTACTGGTTCACAGTAATAAATGGCATAATAAAGGTAGAATAATGCATTCTCTTCCATTAAATGTTCATATTCTCTCTTTGTGGCAGTCTTATAAAAAGTCTCCAGACTGAGTTGTTAATGCTGAGCACCGAGAGGGACAAACTCGCACAGGAACTCAAGCGGACACCTGAGCTCATCCAGGCCTCACTATGTGAACTGCAGCAGCAGCGTATGTGCACACTCTTATCCTGAACCTACGAGTGTGCTAGCAACAGCTCTGAGCATGTGTTGTGTTTCTTTGCAGGAGAGAGAGAGCTGAGCCTCCTCAGGGAAGCCTTGGCAAACAGTGCAGTAGAGCTTGAGGTCTGTCAGTCTAACCAAATAGAGGCAGTGAGACGATGTGAAGAGAAAGAGAAGAGCATCATGGAGCTCCAAGATGAGGGCCGGAAACTCCAGCTACAGTGTGACTCAGGTGTACTCTCGGAAAACATTTTGAAAGATCTTGTCTTCTTTCCCCCTTTGTCGCTAATAGTCATTAAAAACTGGATTTTTTGAAGGATTGCACTGATACAGTCTTTTATAGAACGAGTATTTGAATAGACATAGAGATAGACTTCTGGTATTTTTTCTTCATGGACAATGTAACGCTAAAATATAGAGAGGCTCAGTTAAAATGATTAAACAGCTGCTTTGTTGCAGAGTGGGCTACTAGCTCCAATTTCTTTTGTGTGTTTGTTTCAGATGTTTCTTCATGAGACTTGTATTAAAAGCATTGCTTTTAAAGTGCCTCTTGATATTTTCATGGAGCCAAGTTTGCAGCCTGCCATGAGCGTGTTGTTGTCATTAATTTTAAACATGTTTCAACACCGCTGAAGCCAAGATTCTGTCACTGCTGCCAGAGTCTCTAAACTGAAAGTTCTGTTTGTGATGTCACAGGGAATCAGTCTGGTATTGCTGTATATTCCTGTGTACGAGTACCAGATACTAGTGTCCCTAGATGTTTTCGAAATGACCCTTCATCTGTGTAATTTAAGGGACACCCAGTTAGAGTTTTGAAGAAACAGTCTGATCATTAATCACTTTGACTGATCACTGGCTGAAATAATTCCTTAAGCTTTGTTCACACCAAAAAGCAGCAGATAAACTGCTAGTATTGTGCAGAGGAGACTGCAAAATCTCCAGATTTCATCTGCTCACAACAACCTCCCCAGACTGTGCACCAAACACAGGCATGTGCATGGAGGAGGGGCTTCCGTCTCTGTTCTCCTGATCTTCAACTTCTTTCTACACACTTCAACTTCAAATATACTGCAGCTCTTCACTGCTACAATACTAGCTTATTGGCTAAAGCTAACGGAGTGTCATTACATCCCCAAAATGTATTCTCCTCCTTTTCACAGGCTCTCCTCATAGCAAGGTTCATTCCACTCTTTTTTTTTATAAATAGCTTGTGAGGTGAAATACAACAGGAGGTGTCCATACACTGTCCATTTTTCTGTTGCGATTTCCCTCCGAACATTGAGTCTCTAGTCTAGAGTATTGTTCGAGAGAAGCAGGTTTCTGCAAATCTAAGAATTTGAACTTCAAATTCTCCGTCTCTCCTACGGCCACAACATTTCTATTTCTATTAAAGAAAGCATAAACCTCTTCGCAAAAACTTAATATCTTTGCCCCTACTTATTTTTTGTGTGAACATGTGAAAATCGCAAAATGCATGCGCTCTGTGCTTTACACTTGCGACGCCTGCTGTAGGGTTCTCTGTCCTGCAGCAGGGCTGCCATCTCAGTGTTTTTGTGATCATCCTATTACTAAATTAAAAATATTGTTCTTTTTTGGCAAATGCATGTAAAATAATTATAGCTCTTCTTTTTTTGGTTTACCACAGAACTGAATGTTAATTTTGACAACTAATTAAAAAGTACGAAGAGAACATTTTTTTTACTCCATGAATAAAACGTGTAGGACATGAAGACACAAAAGGAGGGTTTTTATATAAAAACTAATTTTCATATCATAAGAAAATGAAAGCCTTTTTTCACCTTGCATGCATGACGAGTTGTTATTGGAAACCAAATAATGAATCTTTCAAAATCATAATTCGAGTACTTATTCAATTAACGTTTTGTGTTCACGCACCCATAGTAGGCAAATTTCACAGGGTAGCAATATCAGATCATGGACAATTTTTTGGAATGCTGTGGTATTGTCACATGCATTGCTTCCATTAATGATTGACCATTCCAATAGTAAAGAGAATAAATAAACGTTATTAAGTGGTTAATGGTAACAAAAAATTGTCTTTCTGTTCGGGAGGGTAAAATTTAGTCTAGTTTTTATTTTTATTCCTGTGAAAATTTAATTTGTTCCCTTTTTTTTTTATTTCTTCCCTGAACTTGTTCAGAGCTCTAATCTGCTGATTTGCCGCACCAAACAAATTATTAAGTGCTCCTTACCTACCTTGGCTTTCTAGTGTCGGTGGTATTTGAACACTGATTGTGTATGTTTGTACAGTTTCAGAAAAGGTGTCAGAGGTTGAGAGTGTGTGTGCAGAGAAGCTGAAGGAGATGGAGGCTCAGCTCAACACAGCCAGGAGAGAGCACACCAAAGCAGGTAGAGGGGGTTCACATACTAATGCACATGTGTCAAGGCAAATATGTCTGAATGATCTTCGAAGAGAGAGAGTGTGTGTGTGTGTGTGTGTGTGTACAGTGGTAGCTTTGCGGCAGGTTCAGAGACAGGTGGAGAGAGAGAAAGAGCAGATGAAAGAAGCAGAGGGTGAGAGAACAGAACACACACTGAAACAGATCACGCATCTGCAGAAACAGCTGAAAGACAAGGACAAAGACTGCAACCTTCTCCTGGTGAGTCATGCACACAGTCCTGTAGCCTTTCTGAGAGGGCTTTAGGGGCAGTCTTGAGTCACTCTGTTCCAAAGGTGGGATGAGACGGCAAACCAAACATATGGTTACACATGGAATTACGCGAACACAAGAAAGTGGATAAAAATTTTAGATTGGCAAAGATCTATCTGGTGTTCACGCTAGAAGAGAAATGAGTGACCTAAACACAGACCATGTCTTGGTGGACGCTTGAAACTATTTACTCACTTGTAAAATACTCATCAAAACAGATGAGGTTTCAACCTCGTGAAAATGTGGATCATGGATTATGTTGAGAAGCCAGATCCAATGGAGTAAAAGAGTGTTCATCAGATTTGACCTCATCAATTACTTTCCTTCAATAAAGATTCAGATCATTCATTCGAACTTGATCAGTCTCAGTTTTCCATCCACATCATGATCCTTCCAGGACGAACCACATGCTTGTTTTTCCCCCCATCAAATTTTTTAACAACATGTCAAATTATTTTACCTCCTTAATAGCATTTGTTCAAAAAGTCCTTTTATTAGCCTGTGATATATACAATTGAGCATGACCAGCTGTGATGAGATTACGCTACCAGGTAGACCTGAATCTACCTTCTTGATCATGACCGTTTGATATTGTAATATAGCTGTTCAATTAAATAAATTTTTATCGTAGAATTAACATTTAATTATTAAATACTATTAAATACTGTTCCTATTCTTTCAAAGACAAAACTTAGTGCAAAGACAAGCTATTTTGGGACAAGCTTGGAACATCCGTACAAGAAAAAGACCTGGTATAGTCAGTCAAGCCAGTAATAAACATAAGGTTGCATTTCTAAGCCAATTTTGTCCTGTATAAGCAAAAATAAAGGTTCCAATTCAAGTGTCCACTGGCACGCTGGGCACATCTTAGTTGCATCCTTACTCTAGTATGCATACTACTCTAGCTGCTCTAGAACCTTCATTAGTGTTTCAATTAGCAACAGGTGTGTTTCATGATGATTGAACTAAAAATGTTTAGGCCTCCGCCTCTCCAGGACTGGATTTGGAGATCCCTGATTTAATTTCTCGAGTGCTTTTGGCTTTTGTTCCATTACAATATATATTTTAGTCATATATGTATGTATGCATATTCTTACATTGTAGTAAATTCTGTGTTTTGTGGTTTAGCCTCAGTCCTCTTTCTATCTTTAGAATAACAGCGTAAACCTAGAACCTCTGTCTGAAACCCAATACCTCAAATACTTTATCTCCTCACAATAAACATGGCCTTAAAAAGTCTTAAAATGGCTTGTGTTAAGTCTTAAATAATTTCTCACAGGGCTTATATTTACGATTTCCACTTAAAACTCATTTGTGGTGTTGTAGTTTTTGGTCACTCGTCCAAATTTAATTAGCTGTAATATGACTACAAATGAGACCAACATGCAACAGCCAATCAGCTTTCTGTTATTGGCGTGTATTTCACTAAGATTTTAAGTCACCGCTACCACATGTTGGCCACGGGCAAGTGCAGGTTAAGTCACACTTAACAGAATTCAGAGCTTGGCTGAGGCCAGTTCCTAACAATGTATTCAAAGCACACTGTTTATTATGCAATAAAGTGATTAAACCAAAAACTTTAAGCACGTGAGCCCTGGTGTCTCGCTCAAAAGCAGGAAACATCCGACTGCTTTGAAGGGTCTACAGCAAATGTTAGCCATCAACCAGTTTTGCCATACAATGTGCCATATAGGTCTTAAATTTGATTCTTAATGACCTTACAAAAGTCTTAAATAGTCTATAATTTGGTGTTATGAAACCCTGTATGAATACAGAGCTCCTTAAATTAACTTAAAGATAACCTCTTGAACAACTTTTGCGGTTATGTTTTGTTTGTTTGTGTGTGTGTGAGTGAGCAGGCGGTAGTTCAGGAGCAGGGTTTGATGAACGAGTATAAGAAACTGAGAAGATCTGCTATCAAAACAACGACCGGGGTACAAAAACCTCATGGAAAATCTCAGAGCAACCATCCAGAGCCCGAACGTAAGAATTTACTCACTTATGATTCAAGCTGTGATCGACCTTCATAGCGCTACATCCTTCCCAAGAGGGTTTTCTGTGATTTTGTTAAATTGCCTTGAAAATATAAAAGCACATCACATTTGACTAAACTGCACTGTTCATTCATTCGTAGATTCTCTCTCTCTCTCTCTCTCTCTCTCTCTCTCTCTCTCTCTCTCTCTCTTTCCCCTCATGTCCACTCTGTTCTTTTTTACACTTGACTTGGTTATCTCCTCCTGGTTTTCTGTCAGGTCTGCTGGGGGCACTGCAAGCTCTTAGTGCCGCGGTGATGGGCAGCTCGGAGGAAGAGGATGATGAGGAGGGTCAGGCCTTCACTGACACACCAACACCCTCTTGTGCTGACACACCTAAAGAATACTGCTGAACGTACCGATCAATTCTCTCGCTCACACTCTCGTTGTCTGTCCAGCTCCTCTCACATGGATTCATGTCTGTTTAATAGTTTAATAAAAGAGGTTTTTTTTTACAATAAGTCTTGCAGCTCTCGGTTCAGCATGCTAACTAACACTTTGTTCAGGATTTAAAAGCAGGTATCATATTTCATTAGCTTAGTTCAAATTGTCAGTCATTCCACGTCTCTGAATACGGATCAAGGAGAGGGAAACTAAAGGCATCTACTGGTTAATAAAATGAAATGCAATTGATGTTGCTTAAAATTCCTGTCAGTGCGTACTCTAATTTATTTACGGAGGGCTTTCTGTAGATAGCGTGAGGGTTTGTTTGCTGAAAGGATATTGCCGGTAAAAAAGTCAAGGTGTTAAAAATATCTCGCTTCTCCTCCAAGCGTCCTTCTCAACTGACATCACCTTTTCTTCTTCCGCCACCTGGTCCCGTTCTGCAAAGGACGGCTTATTCCTTTGTTATCCGCATAATTCCCAAGGTGTAAAATGCACACTGCAGCACTTTTCTCTTGTTGAGTAATCTGTTTTACTAAAACATGTCAGAATATGATTTTAACATGATGTTGTTTCAGCTTTTCTTTCTACAGTAACTAAAAGCTAAAGCTGTTCCTTTAACCACTTTGTTCTTCCTGTCAAACATTTCCTAGATATTTGCTTCAATCCTACACTCTGCTTTTAGAGTCTTTCCATTAAATTTTAATCTCACCGTCAGAAAACTTTTGGAGTGCTCTTGTCTTTCAGTCTTAGATGCTGGAGGAGAGAGAGAGGACACTCTGCTGACTTAATGCATTTCTGCCTGGTTTGATGGGTATGTCTCTATATTTCTCTGTTGGAAAACACTTTCAAACCCGTAGTGTCCACTGACTGGCTAAATTACAGACTACAGAGAGCCCTCAAGATGTATATTCTGTGACTCTTGAAGATGGAACATGTTGAAGGGGATGCGCTGTTGAAAGGAACAAGTGGGGTGTTGAAGACGTAATCTGTTACTCCTTTAGCCATCCTTCAGTCTAAAACGATATTTTAAGAGTTCAAAAAGTAAGTATGCAAACATGCACTCCAAAAAAAAAATGGACAAATACATAGAAATTTAGTACCAAGCTAAGTGGTGCTGTTAAATCCAACAAAGTTATGAAAAATAACTTTGTGAACTCAGGGAACCCATACTATAACAAAACTTCAGGGAACACTTTCTAAACGCTTACTGTTTGGCCATTTAGTGTGTATAGCGCTTTTAATTCTCATCGGCAATTCAAAGTGCTTTATAAAAGGACAAAAAGGTGCAGTTTGTAAGAAATGAACTACAAATAATGTGTTTAGACAGGTTTATTTGTATACCACTTTTTTTGTGTACAATGGCAATTCAAAGTACTTCACAGAAAAATAAATTCTTATCAGAGATAAATGAGACAAAAAAACAGATTAAAAATAATTCGAAGAATTAAAGAAAAGAAAGTTCATAAATGCAGTACTGTTTTAAATAGATTAATTGTTAGTCTGGATTTAAATGTGACTAAAGTTTTAAAGCTCTACTCTTCTGGAAGCAGGTTCCAGCTACGGGCAGCATAGTAATAGAGAGCATGTTTTTTAACTTTTGCATTTACAAATATACACTCGGTCACAAAGTTTCTGTACTTTGATGGGAGCTTTCTTCCGGTTCTCCAATCGCTTCATTCAGGCTCTGTGTAATGTTTATGTCAGTTATGTCAGAGGCGCTACACCCTAAAGTCTCACCATCATTAAAAAACAACAAATTTATTATGACTTGAGAAATAAAACAAGGATATGGATAGGAGATCATTTTGAAGTTTGAAGAGAAAAATATGAAGAGACTTTTAAACGGACACCCTTGAGGTAATTTTTGGAAACATTACAGCTATCGTAAGTGCTTTAGATAGCACAGCTTTTCTGTACTAACGATTAGCATTGTGCAAGGCCAAAAATTGTTTTCTTTTGCTCATATTTATTTGTATCCCGTTCTCATTGAAAGCTCTTCGCTCATTGCAAATGAATTCGATATAGATTTTGATTGACATGACTAATGAAGCTCAGATGATATTCAGAGATTAACCTCATTTTTTACTTGTCCTTATAGCATTCAATATGAGAACCGCCGTTTTATTTGAGCTGTTTTTTTTTTGTTTTTTTTTTTTAGGTGTTTAGTTCAGTAAAATGGGCAAATCTAAGTAGTAAATTTACAAAGCTGAAATTACTTTACACTATCTGGGAACAAATTTTGAAACAAGTGATTTTTGCATACAATCAATTTATTCTGAATACAATAATCTATGCATGCAATTTTATTTGCACTTTAGGGGGCAACCACGTGAGAAACAGCCACTCTGGTTTCGGTTGAATCTTTTCAGCCATTTGTATCCATGTATTCAGTGATGCAATAGAGACAAATTGCCAACAACAGCTATCCACGCTCTCTTTTAGCATCTAGACCCTTGATAAGAATCCAGTGGGTGAAATCACAGAAACCACACCCATACAGTAGTTTATTTGTCCCTGGTTTAAAGGTGGTTTCAGTTCAGTCTGTTGTGGAAAAAAGAACCAACAGATAAATGGGTGGCAAAGTGGTGTAGTAGTGGAGTTGATTGTCCTACAGCCGGAGAGTTCACGGATCCAAGATAGTGAATGTGGAATGAAAGAATAACGCTCAGATATTTGTAAAACGTCTTGCATTTAGAAAAGTGCTATATAAGTATTATTATACAAGAGTATAGTAATTATTCTCTCAATTTTGTATCATTACTCTCCACTATAGCCGTGAGCTGCTGGCCATGGAACAAGGTCACAGTTTTTGTCAGGACGTTTTCCACCATCTACCACCAACAGAGTTTAACTCCTGCACCTCCTCATTGAAGGGACTCTGCTAAAGTTGGAGCTGGAGAAGTCCAAGGACACAGTGTATAGATGATGTCTTATAGCTGGTGTGAAAAAACCTCTGCAAAACTCTTCACTCGTCGCTTAGACCACTGAATCTGACCAGGATATGTATCCTTGAATGGATTAATTGATTTTCTAAGCTGGCAATGGCATAAATTAGCATAGCTTGTTAAGCATCGACATCTTTGGCTGTGAAACGGAGCAGATGAGACATTAGTGAACAGTCTGAAGTGTAGAAGTGTTCAGATGGAGTCGAAGCTTTACCCCAACAGCACAAACACCAGAGAGCCACTAGGGCTTGCAAACCACACTTGCATTACTTCCACTCCGGTCTCTGATCCAATCAAATCTTGCTTTTAAACTTTTCTTTTTCCCCGAAGACACGGTCCCTACATCTCATGATGAAACTTGACGTTGCTCATCTCAGTATTTTCCTGCTGGTGATGGCATTCGTGCTTTCCTGAAGCCACGACTATGAGATGTATATGAATATGAACTGAGCCCATGTAGTGCAGCAGAGCAGAACTGGGTGGTGTGAACTGCTGTAGCATCGTTTACAATCTCCACGAAGAGGTATTTGTGAGCAGTGCATTGGTGTCACAGTTGACAGTAAAGTACAGATCAGAAACGTCACGGTTCCTGGTGTGATCGCTGCAGATCCCAGCCATGGAAACAGCCCGTAACATTAAATCATGCCCTGACCTCAGCTGTACACAAACCGTATTGGGCATAATTCAGCCTGACAAACACTCACACAGAGACTTGGCCATTTTCTTCCACACACACTCTTTCTTCAGCTCTCACAGGGCACGTTACTGTTGGGGTTCAGGCCTCAAGCAGATGGACAGTGAGAGCTGCTGACATGGCATGTTTGCCTGAGCCGCTCAAGGACGGCTAGGTTGGTTTCCTGGGGGAACTAGAGGACGGACACAGTTGAATGTGCAGGAACGATAGAGCCCTGTTCTTACCCTCAGAGGGTCAAGAGTGTGAGCTCGATGATGAACGAGGCTTTCATTCGCTCAGATGTCTTGGATCTCCTAATGAAGCATGGAGGTGTGTTTGAGGTAGATTTCTTGTTGAAGCAGGGATTGGGCTGCTAATTTTGTCTTGCAGGTCGTTTGTAGTTTGTGACAACATAAATTCCCCGGTACTCCTTTTAAACTTGCGTTGTATAAAGACTATACGTTTACATTTGGCTGTTTTTTTAATATACATGAACCAATCCATCAAAACTTTATTTATAAAGCTTTCCCAAAGTAATTCCCAGATATAACAGTGATTAGGCCGAAACAAGTTGCACCTAAAATATTAACCAACTTTCTCAAGCAAAATGGGTCTTCAGTTAAAGCTGGCTTGTTAGTTGAGTATCAAGTTTGTAATTCTTGTTTTGAAATTGATAGAATATTACTATATTCTATTTACTTTAACTTGAGCAATTTACGTATATAACCTGTGTTACTGTGCAACGTAATAGTTTTTTTTTTGTACCATCACTGGAGAGTTCCCCTGTAA